>PVJX010001016.1:93174-187601 GCA_004027295.1 Dolichotis patagonum | reverse complement strand
ATTTTGAGCCATTTTAATTTTTTTCCCTTTGAGACAAACCTTATTAATTCTCTAAACGATCCACAGTGGGCTCCATGTTGTGATCCTCCTGCTTCAGCCTCCCACACCTGGCTGATCTTCAGTCTCAAGTGCTTGTAGACAACTGTTGGAGACATTCTTTAACGATGAATGTGACTCCTATTTTGCTCATTTTTTTTCCACTTATTCTATATTCTTATGTCCTACAAGATTTGCCTTCTGTTTTAATTAATTTCTCATTACTGTGTTACATAGGGTTTTCAAAAACAGAGCCAGGGACTCAAACCATGTGAAATCCGAACACACTGCCGATGCCGTGTGTTTGCCATTTGCTGAGGGACAGTGGGATATATGTCGCTGGGCCACACGGAACCGTCTCTCACAAGCTCAGTCCCATACACTCCTGCTTCTCTCTGGCAGGGTCTGCCAGCAAGGTTGATGACTGATTGCTGTTACTGTACACCTATCTTTCATCCAAAAGCAAATGCCAGGAAGGGACGCAGATTAATTCACTAAAATATACATCAGTACACTCTCAGCAGTATTGCCTGCTGCTCAAATGTTAATGCAATGGTTATGGTAATTATAACATAAAATAAAGTGTGTCTGAATTAGTAATGCAATCTATTAAATCACACAAACGTCTGAGAGCTCTCTCCGGAATGATAGATTTAGCAACAAAATCAGCTACTTAAAAAAAAGAGAAAAAAATAAGTATATTTTTCTTTATTTTTCTTTGTTTTTAAGTATCTTGTTTTTCTTTCTTTTTTTAACAGAGTGAATCATGGGAAATTTTAAGTTTTTGAATAACAAACAAGTGGCCTTTAAAATTTTATGCAGACTTTTTAGTACATCACTAATTTTTCAAAATAATCACAATGAAGATCCTCAAACTACTTATATGTAAAAGATAAGAATAACTTTGGGTAATAATAATTTCAAATGATTCGAGATGAAATTAGGCCAATGTATGCACACTCATCTTCCAATTTTCTTTTTTGAATTGCATGTTTTGTGCTGTCTGCTAAATAGATGGGAAGATTTAGTGGCAAAATTAATGGACAATACAATTCCATGCCTATTTGCACTGTTGTCAAATAATTACTGAGTGCTTATCATGTGCTAGGCAACGTTTTCCACTCTGAAAATGGAACAGAAGTGGTACTGTTCCTCACAGCGGGGAGGTAAGATTTTACAAATACTGTCTATCCCAACTTATGCCTGGAAAGTTTCTATTGATACCTGGAGCAAAGTCTGAGCAGTGGGATGGAAAAGGCACGCTGTCTGATGTGAGGTTTTCAGCGCGCTCCAGGGGCGGTGGTGGGCAAGAGTGAAGAAAGCACGTAGGTGCAAGTGGAAGAATTGGTCGTTGGTGGCTGAGAAACACAGATACACGCAGCGTGGGTATTGAGACAAACAGGCACACCCACTCTGCACTCCAAAGCCCATAGCATGGCTGCACGACTGGCCGGTGCGAGGAGGGCAAGCAGAGCAGAGCAGAGCCAGGGCAGGCGGAGACCAGTAAAGTCCGCCCCTCTTCCTGAGGGTGCCACGCTTTCCTGGGCAGTGGGCAGCCCGGGGTGCTGGGTGGCTTTCCCACAGCGTCTGTTTCCGGTAGGACAAGGAGGGGCCACAGCCGGCCCTGACATAACCCAGACCCCTACCTGCAGGTCGGAGCAGAGAGGCCTGAGAACGCTTGTTTAATGTTCTTTTTTTTTTTTAAATAATTTTATTTAAAGAGAAAAAAAACAAAACAAACCAGAATAAAAGGTAGCGACAATATAGTATTCCAAGGAAAAAAGGAAAAACAACAACAACAAAAAATACCTAAGAAATTATTACTTGACAAATTACATACTGACTTCTTGGAAATAGTTGTTCAAATTACAAAGTTAAAACATATAAAGTAGACATTCAAACAGTGAGACTGTTAACAGCTCTGCTCTACGATCTGACAAAAACAGCAATATGGTCATCCATCTTACCCATGCAAATATACATGCAATTATATCAAAAGGGTAAAATTAAACACAACAAAACAGAGCAATCAGATCACAAGAAAGCAATGTAAGAGACAAAAATTTCAAAACTAGACAATCAGAGATGCTCACTCTCTATCATATTGACTCTTGTTTTCTTCCAAATAGTTGTCCATATTGTCACATATAGGGATTTCACATGAAACAACCTAGTATGGAATTGATCTGAGCAGGACGAGGAGGGCATTACAGGTCTTCAAGACCAGACATTAGGGAAGCCAAGAATGGCTGTCATAATGTCTCGCATTTTCCTCAAAACAGCTGTCCATACCTTCATGTGTGTTGAACTTAGACAAGGCAAAGCAAGCTAAGATCACTTTGAACAAAAAGTGATAGTTTTGCTGGACTTCACATCATGACATTATGGAATCAGCACTGGGTATTGTAGTGTCTCTTTTTTTTCGAAGTAGTTCTTTATTTCAACATGTGTTATATAGTTGGTTCGTGTAAACTGTTTATAAGCTCTACACATGCATGAGTCTCTACATGTATATCTATCATTACTGTATTAGCAGGAAAAACAAAACAAAGCAAGATAAAACAAAACAATTCCTAGAAAAGCATGAGGCAGAAAAGTCACATAAAACCGTAATACAAGGTGATCTACAATGGTTACCATGGTGTCTCAGCAGTATATAACAACATTAATAAAAACGAAGCATTAGAGACATTATAAGACTTCAAAAGCAAGTAATAATCAAACCAGAGTGGGTATCTTAGTGAATCTTGTCGTCTTCAGAGTAGTTGATTTGATGCTATCCATCACAAGAGATTTAAATAAAATCAGTCAATACAAAGTAGCAATCTAACAAACCAGATTCAAATAAGATCAGTCATAATAAGACAGTATAAATTATAAAGGGCTTCAGAATAAGTTGATAGGAAAATTAGGGATGATTACCATAATATGTCCTCTTATTTTTGAGATAGCTGACCATGTCCTCAAGTCTAGTGTAAGTAGACAAACTGGAACAGCACGTAATCCATCCAAGCAGAGTGGTGAGAATAATGTAAATTTTAAATCTTGTTACCCCATTAACAATATTCTCTGCCTTCCTTTTTTAGACAATTCCTCCCCTTTCACTCCCATGGGGTGCACTGCTTGTTTTGGGTCCCACTGCCTCCCTATATAGAGCACCTCAATGGACCCTATCTCCTGATCTACTCTGCCTGTGTTTCTCTTTGTTAGTATTTCGAGGCCCTCCATACTAGAGATTATAGCCAATCTTCTCTGCCTCATTTCTACTATTCTATTTTTCTGCCATTGATAGTCTATTTTTCTCTTCCACTTCACTGTCTGCCTTGTTCACTGAGGCATCTCTGCCACTGCTCCTGAAATGCTCGTATTCTTGTTCTCTCTCCCTAGAATGTCCTTCAGTATTTTTTGTAGGGTTGGACTGGTGCTCACAAATTCTCCTAGTTCCTCTTTGTCATGGAAGTATCTTTTTTCTCCATTAATTTCTAGAGAGAGTTTTGCAGGATACATCAATCTGGGCTGGAGATTGTTCTCCTTCAGAGCTTGAATTACTTTACTCCAAGCTCTTCTTGACCTGATGGTCTCTGTCGAGAAGTCTGCCGTCATTTTGATGGGTTTTCCTTTATAGGTGATCTGTTTCTTTTCTCTGATGGCTTTTAATATTCTGTTCTTATATTGAATTTCTGGGATCTTGATTATTATGTGCCTGGGTGTAGCTCTGTTTGAGTTGTAGGTGGCTGGAGTTCTGTATGCTTCATATCTCTGCATATCATTTCTTTTTTCTATGCTTGGGAAATTTTCTTTAATAATTTCTGTGAATAGCCTTTGTAATTCCTCTGATTTGATTCCTGCTTCTTCGGTCACATACTTTATTCTTAAGCTATAGATCCTCTTGTCATCTTCCAGTCTTTGTATCTTTTACTGCCTGCTCCCTTGTTATTTTTAAGAGATCTTCCCTTTCACGACCCCACATTGCAAGCCTGTGTTCAATTTTTGAGTCTATCTTTGGTTTCTTTCAAGCAGTTTTGCCAGCTTTCTATGGAGTCTTTCGTTTCCTGATAATCTCTTTGAATCTGTTTCATGAATTCAAGGATTTTCCTGAATTCTTCATTCAATTTTTCTCTCCATTTGTGTTCCTCCATTCTTCTGTCTGTGTCTTCTTGAGAGGTGCCCAGCCCTTCTTTTATTAATCTACTTATCTCTTGTTTAATTTGAATTAATATTTCAGTTTTGGTCCCACTTACGAGGTCCTGGAGATATCTCTTTATGTCTGCTAATGCTGTGTTTGATGTTGCATTTTTGCTGCCCTCAATCTCTTTTGTATTTACCTCTCCTGGACCAATGTTCTCAGGGTTGGGCGCTGGGAGTGTTTTCTTATTTCTCCCTTTCATCATGTTTTTCGTTCCTTCCATACAAGGGTACAGTGTAATGCCCAGACCCTTTTCTTGTTGGTTAAGGCTCCTCTAGAGGGTGCACGCTAGGAGCTTTAGCCCTCTTCTATAGGTTATCAGAGATTAGAGTTCACCCTCTGGCAGTGTGCGCTAGCTCCTCCCTTCTGGGCCTGTCAACCTTTGCAGGCCTTCACTGCGTCAGTGTGCACTGATCTCAGGGGCGCGGCCTAGTCCAAGCAGATTCCACTAATCTGCTCGGCAAGGGGAGTAACCAGCTGAAGCCACTTCCTTATGGAGTTAGGGCTGTCCTGCCCAAATCCAACATGTCGTCCAGTCGGTTTCCCCTTTCCCGTGGGAGGGTCTTATTCCCATCACTCACTGCATCCCCGAGAACTGCTGGGCTCCCCAATCTCCAACTTCAGCGCGTATACGGTGGGAATTCATGGTGCCTCTGGGTGGGTTGCGTGCAGGGCTGGTCTGGGCAAGCTGCATGCAGGGCTGTTCAGCTCCGTACTCCAGTGGCTCGAGCCAGTCACTTCGGCACGGATCGCTTGTTCAGGTCGGGCAGGGATTCAGGCAGCTCGAGGTGGATGCCTTGCTTGGTGATCTTATCTTCACTAATAGTAGCCCCAGGACCTCATATTCTAGCGGACTTTTGCGCATTAGTTTCTTCATGGATTGTGAGAGTCCATCTCTCTCTGTTTGGGTCTCTCCAGGGTGTTTTATACTCTTGTTTAATGTTCTTTAGAGTCTGTTTACTGGCACCGAGAGGGAAAGGAGATGAAAATAAATATTTTGAAGATTTTTTTTTAAGATAATGATAAATAAATCCGGGTTGGAAAGACAGTTGCTTAGTTTCTTCATGTTTAAATTTAGAGATAAAGCTATTGGATAATAGCAATAAATAATTTTTCTATGGTTTGTATTTGTGTTATTTAACTTTTTTTATCATGCTGATAAATATCTGGCTTTTAAACCTAATTTTAAGAGCTAAGTGTCAAACTGTAACATATATTTTACCATGATTGATTGTCCCCATGTTGGCATCTGTAAATGATCCATTGTCCTCTCCTTTAGGAAGTAAGCAAAGCTTGTTATTTAAAATGTTCAATTATTTGATAAAGTTCATAAAATCCAATTTTACCACATCTCTGTGGGAAGTTTAAGTTAAGGAGTACAATTTAATTGAATATGAGATACATAATATACATATAATTACATTTTTCTTATGCAGGTGGGAATTAGAGCTAAAAGCTGAAGCATTTATAACTGGTTCATGCAGACTGTGAGACTGATATTGATTGTTAGTGGAGGTGCCACAGGGCTGGGGCCACAGAGGCCTGGGAACCTGAAAATGAAACCTCAGCCTCCCTTCTGTAGAATAAGTTTGTAGGTCTGTGGCCTCCCATTGCAGAAAGAACGTTAGGGCGCTTCAGGAGAGGCAGGGGAAGATTCGTAAGGCCGAGCTTAGAGGTTACAGTCAAAGTGGAGTGCGTGGGCGCTCAGAGCACTGAGGCCTGGAGAGTGTGGAATGGGGAATTCTAACGTGTCTTTGCTGGTAAAGTCCTGTGGAATTTGATGATCTATAGTCTTGGTGCTGGGCTGGTGGGTGGGAAAGAACAGTCTACCCACAGCATACAAGGGAATCTTAATTCATAGGTGGAAATGTGGTCTATTTGTAGGCGAAATAGAATCATTTTTAAGTAAAAACAGGGTGACGGATCCCATTTGTAGGTGAAATGAAATTGCCCAGGCTTATCATGTTTTTGGAGGAAAACAAAAAACCAAAAAACAAAACTGGGTTTATGTCCTGAAGTATGGACTTTATCTTTAAAATTATGATTTTTGCCTCTTCTCTGTCTAGATTTCATGTTTTTAATCATACCTTGATCTCATAAGACTGTGTAGCTTATGGATCCGGAAAAGCAAGGCCTGACTTACAATAATGTTTCAATTATTTTTCAGTCAGAATGAACATTCGTTTCACTGACTCTAATGAAATCTCCTAAAAACTCAGCAGATTTCTATGCAGTATACAAGATTTAAGCTTTACATTAATTAATTACATTAGTTAAACTGAATTAATAAACTCATGTGCCCCTCTGTCAATGCCTTCCCTAAATCTTTTGAGGGTTTCTCTTATATTTAAAAACACAAGTAACACTGATGTTCAGAATTGACGCTATTTCGTCTGATCATTTATTTTTAAAATATTTTAAAACATTATTTAGATATTGACAAAAAAGAATGTGTGGTTAATTGATGTGTTTGCTAATTGAAGGTAGCAAACAGATCAATTAACCATGCTTCAGAATTTATGATATTCTAGTCTTTCATTATTACAGAGAATCTCAAAACTAAGTTTCTGTCTTTCAAAGATCTTGGTCCAAATTTCTTACAGCAGAGAGGGAGAAGGCAATCACACGCCGTGTGTTCACAGTATAGCACATTCCTCCTTTGGGAACATGTTGTGCCTCTAATAGGGCTTATTTATTTGGCCTCCTGCCTACTCAGAATGCTCAGTTATAAGAATAATAAATCTGCTTCTGAATACATATTTTTAAATACAACATCAGCCACTGATTTATTGGTCTGTTTTCCACTTCATCACATCGTATTGTTCTTCCATGGGTCCTGGCCTTGGGAGAACAATGCCTGACGTGATAGAGATATTTAGCTCTCCCTATTTGAGAGTGAGTTCTTGGCTTCTCATTTGGCTTCGTGTGGATAACTTTAGAGATGTATTTGAAAATATTCTGATACAGAGACACGATCACTGTATCTTTGTGGATAAAAAAATACAAAGATAATTGGAATGATAGCTTTTTGATGGTGACTGGAGAGTGGAGAATCTGTGCAGCTATTGTTCTCCAGCGATCTGAAGTTTTTGATGAAGAAATGTATAAGGGAGTGTGTGTACTTGCACATGGGTGTTTACCTCCAATACGAATGCCAGAAACATGCAGTAAAAATGCCATTTCAAGTGCATTCAGAAAAGAGAATTTTTTTAAAAAGGAGGATACATTGAGGGCGGGAAAACATGTACTAGTGGTCAGAGATATTTTCCCCAGTGGCTACTAAATTTTTGTTAAGCATACATAAAATTCTAGTAGTGAATGGGAAATGAAGTTGATGCCTACCTTAAATAATGTCCTATTATCTGGTTATAGCATATGGAATATTCTAAGTCAAGATAAAAGAAGAATCTCACAAAATAACAGTATTTATTTATTCAGCAAATATCTTCAACTTTTTCTTCACATTACTATAATCCCCACTTACTTTCATAATCACTACACAGGTTGGGGAATTCACTTCTAGTCTTTGTACCTCAGTGTCATAGACTACAAAATAAGAACAATAGTACTAATTACAACATCAGGTTACTGGGAATGGTCAGTACAGAAATCTATTCACATTGTTTAATCCACATCCTAGCACAGACTACACATTGAGTATTTATTACCATAATTATGATGACAGTGCAATTTTATGAATTGTTGAAATGA
Source organism: Dolichotis patagonum (assembly GCA_004027295.1). NCBI lineage: Eukaryota > Metazoa > Chordata > Mammalia > Rodentia > Caviidae > Dolichotis > Dolichotis patagonum. The sequence continues at coordinate 179,668 of PVJX010001016.1, read as the reverse complement.
GCTTACACAAAGCAAAATTATTTTTTACCTTCCATAACTGCACATACGTGTTATTTCCTCTTATTCTATACTATGTAATGGGGCGGTAATAGCCATGCAATAGGGTAGGAAAAGGAACGAGCAGTTAGCATGGTGACCACGGATTCAGTGATGGCAAAGTACCGTCACCATTTCCTCCATGGCTTGGATGTGGTCTCAAGTGCCTCTGGCTTGATTCTCACTTATGGAGGTGGGGGAACTATAGGAGTGAGACTAAATAGGTGAGATTAAGCCAGCAAAGACACTGCTAAAGGGGAAAGTTAGTGTAATTCTCACACGACTTCAACTAGATTGTTCAGGAGTGACTTTTTTTTAAGTGAGCTACCCTGTGAGCATCCACTTCTCTGTATTCAGTCCCTTTTCACTTGTCTGACATATTTTGTTAAGGTTAAGGAAGGTCTTTACTAGAGCCAACAAAAAGTTGTAATTATGTGATCAAATTCTGAAAACTGTGTGCTAAATATACTTCTTTTCTTTGTAAGAACCTGACCTCAAGCATTTTGTTATAGCAACAGAAAATTAAGTATTAAGCAAAGTAAATTTTTCAGAATTCAAAGGATGAAGCTCTACAATTAAATTCCACATTTTTAGCTATGCTAGACATTCACACATGTTCACACAAACACTTATAATATTGAAGTCATGAAATAAAAACAAGCCCTAGACAAAAAACTTTGTTTAATCCATGGTTTTTCAACCCATAAACATCTAAACACCTCTCCAACCTGAACTGTTTAATGAAAACAAGGTGACATTGCATCGGTTATCCTCTGGCTTTTAGAAATGCTGATGAGTAATCAAATGTCATTCATAGGACAAAAAGAAAAGAAATGAAGTAGGTACTCTCATTTTCAGGAAATAATTTAGAGAATCAGTCAACAAACCTATGAGAAAAGATGCAGCTATATAAAGGATAAATGGGAGAGAAACAGAAAAACCTGAGGTGGCTCCCTCTTCCAAGGTAGAGTAATTCTATCAGCTTTGTATTATATAAGTCACAGATATGTGACTGTCTATGAAATATAGTCACATGCTGCTGAACACCTGGATTATCCGTATCACCCATCAAGCTATGTATTGGTGCTTTCTAGAGGAAATATTGAACCCGGTTTGCAGACCATAGCATATTTCCTTCACCATATAAGCAGGATCAAAGGTTTCCATTTACTAATTTTTATTTTCTTTTGCATTTATCAGTTTTTGATTATGTTTTGAGATGCTTCCAGCAGATTTATATCTACTTTCGTAGCACAAATGACAACTACCATCCTGCTGATAAACACAGCTAAATACTGGCATGTTCAGCTAATGACAAGTGAGTATTTTAAAAATTGGAAGATTTAATAACAATGAGGCAGGGCCAGGGGTTTAGCTCAGCAGCATAAGTGCCAGTCCGGCGAGAGTGAGGTTGTGAGTTCGATCCCTGGTACCAAAAAGGAAATAACAATGAGGCCATTAGTACAATTTTTACTATTTATCAACTTATTAGGGCCAAATATTTATAACTTATGCTGAAATAGTATAGCTATAATAAATCACTTATATTAGATACCAAAATATTTAAAAATGTAAATATAGAAACTATATATGTAGTTTAGGTGATATTTTAGTATGACTATAACACAAGACAGATATCACAGAGGAAATAAGTTTGGATGATGAATGTGGAGATAAGTTTGATCATTATGAACCAGCTTGAACTTTTGACTATGAAAATAACATGAGAAAATTAATTATTTAGCAATGTATTTCTAGTAGGTTTTAAAACATAATGTAGGTGTTAATTTAAATTTGAGGGGAAATGAATTTTAGATCTCTGTATACAATCTTCATCATAGTGAAATTGTTAAGGAGAACACAAAATAATTTGCGTAAGAAAGGAAAAAGCTATACTGTTAATTATCTATTTAGCTAAAACATACTATTTAAAGAAAAGAAGCTGTGCAATGTGTGCAATAAAACCATGTGTACACAGGTTCACACTCAAATACACACACACAGAGAATTCAGGGAAGTGGAACAACAGTGATTTTCAACTTGCTCTACTTTGTGTCAGTAGGTTTCAGAGCTTCCTAGTGACAAATGTCAGCCCTCTAGAATCACAAACCCAACTTGTGATATCAGTGTGAGCTTCTAATAGGCCCTCCTAGCACAGGGAAAAGGGTGGAGCAGACAGAATTCTGATGTTTCATTTGTGAAAAAACTACTTTATTTGCAATATAAGAATTAACAAAATGGAAAAAAATATCACAAATATTAACTGGGGAAACTGCTCTATAATGTGGTGTGAATTGGCATGTGCACATACCAGGGAAACCTCAACTTAACTGATGCAAGTTTTAGAAACAAGGAAGAGAACAAGAAAGGAAGGGAAAGGAAAGAGATGCAGACAGGCAAAAAATGACAGAGAACGGATGGGAAGGAAAGAAAAAACATATACAAAGATTTTGGAAATTATACCAAGGACATACAAAAAGAATCTTTAGAAGCACTGAAAGATGAGTCAGCAGCATTTGAAGCATTACTTTCCCTTCCTTTTGCTGCCTTTCCATGCTGCCCCAGTGTGACAGGCGGTCACATAGACAAGGACTTCATTTCTTCACAAGTCTCAGGCTAGACCCATTGATTAACCCCAGGAAGTGCCTGGTACAAGTCACTCTTCTCTGCCACTGTCCTGCGTGCATCTCTGCTCCAGGCAGGTGCATCAGAGAGGCCCTAGAAGGCTGCAGAAAGGTGGGGCTCCCGCACCTTGTGTAGTGGGTCAACAGTGCTTCATTCTGCTTCGCAAAGCACCATTTGGAAGTGGGGTGAAGATTTCACACCAGATGCCCCAGCTGAAATCCATAGGAGAGGACTAGTGGCAATGAACCACTCAATATTCTGCTTAGAAGACAGAGGAGGAGAGGGTCACTTTGAGTACACATGGTATGTGGCCTTGTCTGAGCATCTGTGAAAAGCAGTGGAGATCTTGTTAGAGAACAAGAACAAGGGAGTGAAATAGGAGAGAAGATGGAAGCTGAACAGAGACAATATTGAACAAGGCAGGAGGGAAAAAATGTCTGTGAATTTAGACATTCCATTGTCTGACAGAACCCAGCATCTTAAAAGGGGACCATCTCTAACTGGATCAGAATGTGAGGCATTTGGGGCCCGCAGTGTGAAAACAACAGATTTTTAGTTATTAACTAGTAAAGGACAACTCTTAGTTTTGATACAAGTAGTGGAAAATAAGGTTAATAGTTGATTCAGAGATCAAAGAATAACTGAAGAACATCCAGCTAGTAGCAAAGTCACACCTCATAGTTAGAGACACTGGGATGCCACAGCTTGCAAGAGTTTCCCTTTGCTAGGGAAACACATCTCACTGAAATGGTCCGTGAATCACTAAACAGTGCAATTAGAAAGTACCACAAACAAACGCCTACATTTTGATTACTTGTTGCAATATATTCTCTAATGTTTAATGTAAAGTAAGATTAAAATTTCTCAATAAAAAAGACTAACAATGTAAAATTAGTGAAAACCGAAGTTTTAACTAAAATTTAAAATAACTAAAAAAGAATAACAAAATTAAATTGATAGAAAATAGTTAAAATTGAAGATATTTACTGTCTAAACATTCTGACGAACAGCGATACATAGGTGTATGTATAAAAAGTATCAACAAAATACACACTAAAGATATCATTGCTAAATGAATGGTAAAAGCTACAGAATAGAAGAAAGAAAAAACAATTTGAATGTAACAAGGGTGAAATACTTATCACTTCCAAGCAAAGCCAATAAAGTGAGGTAATCAGTTCGATCCCAAGCATCTCCCCCCACAGAAAAAGAAAAAAAAATACAACTCCAAAGTGTAATGTATGACTTCCAAATCCATATAGTAAATATACTAGAAAAGAAAAAAATGCACTCACTCATGAGGATGTGAAGATTAAAATGCATTGCCAGTAGCAATGTAAAGTTGTTTTGGAAAATATTTTGGCAAGCCTTCAAAATATTCAGTTTAAATTTACTGTATCACTCTTCAACTCCACTTTTTACATGTGCTCAAGAAAAACAAAAATATATATATGCAGAAAAAGTTTACTCATCTTTAAACCAAAATAATGCTAGTCAAAAACTTAGAGGATACTCAAGGACTGTCAGCAAGTAAACAGATAAACAAAATCTACTCCACACATAAAACTCTACATAAAACATTATAGTGTGTAGCAAGAGAGAAATGAGTCATTAACAGATGCCACAAAGTGGATAAAACTTGAAAGAATTATGCTAAAGGAAAGAATTATGCTAAGGAAAAGAATTATGCTAAGGAATTAAAAAAACAAATTATTTGATACCTCTTATATGAACTATCAGGTAGATACAAATATACGGACAGAGAAAGTAGATTAACTTAGTATTGAACAAAGGTGGAGATTAGAGACTAAACACAAATAGGCTACTTTTGTGGTGAGAATTGTCCTTCTGTTAGATTTGCAGTGTTATGGATTGTATCTAGATGTCCTCTCCAAGCCTCATGCCGTCACAGGTGAGTTTCTTTAGGGCCGGCGGAATATAGGTGCATAAATATGGATTAACCGTGTGATGCCGGTACTGAGGCTGCTCGGAACTGAACCAGTCTGCCGACTGCTTACCATAGTTTTGGTGATTTCAAGGACCACTCTTGGTATGGCGGCACCAACCACAAGGCTTGTAGCCTGGATGGGATAAAAGGGAAAATGAGGCTTGCTGCTTGCTAACTCTGACTGCCTTCCCATCGTCTATTTCTCCTCTGCAATTCCCCTCTGCCATGCCACTCTGCCTTGGAGCCAGCCAACTACAGCCTGAAACCTCCACACACTGTGAGCCAAGGAAATCTTCCCCTTGTTATCTTGAGGTTGTTGGGTATTGTGTGTCATCCAACGAATGACATGACACAAATCACTAAAAATACCAACACAAACTGAATGGTAGGCTTTAAATGGGTGAAGTGTACGGTGTCAGATTCTATCTCAATATGAAAATTAGAAAGATACGTAGTTGCTAGTCTCTGTGGAACTTGGTTGTAATCCCAGCATTAAGCGGGGCTGAGGTAGAAGGATAGCAAATTCAAATCCCATACTGGCAGCATATTGAGAGCCTGTCTCAAAGTAAAGAATGACAAGGTTTGGGCATGGTGTTCGGGATGTGAGAGCATATCCCCAGGTAAGATTCCCAGCACCACACACATCCAAAATAGATACAGAGTAATTTTACACATAGGTGTTTTTTAATTAAGTAATTGACTTATGGTACAGAAATGTAAAATAAAAAGTACAGGATTGTTTTCTCCAATTTGCAAATTTATTTTTTCATTCCTTTAATCTGTTTATTTTTAATTGATAGAATGCATATATTGAGTCAAGTACAATATATAGTTCTGAAATATGTATTCATTGTGGAATGCTCAATCTTCTGTTTAACAAAAGGTTTAGGGAACTAGAAGAGTGAATTCCTGCTCAAGGCAATCCTTTAAAATACAAATGGATGCCTGATTTACTCTTCTTTTACCCAAACAAGATGAAAGCAGAATTTTAGGAAACACCCTCCATCTATCTTGAAAGAATCACTCAAATGTAGTACAATAAATACACAACAGGACAAGAATAAAATCACAAAAGGGAAAGAATCATATATGATTCTTTTAACGGATAGAGTGAATGGAAATTCCTGAAATACAATTCTGTCAAAAGAAATAGAAACTGCACTTGCAAATTTTTATTATAGCAAACAGAAAAGTAAAATGATAACAGAACAAACATAAACAGAAAATAAGGTTGGTCTTATAATAAAAATAAGATCACATTATGAGTGTTGAAATATACTCAACTCTGAAATATTTATCAACTTCCAATACAGAATGGGAATAGGGCTTGTGTTTGTATGTCACTTAGGAATGTGCTGGAGAATGTTGCTACGAACACTTAAGAGTGGTGACATTCATCTATGTGACCTGCAAGACAGCAGTGACAAGAAAGAGTTTCATAAGTAAAATGGCCACTTTATTTTATTTATTTCTTCTTCTTTTTTTTGGTGCTGGGGATTGAACTCATGGCCTCGTGCTTGCCAGGCAGGCACTTATGCCACTGAACTAAACCTCCAGCCCCAAAATGGCCACTTTACAATCATTCCAGGACTCTACATTTACCTGAAACTATCATTTTATAACTTTTTAAATGCAAAAGAATGGATTGATTAAAAGTAACTAACACATAGATAAGCTGTTATTTTATTTAAGTGTAAATATAACTGAATTCAAAATCTTTAAATGCAATAAAAACAAACATTTGCTACCACTTTAAAAAATCTACTGAATGTATCACTTACGATGCAAAAGCAAGTGTTTGTGAAATACACGTCTTTATTTTCAATTATTTTTAGAAAATATATTCAGCAGTTTCAAGTAGACCTTGAGTTGGAAGCATCCTTCGTGGAAATATTTCGCAGAGAGGCCCATAGCTCAGGGTTGGGGGAGGAGGGAGGCTCAGGACAGGCGAGGCCGCAGAGCCAGGGGTGCGGGCTGTGAGGTGGAGGGATCCGCAGAGCTGCGGCATCCGGCGCCCGCTCACCCCAAGAAGATGTTCAAAGACGTTGAACCAGCCAAGGTCCAGGTCCAAGGCCTGGCTGCAACTGCTGCAGAGCTGCTGGTGCGAGTCCGCGCTAAGGAGAGAAGAAACTGGAGTCTGACGCCTACAGGTCAAGGCAGACGGGAGCGCCTCAGAGACACTTCCCTCTCCTGTGTGCTTTTCACTCCCTCTTTGTGCCAGACTTTACACTGGCTCTGTCCACATCTGGGGGAGATCCTGGCCCCTCAGTTTGGTGGCCCGGATGTCAATAACACACACACACACACACACACACACACACACACACACACACACGCACACACCCGGAACCGGGTTTTATTAATCTGCTAGGCATTTCTTAATCCATTCAAGGTACCTTGATGAACATACCTTGATGAACAGACACACATTCTACGAAAACTTCAGGACTAGCAAGGAAGAAGAAAAGAATCTAGAGCGTGAGAGAAGGGCCAGGAGGGTGATAGAGGGTGGACAATAACGTTTGTTCTATGCAAGCGCAAAAGCTCCAAAATGAAGCTCCCTACCTCTTATAGCCAATATGCAGGAAAAGCAAACCATCAACAATATTAGAAGGCTGTGAATAAAGTTCACCACAGAGCCCCTGCATAGCGTCTGCAGGGTTCTGAGCTCAATCTCCAAAACCGCAGGGAGTCAGCCGCGTAGTGTATGATCTGTTATGCTTTCTAAATCCACTATATAAATCTGGAATTTCTTTGCTGTCACATAGTTTTTTGAAGATTTTTTTTTTGTGAAGAATATTAAGATGCTTATTACACTTTATTTTCGTTTGATCATGTAAATGAAATCCCGCTTGTAGCTTTATCTGACCTATATTTCTGCCTACTTCCTCTGTTAGTTGTGCTACTGTAACTTGGGCATTCGATATTCATGGCTAGCTTAGTAACTTTGAATGAAATTTTACAGGAAATGATGTGATATCGTGTGGCTAGTTTTACCATTTGCCAAAAAGGAACATTTAAAATGAGTATTAAGTGAGAATGGTTTTCTCTAGTCTTTAATACGTTAGATGGGGCTCAATATAATGAGAGTGAATTATTGTAGCATATTTGTAATAATAAAACTGTGACAGTTTATTATTTTTACATTTTTTCACTTCCACTATTTCTAGGTATGTTTCTCTCTCTGTCACATACACACATGCACACAAAAATGCACCACAGAGAATCACTGACTTCCATTTCACAAACTGGAAGATTTGAGGAAAGAGACTTAGTAACTATGATCATTAAATTACTGAACATCAGATCAAACTCTTAGCAAAATCATGATATTGCTTTGAACATTTCTTCAGTCAGATAATAAAGTGAAATATTAATTTAAAATGGATCAAGAGTTGTTGGGGCATTATTAATACATTGGTGCACTTCTGAATATTAAATATTTACATTTTATTATAAATTATATTTTACTAGAGAAGGATCATGTATCTTGCCTATTAATCATTCATATAGATGCTATTTGAATATAAAATATAGAAGTAAAGAGTTAAAGATGAATACAAAAAAATGGCAAATTGTTTTTTGTCAAAGACAGTATTCACATTGCCAATACTGAAAGATACAGGGTTTAAATCACATAAATGAAACTCTCGTATAAATAAATGTTTCTAATCCCATAGAACTACAACTATAATATGAACTGATTCTGATGATTTACTTATTAATTTATTGGCTTTTTTTGTGACAGAGTCTCACTGTGCAGTTCAGGCCGGCCTTGAGCTCAGTTTGTAGCCCAGGCTGGTCTTGAACTTACGGCAATTTCCTGCCTCAGCCTCCCAAGTTTTAGGACTGCAAGTGTGCACCACCACTCCAGGCTTGATTCTGATAATTTAAGAGCAAACTCGATCTTTCAAAGCTTACATGAATCTTTTTGTGATTTATGACCATAGTTCAGTGATTTTTATACCATTTATGCCAGTGTTATTCTATGCAAATAAACCATGTTTCTTTGAAGCTAGTTAGAAGTGGTTCATTGTTCCACCAAACCCTCCATGTTATACCAATTTCTTTCACAGCTATAGGTAATTGCATTTAGGTTTCAGAAAATAAAAGAACATTTCTAGTTTAGAAAATAAAGAATAGTTATAATAGAATTTCAGTATTATTGGTTCTTAAATACAAAAATTTGCTGTAATTAAAATTACACAGATGAAAAAATATGTATACTAAAACCATACATCATTTGCTCCAAATCAGTTTATACAAATATGGAATATAATATTACCATATTCTTTCTACTATTTCCCATTATAGTTTCTCTAATATTTTTGTTAATGACACCTCTTTAAATGTGTGATACTAATATGATTTTTCTATTAGAAATCATCATTCAGAGTTTTGTAAACCTGAACTATTTGAGTTTCTTGAGAACATTCTAAATTATGGTGATTTAGTTTTTGCACATTTCTCATGCATTAGAATTTCAAGTGGGACTGTGATTGTACTAAATGATACTCTGTTTAAACCACTGGATTTGTAGACTTTAGTAGTATCTGGCCAACTGCATAGTGTGATGGTGAACAAAGTATAAAGTTTTTTTTTTTTTAAATTTTTTTTCGGATAAAAACTATGTGGATTCCTAGGAATCCTTAGATGTATTATACAGGATCATCCCATTTCATACCCGTTTTCTGTATTTTTTTTGAAATTAAAGGTTTTAATTTTGGGTCAGATATAAAATGAACTATAATGTACAATGTCTTTGAGTGGGTAGGAGGAGGTAGGGGGCAATGGACAGGGACGAGGAGAAGGAACACACCAGCTCTAAAAGCTCTTTACCTTATACTCATGCTACTCAGTTTCAGTGTATTCATTTGAATATGTGCTTATGAATACTCACATTAGCAGAGAAACACCTGCATTAAGTGCCTTGACCATAAGAGTAAATAAAAGGAGATCTAATCTATGAATGTTTAGCTAATGTTGGCAAAGATCTAGAGTTGCCCCAGTTAGCTCTGTGAAAAAGGTTTTTCCCTCACTGTGAAAATACTACTGAAACTCCTGGATATATTCATACTTTATGAGTTGTACAGTTAAATTTAAAAGAAACTAATACTGAAGCTGTTAGCTGAATGTTGTGGATTAAAAACTGGTGGTCAATTTAAGGCCAGCTAGATTACATCAGCATGGTGCTGAGCATAGATGTTTCACATGAGAAAATTTGCCAGCATAAATAGAGACGTGGAGAAGGAAAGAAAAGCTGTGTGTTGAGGCATTGAGGTGTTGTGGGTTCTCCTACGTGTTGCTGTTTGAGCCGTTGGTTCTCCTGGAGAAGTTCTGGTCCTCACATCGAGCATTGCTTCCTGGCTCTGGAGAGGAAGACATGTGCCACTTGGTCTCCAGGATGAACTCATCACACTGGCTTCCTGGCATGTACTCAACTGTATTTGTCGTCAGAGGAGCTTGGGGCCTCCGTGTCACTGAGGATGGCTGTGGTGCTTTTCAGGACAGCCCTGGTCACGTTGTGAGTGTGACTTCTCAGCTCCAGTGTAGAACCCTCAACCTATCAGCACAGCTCCTTCACCCCACTGGCATAGACTTCCTAGTTTCCACTGCTGACCTTTGGGCCTTCCCAGCACGTATCCGTAAAAGGGACTGGTGTGAGTCCTTCTTGTGGGCTCTAGACTTCCAGTTGGCTTGTGGGAGGCATTGTCATGAGCTCTGGGTCTTCATCTGGACTCATGTGGGCCCTTTTGTGGGATTCAGGCCCTTGACTAAATATTCTATGTCTTTGGTGTTGTGGATAGATTTCCTGCAGTTTCTTGTGTTAACTCTGGGTGACCATCATAAAAATAATATTATAAACTCCATGTCCTGATTCTAATTGTTCTTTGCGTAACCCCTGACTATAACACTGAAGTTGTGAGTACACACGTGATAGGTACAAACCTCCATCTGCTCAGATAATACTTTTATCATACTTCTTGTTTTGTTTTATATTGGATGTGCAATTTTATGTAATGGTTGAATTGTGCATGGAATCTGTTTCTTTTTTGTATCATTTAATTGTCATCAGAAATATTAGTGTCATTAGGATGCTCAGTAAGTTTTCTCTTTTAGCCATTATTCGTCTTGTAGACAAAGCTGCAGAGATAGTTAAAATGAGCAAATCACCACAAGCAATAATGATCACAATATTTATCACAGTGTGTGTATTTATTTCAATTAGGAATTGTGCACACAATTCAAATATCACCAGATAAAATTCACCAAATAATTTGGAATGTAAATTACCCTGAAACTCAATTTTACTGTTTTAAAAAATGGAAACACAACCCCTCACTTAGAAAATATTTGTCTAAATTGATAAAAGATGCTATGAGAACATTGGAATTAGAACCCAGATCTCCTAACGCACAGCTCAGGATCTGCATAGAAAATACTTACTGGTATTATGAACCATTTAAAATGTAAATAAAGTGTATGAAAATTCCTGCAGGAAACTCGCCAAACCTTCGTATATGCTGCATTGGTGTGGATTTTTCCCTTGTGGGGACTTATTATGCAGTTTAATCACATATTTTCATTGCACGTCTCTGCATCTCACTCTTTAGAGTGTCATATATATTCCATTTATTTCAATTTAGTTCCAGCAGATTAAATGTGGCTCAGTCACAGTGCGATTATAGATGACAGTGTCTGCATATTTAAGAGAAACTTGAACAATGTACATCCATTATACTCTTTTCCTTGTTAAACAGTGAAATCTTGACATCCTCTTAACACCATAAAAAATTCTCCACCACTACTTAAAGGCAATATGTCTGGCTCAATCTCATGTTTTGAATATTTCTTTGCAATTCTAGTTGATGCATCTTAGTTTCTATGACAATTCCAGTTAACTACTCAAAGATGGAGTCTAACATAGCTTAAAATATTCTGCATCCACCCCTAATCTGGGTTCTGCCATACTGAACTGATTTTATTTTTTAAAATATGAAATGCCTCAAATTCCTTATTTATTTATTACATTTGATTATTTGAGCAATTTTTTGCTATACAAATTCCTGCTTCCTAGTATGCACCTTCTCAAATTTTAAGATGTGTTAATACTCCCATTACATGATATATTCTCTAACTTTTAAAAGTGCCATTTAAAGGATTGTTCTTTGTAGTTTCAAAATATCTCAGATCAATAGTATCACCATATTATGCACACATTTTGTACATATCTATCCCTACTAACTGACCTAATAAACATGTAACTTGTGTACTTTCATATCAATTTCATTAAATTATTAGCTGTTTGAATTCAGATACCCTCTTACCCTTTCTGGCATTTGCAAATGCCTAGTGTAGAGACTGCTACAAACAACATGTTCACAAGTGAATCCAAGCCAAATCGGAAAACTCTTTTAATACTCTAGAAACTGTGGAAACGTTATGTTTATAAGTCTGAAGTGTATGTTACTTCCAATGCATGCACATTAATATTGTCTTCATAGGGCTCAGTGATGCAGAGTAAGCTCTTCTTCAGAGGCTGTAGGCCAAAGAACACTTGGACGTTTGTTCAGCTCCCTGGTAGAATGGAAAGTTCCAAACAATAAGGAAGGAGCCCACAAGTCCAGGGCACCACTACCATCTATCTATAAGCCACTTGAGAGTGCAGGTGTCGCCATGCAGAAATGTGGGTTCCACTTTTATATCTGGTACTTAGGCTGCAAGTTCTGTCCTTGGGAGAGACCAACCATAAGATGACAACTCTGTAACTGGACTTGACAAATTAGTGGGCATGAGAGATAGCCCATGGGCACTGGTAAAGCATCTGGTTGTCTCCTGGAGATATGACCTTGGGCACTACATTGATCCCTGACCCTTTCTTCTTTGATACTCTTGTGGTGTGCTCTCCAACCACTATGGAAGTGAGTGATTCATGCCACCATGACTTTGTGCTGCAGTGTTTCTGGCTTGGAGCCAACCCACCATGGACTGTACTCTTTCAAACTGTGAGCTAAAACAAGCACTTGTTCCTTTCTACTGAGTTTCTGGTATTTTTTCCAAGCAAAGGAAAATCTGACCAATACAAAGGCCACTGTAAAAATAACAAAGTTTTGGTGAATGGTAATTTTGATCCACTAAGCAAACAAAATAAGAAAGTAGCCAGTAATGTAATAGAATCAGGACAAATCTCAACCTTGTGGAAGTTTATATTCATTCCAAGCATATAGTCCCCGGATTATATTCACTCCAAGCTAATAGTCCCCAGATTAATGTGACACACACTAACATCATCTCTCTGATAATGTCTGCAGCCTCAGTGCCACACCAATAAGCAGCTTATATTCACTCAGGAACAAACTCTAGATAGGTAATCTAAAGATGAAAATGAGAGGAAACATACACTATGTTCAGAAACAGCACTGAAACAGTACATGTTTCACAGAGAAACTTCAAACTAAACAGTAATAACCACCATCGGGTGCAGAGGCAGGGTGTGTACTGAGAGGTGCTACCACATATTATCTGAAGTATTGTCCAGTTATCAATGAAAATGTGATACATATGAAGACATAGGGAAATGCGATCCATGTACAGGAGCGAAGCAAACAGTACAAACTGATTTTGACAGGGCTCAAATGGTGAATTTGGCTAACCAGAACTTAAAATCAGCTCCTACAAGTATGTTCAAAGGACAAAAGAAATCTAAAATAATTAGAGAAAAACATGATGATAATTTATCATCATATAAAGAACACTAGTAAGACACAGGTACTATTAAAAAGACACACTAGAAATCTGGACCTGCAAAATTTGAAGTGAAAATTTGAAAGTGAAAATTTGAAAGTGAAAATTTGAAGTGAAAATTTCACTGGAAGGACTCAATGACACTGACATAGGCAACAGCATGAATGAATACAGAAACTGTTGTGCAAAATAAAAACAAGTTGTAAATGCCCTCTAGGCTATGTTTTATCGTTATGAAATGTCCAAGTTAGGCAGATATATTTGGAGGAAGAAAGTATAGTAGTAGTCTAAGATTTTGTGGGGAACATTAAAGCCTTATTTATGTCTCCTCAGAACTCACATATTAAGTTCTGATTCCTTTTGCCTCAGAATATGGCCTTATTTTGAAGAAAAGGTGATGTGGTATTCAAGCTAGAATCTTAATGAAGCAAATGTCATTAGTTAAGATCTAAGTAAAACTGAACACTGTGGGCTTTAATTTATAATAATCATCATGATGACATTAGCTGTATCAAATTTAACATATGAACATAAGATATTAGGAATGGGGAAACACGGATGAGGGTTATGTCCATGCTCTATCATCTTTGCAACTGTCCAGTAAAAGTTAAAACTACTCTGAAATTAAAAGTGTGTTTAAAAATGAGCCTTCATGATAAAACAAGGGGGAAATTTTCTTGATTATTGTAGAAAATGTCAAGGAATTTGGATGCCAAGAATTGTGGAAAGTAAATGAGGTTAAACTATATTAAATATATTTACTTTAAGGAGTCCATTAATCCAGAGAAATGATAGTAATATAAAGCAAATTTGCAGAGCTTGGCCTCCTGCTTACCCTCAAAAGTATATCAAATTACAAAAGTTTCTAAAGAATCTGTTTTTTTAAAAAAAATTTTAATTTTATTTTAAAAGGGAGTAAAAACAAACGCAACAAAACAGAACAGAAAGGGACATAAGAAAGCATAAATTTCAAAGCTAGACAACCAGTTATCTTCACTACCTGTCATATTGTCTCTTGTTTTCTTCCAAATGGTTGTCCATATCTTTGCATATGGGGAGCTCATATTAAATAACATAGCCAATCTTTTCACAAGATGTGTAGTTCACTAGCTCCCACTTGCTAAGCGGGGGGCGGGGGAGACGACATGACATGGGATGGGGGACAGGATGACATGAGATGTCTGATTCTCAGCCCACACCCCAGCAGAATCACAGCTGCCCACCAGAGAAGGGAGGAGTTCCTTGTTCTCCTGGCACCCCGAGTCAACCACGCAGTGCAGGTCCCGAGGCACCAGGGTCTCTCTTCTTTGGGGCGCCGAAAGTCTGCTACACACACAGCCACCCGCCAGAGAGCAGAGGAGCTCCTTGTTCTCCCGGCACCCCGAGTCAACCGCATGGTGCAGGTCCCGAGGCGCCAGGGTCTCTCCCCTGCAGCCCCCCTAAAGTCCGCCATACTCACCTGCTATTTCTTTCTGATGAATTAACCATTCTGTTTCCAAGGTTCTGAAATGGCCAACGGACCACAGAAAAAAATTCTCTTTAGGTTCCTGTTTGAAACCAGCAGCTACAGCAATCTGCTGGCCTTGCTCCTGGGCCACAAAAATTTGTTTTTAATATAATGTTTGGTACCATTTATTTTAGGAAAATAAAGAAAATATTTTGAAAAATTTCATTGTTTAACTTTCATATGTTATTCTTACATCTCAGTGAAAACATGAGTAATGTAATTTTTTACCATGTTACATAACAATATAACATGTGCCTGACTTCTCAGAGTTATATGCATCTTGTATTTTAACTTGTTACTTTTCATAAGTGAAGAACTGAAGTTCTTTCCATATATTGATAAAGTTTATGATGGAGTCATAGTTGAAATTAATAAGAGTGAAACTTTCTAGTATTACTGTTGGTGTTATATTTGTTTATCAGGTGACAAAATTATTTTAGTAGTCATCCTTTTAAAAAATGATCTTTGTGGTATCCTGATGACATAAGAAAGAGAGATTATATGACTTAACATAGATCGCATCATCTTTCATTGATGTCCATGTCAGAGTTAAACTTGAATGTGTCAAAGAAGTGTGCTTGGGAGTTGCCCAGGGAATTGAAAAAAATTTTCGGTACGTCTGGGTTTGTTGTGGAGTTTATACCTGGTCCACCATGCCTTCCATTCTGCCACTGCTCTGTACTTTGTTCCCCTGATTCCATAACTTTAGGAACTTTACTCTTCCTATCCCCTCCAACGTGACATTTCTGCCTTGGAATCAGCAAACCATGAACTTATTTCCCTGAAACTGTGAGCTGGTTGTGAGGTACAACATGTTACCAGTGGAAAAGCTGAGTAATCCAGAAAATTGGTACCAGACAAGTGGGGTCTTTGCTATAACTATACCTGACAATGTGGTTTAGAAACCATGGAAAATGGTTTGTGTGCACAGGAAGTGGTTTGTGAGTATGGGAAGTGGTTTGTGAGTATGGGAAGTGGTTTGTGTGCATGGGAAGTGGTTTGTGACTGTATGGTTTCTTCATAGCTCAAGGGCAAAGTGAAACATTGCCATTCGTCTACTCCACATTCTTGGGCAAAACAGGAAAACATATTACTATGACTTGCAGACTTTACCAAGGTTTGAGCACACATGAGGATATGCCAGCACAAGAGTATTACTTGCAGTCAGGTTAGTGGTCATCACACAGGTGTCTTATTTGAGAAGATGTCACAACAGAAAAGGTCAGTTTTAGAACTTGGTCTTTAGAACTTGGTCTCAGCAGTTTCCTGTTTTTCTAGTTTTGTCTTTTCTCGTTTTCAGGTTTTATTTTTTTTACCCTGTGAGTATTTAAAACCCTAGTGAATACCACATATATGTATTTGATAAACATGCATATATATATATATATCTAGATAGATACAGATATGGATATATACATATGTACACACACATGATTTTGAAGCAAAATTTTAAAAATGTTTAGCTGTTAAACACACTTTTTGACCAAAAAATTACTGGTACAGATGAATCATTATTTAACAAAATAAATGTTAGTTATTTTTTATCCATGAATATTGCCAATGTGAATGAAACGTAGCAATATGTAAGCCACTTGTCTGAACAAAATTTTTTTCCAAAACAATGACAGCCTATATGTATACACACTAGTACTACAAATTTTAAATTCTTTACAAGAGCCATTAGCAGAGAGTTGTTATCACTATCCAACATTATGTGCATGGTTTTGAATGCTGGCTTTCTAAAGAATCACATTGCCACGAACTGGTACCACAAGGCTGTAAGATATCACAGAGGTTGTGAGCATAGAGAGGTAGAAGTTTTCAGCTCGACCATCCTCTTATGAGACTGCTGTCCTTTGTGCAGTCCATCACGATCATTACACTATGTGATACATTACTGTGTTATGAGTTGATTTCTTTACTAGGGCTGCTTTAACAAAGGACCATAAACTATATAAATGATGGTCTTGTCAAATTCCATGCCATTTCTCAAAGGTATTGACTGAAAATAACATAAGAAGGTCTCAACATTGTAATTCTGGAGTGTTTAAGAAGCCATGAAAGTTTCTCCATAGGTGAGACAAGTTTATCATTTAATTCTAAAAACTAAAAAACGAAGATATAAAAATATATTTTGCATTGTTGATAATCATGTTTAATAAAAAAACACATTTAATCAAAGTGTGTATTTTGCTTTCTCAAAATACTTCTACGGAGTGGAGTCTAGCATCTTATATCAACTTTTAAAAAAACATTAAAATTTTACTAGATGAAAATAGTCTTTTGGAGAAAATCATGATTAATAGTTTTAACACATTTATCTTAGTAGATGGTTGCTGAGCCATATAGGTGACTCTGGGTGTTGTTTTTTACCAGTTTGTAATTTTTTCTAGTTTGCTTTAAAAATCTGTCAGTTTATGGAACAAAATACAGAAACACACTGCAATTAATCTAGGCGAAAATTATATACAAGTAAGCAGAGGCAAGAACTGTGACTCATTCTGTTAAGAACTTGATCACTTAATTTATTTTGAGATTGTTTTTATTGTGCTATTTGAAAAACAGCTGTTAACACCGCAAGTAGCCTGTGATACATTCTACCCTTTATTATTCATGTGGCTATTGTGCGAATATTCTCTTTTCACAGTTCATCGACCCCTACACTTACTAACAATCTGTCAAAGTTTCCTTTCTTTTCATTTGTCCTTATGACTTAGGTTGACCATTTTAGGACTGCTCCCCTAGAACCTTGGATGATTTATGTGTGTGTCACAGATCTCTGCCAAGCCCCTACTACCCACGATTGCTACGTTCAGCTGGGCAGTTATATAGAATTACACTACTTCATAGTAAGTAGAGGTGTTTTGCTACAAATCTGTTATTCCCACCTAAAATGCACACAGCTAATTGCCTGGGTATCATATTAATACAGGGGAAAAAAAACTCTCAGTCTGCTAGATGTTCAGTAGAGTTTGTGTTCTCTAAAATCAAAGAATGAATTTTAAGAACAGCGGAGGAGCAAAATATATTTATTGAAGGAAAGAAAGCTTCTGTCTGAGAGAGACAAAGGGGTCCTGAGTGGGTTGCCAAAGACCCTATCTTTTCTAGGAATTTTTAAAGAGCAAAACCATAAGGTGAGGTGGGTCTAAAGTGGAGAAAAATAGGAAATCACAAGGTGGCCGTGAAGTGGGAGAGAACTAATGGTCAACCAATGACATTACAAGTATAATTGTTCAGGTAAAATGGGTTAAGTTGGGATCAAATGGGGAAGCCAGTTACTTAGCAAGGGGCATGAATACAGAACAGGGGTTCTTCCTGTAGGGAGTTAGGTTAGTGGCTCTTCCTGGTTTCCTCAAGGCGATCAAAATCTGTTTAGCATACCAATCCCTGATGTTTACCTTAGGAGGCATGTGGGTGCATTTGTTGTATCCATTGTCTTGAGGTCTGGCCCACAGTTTGCTGTCTGCCTCTCCTATAGTCTCAAGGTATTTTGTCTTCTGCATTGGATCCTTCAGGGACCTAGCCCTATGTGACTAGTATTTCTGTCTAATTTAGCTGTCTATCATAATACTAGTCTTCCAAGTTTTACTTAGTGTCACTTATTGAAATTCTTTCTTTTTTTTCTTTTACTTTCATCCCCTTTATAGCTTTTGTTACTTGTCACTAACTTCAATTTGGAAAAAAAAGAACCACTTTTCATGAGTTTTTTCCGATTCTTAGCATTCAGTCTACACTGATCAGTATGCTTCTATGTGAGATGATTTTTTTAATCTGTCTCATCTCCCCAAAGGGCTTTTGATCTTGTTATTTACTTTGTTTATTAATATATCTTATCTTCTATCTAATTGACATTGCCCCAACAGTTTGATCACAACAGCTCTTAATCATTCTCAAATTTCTATCTCTATAACACATCTGACATACCATCTCTGTATTAATCTTCTCTGGCTCATAGAACAAGCTATTTAAATTGCTGTCTAATATCTTTTTTCCTTTTCATTACCTTTAACTTTTCACATCCTGTAATTGTGACATCCTCTACCATTATTACCCTCAAATGGCTTGTATGTGGCTAACTACAATGGACATTTTAAAATTTTCATCTTTATAAGACATTCCAGCAGCTTCTAATGAAGAATGATTTTCTCTTTGAAAGTCAATTCTCTTCTTTTGGATCCAATGAAATAATGTTTCCTTGATCATTATTTGCCATTCTCTGTTCATTTTTATCTATTCTTTAAAAATCTCCCTTCTATACATTAAATTGTAAATATGCAACCCATTTTGTCTTAATCATATCCTTTCTTATAGCATCATTTGATAAAATAGCTGCTACCTTTTCCCCTACTAAATTACTGTACCTTTGTATCCCTGTCAATATTAGCTAGGCATAGAGAAGCGAGAGTGAATTAGAGAATGTTCTCCTATCTTATTAATAAATGGCCATTTGATCACAAGTACCTCACTCCTGAGATTGCTTTAAGGCGTGAAGTCAGATAGTTTTAGTTAGACCTCAATCATACTCATCTTTCTCTCCACATTTCTACATGGACATTTAAATCTCTTGTCAATATCTATAAAATGCATATTGTGTTATCTTTTAATCCAGAGGAAAGAGTGGGGAGAACTAATATGAAAACTATTATACATACAATTTTACATCTTAGAAAAAAACCCACCCAATTATTCAACAAAAAGTAGAGAATTTTCTTTTATGACCTCCTATCACTCCATACATAGACCTCGGCAAATTCAGTTTATTCTATTTTAAAATATACACTGCAGTGATTCATTATCCATGTCCAATATCACTGCTCCAGTCATCAGAACCAAGGTCTCCCTGTTGGCCATGAACTCTGTTCCGAGTCTTATCTCATGACCTTACCATAGCATCAAGACTTTTTAGTAAATTTCAGAAAATCCCACAAGCTCCACGTTTGACTTACTGATATAGGGGAATGAAACTCCCAACCTACTATGTCCACGAGCTCGTGTTCTCTAAAATCAAGGAATGAATTTTAGGAACAACAGACATGGAGAGTAGAATATATTTATTGAGAGAAAGAAAGCTTCTGTCTGAAGAGAGATAGAAGGGGACCCGAGCGGGTTGCCCAGGACTCTGTCTTTCCCAGGGCCTTTTATAGAGTAAAATCATGGGTTCAAGGTGGGGGAAGACTGGGAACTCACAAGGCAGATGGGCATAAGGTGGACATAATTATAGTTAGCCAATAGGATCAATAGTTCAGGTACAATTGATTACATTAGGGACAAATGGGGAAGTGAGTCATGTAGAAAGTGGGCATTCTTACAGAGCAGTGACTCTTTCCTGGGGAATGGGGAATATTGAGGGTATTAATCCTCAGGGTATGGGTGCATTTGTATGGTCTTTTGCCTTGAGGCCTGGCCCACAGCAGGAGGCGTCAGCTTCCCCAGCAGTTTCCAGGTGTCTGCACTGGCTCTGTTGAGGACCTAGTCCTGTCTCACTGCCTATAATGTTTCTGACTAACTCAGCTGCCTGCAATATTACCATTCCAGCTTTGGAGTCATTTCAATACCTGTTCTTGATACGGTCTAAGCACATAAAAATGGTTTGCTTTTCAGATTCTTCCAGTCTGCAAGGCTCCTCATGGGAATTTCTGCTGCTGTTTGTGCTCTTCAGTTACATAACAACTGGACTATCATTTCCTCATGGTGTCTTTCATAGCTCACCTCAGAAAACAGGCCCCGTCCTTTGTTACTGTCTGTTCTCTAGCCTGGACTCAGGTCTGCTTTACTCTCCACTAACAATAAGCAACTAACACATGTATAGCAAATATTTATTCACATTTCAGTAGTTCTAGACTATCTTTACATTGAGTTTTATGTTTAAACATTAAATATATTAAGTGATAATCCAATTTCTAATTCTTTATAATTTGTCTTTAACATTTTTAACTATATTACTCCACCTTCATTACATGAATTAACTATATATGTGTACATTTATATTTATATATTTCTTAGATTTGATAATTTATTTAAAATTGATGCTGTCTTAAATTTATGCATGTGAGAGAAATCACAAAATTAAGCGCTCTGCTCAAAATAATGTATCTAATTTGGATTGTAGCTGACTGTCCTAAGTTTATTTACTTCCTATGGGTAGGATGTGCTGTTAAAGGGAGTCATCATAGGGAGTCACATTCTTCTGTTTCCCCTAAGTGGAGGCAGCAATAAAGCATTTTCACCACCCTGCTCACATGCTCCTTGTTCATGGACCATCAGTATTAAATGGCATTGCTGAGGCTCATTTGCTTAGTAAATTTTAGATTGATAGGTTTACTAACTAATTAATAGGTTACAAAGATTCTCATTTATATGTAGATTTTATTCAAGATAGGCTTTTACTAATTTTGAGATATATGATGCTGCAGGTTAGAGGAATTAGGAAATGATTTTGATCCTTAGCTGCCAAAAATATATACTATTGGAATAAAATATAGTATCAAAACCAAAACTTTCCACTTTAACTAATATGCATGTTAGTATATAAACCAGTTGAAGTGTTACAATTTTAGAAAACTTTTTTTTGTATTATTCATATCAGACACTATTAAGTAGTGATCAAGTAGTTATTTAAAAATTCTTAGCTGCAGTCTATGAACCTTTACTTTTACAAAGCTTGTTGCTACCATGTAGTTCTGAAATTCAAGGCATTTGCAAGGTTTTCTACAAAAAAAAGCATTCATATTAAAAACATGGCTTAAGCACAATAACAAAATAATACTTCTAACTATGTTTCAAAATATACAAGACTGTTAATCTTAATTGGTCCTTTTTGGCAAATTGAATGTATGTTTTAGTATTAATTGTATGCAGTGGTAGTATCATTTCTGAGAAACACTTCAGCAGCAGGCTGTAGGTAGTCAGTTATGTTACACCAGAGTGAGTTAATACTTAGTGTCAGTCAGGTTGAACTGTAAGTCACATATTTCCATAGGGTAGCTCTTACTGTGAGGAGAACTTACCTCCTCCCTTGGTGTGTAAATATCTTAATCTTGTTGTATACAGAAAATGAGGACTATCCTTATGCCTACTATTTCTAAAGGTATTCATTTCTTTCTTCTCTGTTTACCAAGATGCACTTCACAAATGCAAGCCATACTCTCCTCCCACTTAAAACCCTGGAAGTTTGGCTCTCTGAACAGATACATTAAATTCAATAATGTTTGGATGAGAATAATAGAAATTAGCATGTTGGCTATCTATGAATGTTTTATCTCTGAAAACATGGAAGTCACATAAAGAAAATATAATGTGTTTTATATTTTTTATTGGTGAAGTAATATCTAATCTTTTTCTAACAAAATTCTTTCAACATTATCTCAATGGTTTTTTTCCTGATACTTTCCACATACAAAGCTAACCTAAACATTTTTTAAATAGTATAGTAGTTTTTGAGTTCTTTAATTTACAGTTTTTAGACTCCTTTACCACATGGCTTCTGATTAGTATTTGAAAGTAAAAGACTTCAAGGGTTCCAGGAACATGTGGCGAATCTTGCCTTAAGAAAATCTGGAGAATCACTCTAAAATTCAAAATAAGAATTACTGTCCCCTTTTATTTCCCCATTATTAGCTACTCTTGAAGTTATTAACTTTGGTCACCTCTAATTTCCAATTTTCTGTTTAGTCCTTCCAGTGCTTGTAAAATTAACACCCATTAGATATTCCCCTTTGGAATCGCATAGTGTATTTTCTCATTTTCCAGGTGCACGCTGAGTGGTCTTCTTATCTTTCAGGTTTCAGAAACTCCAAGGGTATTTTTGTCAGCTGTGTGTTTGTGTGACATACAGGGATACAAGTGTCACAGGGGAAGAAGCTACCTGAAGGAGTTTGCTAGACACATGCCATTGTCACAAGAATACAAAATATTTGCTTTAAAATACAGACTTAAAGCTTTCCCTTGAAATTTCAAAGCCTCACAGAAATGTGTTACAAAACTCCCCAGCAAAATCTAGAAAATCTGTGTTTTTCATGCTTCAAGAGATTTTACATTTTTGCAATTGTCACTTACAGTCACATTTAAATTTTTATCAACTATCATCTTTGTATTCATGCTTTCTTTCACTCCGTTTCTTTCCAAGATACACTATTATTGAATTTCACTTTGTCGTGCACTTGAAAAGCTGCCTTCTCCTCCCAGAGCTCCCAGGTTGGAAGCCATGCCAATTGATTTCATAAGGTGGGATTGTTCTCCAGTGTGCTTCATAACTGCAGACTTTCTTTATTTTCTATTATTTGAAAATTATCCTCTTGATCTTAAATGAAATTATTAAAGGGGATCATTAAACAGAATCAATTATGTCAGATTTTATGTCTACATGCATAACTGTGGAGATAATTCTATCACTACCCACTCTTTCTCCTTGGTCTTTCATTATTTTAAACCCCTATAGGAGAAGAAATAAACAGGAATCTGATGGGAAAATTCCCAGCAATCACTACATGAAAACACTGTGTCCCACAGGACCCACACTGAGACAGTATAGGAGCTATCCCGAGGCCCAGCATGAGACCATGCATGCAAATGTTATTTGTCAACTCTAAAGCACTTCAGAATTTTACAGTTCATTCCTGTGCCCGTGTTCATGTCCTGGTGTTTGGACAGCTATCTTTTTGGTAATGTGTATCGCTATTTGCCTCTTGTTTGTAGCTATCATTAGTTTCTTTCTTTCTTTACATTTTTTTAAATCTAACTATTTAGTCAATATTTACTCTCCTCTGAAATATAAAGTGTGTACCAAAGTTTGCAAGACTGCATATAGTTTGATGACATTGCAGTGGTCCTATTCCTCTTTGCTCCTCACTTCCTTTCTCTTTGTTAGTTAAGTCATCTCTTTCCAGCCCCAGGGCTTTCCTGTATGCTGTTCCCTCTGTCCCTGGTGTGCTGCCCTCCACCTTCCCTTGGCTGTTGGCTGCAGAGGTAACAATTTCCCTGACCCCAACACACACAGTGCTCTCTGCAATCACCCTTAAAACTATTTAGCAGCTTTATTTCCTTGTACTGATCTTCACCGGAAAATGCCCGCTCTGTATTTTGAATTCTATGGAAATCCTGTAGACATGTCTGTTCAATTATGCTAGGAGATTTTTCTATCCAATCACTACTGTATACTGCTATTCAGTTCCTATAGAAATGTGGAATTCATGTTGAACATTGAGTTAGTATATATTTCAAAGGGTGAATTACATAAAATATTCTATTGAGCGAGAAGTGAAGCTGAAGTATTAGGAATATAAAAATAAGTATGAAGCTTTCTCTGCTGCCTATATTTTGGTCTCTTCTATTTGAAAGGGGAGGGACCATGATTATGAATAGGATCTAAATTGTAGAAAAAGTGATTTTTTTTCACATATCCCATCTTAAATGGGACGAAACCTTTGGAATGTGTTGAAACCTTTGGAAATTTTTGAGTGTTGTGATGTTGTTTGACTGAGAAGTAAGCATAAGATAGAACCAAGGAAGTAAAAACAAAATTTTAAAGAATCTACCCCACATATTTTGTTTTGCTGTCTATGACACCTTACATATTACTACCTGATTTAATTCTCACCTCTTGTAAATGTCACAAAGCATTTTATAAAGTAAAAAACACACGTGTGTTATAAAGCATTGATATTCCTTTTAAGGCAATGAAATAACATTGATTTATTAAAGATAATTATGTTATTTGTGAATTTTCCCTACATTTGAGGCTGGTGTTTTGGTTTCAAGTCCTGTTTTCTGTAGAATTATGACTAACTTACCCATGGCAACATAATTACTATTTTATTTCTCACTGTAGAACAATGCTAAATATTGATTTGCTGGCCCCAACTTCAGTCTGAATTAAAAATCATTAGGAGTCATGTAAGAATACACAAAAATGAACTTTTCCTCAAGAAGTAGCTGTAGCCAAAGCTGCTTCTTAGTTGATAAATATTATAGATGAATATTTATAATTACCCAGCCATCTCCAAGTTATTTTGTACTATCTTTATCTGATCAAGTTAGATATTAAAGAATAGATAGAAAAATACACTGTATCAAAATACATTGTACCTAATTTGCTTTACTTTAAATTACTTTATTGTTTTGATATCAACCTAATATTTTAAATGTTTAATGAAAATAGCAAGACACATTATATATCTAGCATTATACATGTCACCGAATGTAAACAAAAACTAAAAGTTAGAAATGAAAGAAAAGATCTTACAAGTGACAACACAGATTGCAAAGGAAAAGAAGCCATTACCATGAAGAATTCATTGTTTCTCTACTGTAAGAAACTGAAAGAGTAAATAAGATTCAAAAGTTACAATAGATACAGTAAAAGGAAAAGAAACTGCTCAAAGGGAAATTATATTGTTTGATCAATCTGTATCTGGTGTCCTAAGCAATTATTTTGAAGATAACAATATGCAATATAACAAACCATTGTTAAATTCCTATCATTTGTTTTGAAATCCTGTATTGTTATTGATTTTTGTTTTGGTTTTTGTCATTTTGCTCCTGTTGCTTTTGATTGTTTGCTTCTTGATTTTTCTGGCTTTTTCTCTTTAAAATAAAAAAATTTTAAAAAGAATTGCACAACAAAAACTTAGACAACTTAGAAGAAAAAGATTTTCCATCTCATAAACTTAGTATCAAATCTATATGTATTTAAATGACTAAACAAATCTGTATGCATTTAAATGACAGTATGTGAGTTCTAGAAATGAAACAATGAATCATAAATGTATTACAAATTAGTATAAAAAGGAGAATGGTGATAAGGAGAATGGTGATATCGTTAACTACTTTAATAGAGGAAAGTTTTTCAAAGTAGTGAACCTGTAATAAGCATTTTGGCCACTGAATAATCCATTCATAGTATGTAAAGAAGACTATTAGAAAATATAGCAAATTGATTTTTAAAAGAAAATAGATACATTATTAAATATACTTATATTTAATAATATGTATTTATATTTAATAATATATATTTCCATTATATTGCATATGTATTCTAGTATTGTTAAGATTATTTTTTAATTTTATGTTTGCAGTTCATAGTGCTTACTTTTTGCAAAAGATAAAGAAATTAGAATAGAAAATACTTTTGTTCATTAGTTATAATGTTAACCATTCAATCCTTTCAAATTTGAATGTTACTCCTGGCATTCTTTCCTGTGGACAAGAGTAATAACTTTTCCTGGAAATACTTAGATCTCTATCTGCATGACTCATAGTAATAAATCACATTTTGACATGCACAATATATGATGAACACTTACACACTAAATCAGAAATTTCCTCTTATTTTGCTCATATTCCTATTCCAAATGGTAACTAACTATATATAGTCAAAATTACTTGGATATAACTCAAATATGCAATAGAAGGTGTCTATCCAAAATGTCATCTCTACATTCTAATATCTAACTTGTATTATAGTCCCTAGAAATCTTTCACAAAGTGTCTTTTGTACATAAAATATGCAAAAAGTCTTAGTACATATTTACTGTAAGTTTCAGAAAAACTAAAAGGTAGTTTTCCTTTGGATTCCTGTTTAAAATAATCTCCCTTTGCAGTTTAACTGAATTTACATTGAGTTTCCTCATACATGTGTACAAGAATAGCTTGAAATTTTGGCTTTCTGTGACTTAGCAACTTTCTTAACCTTTTGAGAAGTAGTCAATGTTAGAGCACTTCAAAGAACAAAGATAAATAGAAATGTTTACATAACATTAAAGTGCTAAAACTTGACAGAAGACTGCTGGGCGCAGAGGTGTGTTGCAAGCCTGCAATCCCAGTACTGGGGTAGCTGAGGCAGGAGGGTCCCCTTGAGTTGGGGCCTGGCTTGTGCTAAAAGGTGAGCTCAAGGGTAGCCTCAACTACCTTGCAAGACCCAGTCTCAAAAATAAATAAAAGTGGACAGAAAAAATTACATAGTGCTAAACATGGGCTTATAAGCAATGATTTACTTTGTGTCCACTCTGAAATTTTTTATTTTCTTAAGCCTCTCTCCTGTCCATTTTAGTCTTGTTTCTCTTCATTTCTCTATAATCCCTCTAATGTTTCCCTTTTGCTGATTTACCTTAACTTCTTCTACCAGTCCCTTGAAAATCTATATTTTCTAGAGTTTTATGCTGAGATCAATTCTCAACTTAATATTTCTTAGTGACTCATGCAATCCAACAATTCTTACTCTGTTGAATATGCTAACCATTGTCAACTACCTAAAGTGAATTTTAATCTCTCTTCTGTTCAACAGATTTTATTTCTATTACTTACCACTCATTTCCATCTGGACTCCCAGCACTGCACTCCTCTGCCATCCTGCCTGTGCCCTCAGCCTGGTGAAGCAGCACCATAACTCCTCACCCCAGGCTGAGGCCCTCACTCTCAACTCATCTCTGAGCCTCTTCCCTTCTTCACAAGACAATAAATTCAGGAGAGGCCTAGGATCAGGGCCTTTGTCTGCACATCCTCACGGGGATTGGATTTAGGACCCCTGGACTGCCCTTCACTTGCAATATGTCTTGGTTTCTTTACTCTCATCGTGGGTTGCCTTGGTGGTGGTAGATTGGAATTAACTTGCTGGAACTCCAATGATGTCTCAGTGGGCTTACATATATAAATTTTTGGATTGTAAGGAAAACTAGTAAGAGGACTACAATACTTAGATGACTAAACTTGATATTGGGGTTTGCAATAGTTTTCATTTTTTTTTCTTTTATTTATTTATGTTTGATGATAAGGTCTCACTCTGTAGCTCAGGATGGCCTTGAACTCACTCACTGTATGGCCTGGGCTGGTCTCCAACTCATGGTGGTCCTCTTGCCTCAGCTTCCCGAGTACTGGGCTTACGGGTATGTGCCACCACAGTTAGCTGAAACTTTTCTTCATCGGGAAAATTTTTTGACTTGCTGGCTAAAAATGGTGGCCAGTTTAACTCTGGATGGTCCTGTCGCATTTAGATCAAAGGATTTGGCGAGAATGCCATTGTCATTTCAGAACTCACCTTTGGGAGACCCCTCCAAGTGGGATGAGCTACCTTCAAGCTTCGGGTCTCATTTCAGTCAACCTCTGCGCCTCCAATCGTTGTCTTAGCCATAGTATTCACGGAAGAATTTAGGCTACAGGCCAACAGTAAGACGCTATAGGAAGACTGGGATTCTGAAAAAGTGGATGTGTAATTATTTTAAAAAGTAGTAATAAAGAAGTCCCTCCCTGGAGTTCTCCTGACTTGTGTCTTAAACTACATCAGATTAGAAAAACTGCCTTTTGGCTCTCTATCCACCACAGAGTGCCTCCTTTAGAGCTACTTTTCCGTTCCCAAAGGAGAAACAGTTTTGCTTAACACCACCTCCATGTGCTAAATCTGTGTCTTCCGTGTCTTAATAAGCAAATGTCCCAGTCACACATTCATTCAAGTCAAATTCCAAGATGTCGCGGAAGCCCAGCTCACCACCCCAGTCGGGGGCACAGAGTCCCATTTGGATGAGAAGAGAAGAAGGTGGACCCTTCTCTTCTCCTGACAGCCTGGAAGGGTGTGATGCCCTCCCCTGCTCTGAACACTGCTGCCACCTTACTGCAGTGTAATAAACATAAATGAATAAAGTAATACAAGTAATAAGATTAGGGGACTCAAGGGCCAAGGATAAGGCTCTCCAGGGTCCCTTTATCCCCAGTGTGCTGTGATGCGCAGCACAGCTTCTCCTGGGGGTGCCACAGACCTTCCAGCAGTGACAGTGTCGGGGCAGCACAGCCATTGTCTTCCCAACTCTGCAAGTGGTACCTGGGGGTCGTGGGTGTCCTGCTGTCTCCAGAAGACATCAACCATTGCTGTGAGGGGCCTGAAAGACAGGTCTATCCCACACGGCCTCCTGTTACTGCTCCCATGGCTCTGCCTGGAGACCCCTGGTCCCTTCTGGACACAGTAGCCAAAGTCCTCACACAGGTTTGCAGCAGGCCGGGACCCTGGCACCCATCTGTAGTCCTAATGCACTGAGGGGCCGAGGCAGAAGAATGAGACTTTCAAGCCCTGCCGGGTTACTAGAGAGATAGTATCTCAAAACAAATGTTTAAAAAAGAATAAAACAGGGAAAAGAATGTAGCTCAGGACAACTCGAGTTTGTGCTATGTAGCTCAAAGAGGAAGGCCAAGGAGAAATGGGAGTGTTGGCAAGTGGGGGAGAGGGAAGGAGTGGGGGATGAGGAAAACAAAGGAGGAAATCGTACCTGTGAGGCCCATGTCTATCTTTACAGGCAACACGTGCCAGCCCTCGGTCCCTTGTCTGTCCTTTCTGCATACCTACTTGGTAGGTATGTAGCCCTAGAGAGTGTATCCCAGGAAAGGAAGGGCTACCTTATTTAATATGGTGCTGTAGTCCACTTCCCAAGCCTTCCAAACTTTATCCTTCGCCGTTACACCCCACAGAATTGCCAGAACAAGGCTTCAGAAGCTGGGTTTAACAGGCAGTGCACTCAGAGTTGACTTCAAAGTCCTGCCAAGGCAAAGCTCTCCCGGCAGCGAGGTTAACACTACTGTCTCCCTGCCCTCCTCTGCTCCTGTTGAAGCTGCCACTCCGCTGCTCCTTCATGGTGCTCAGCAGCCTCTGCTTTTCCTCTCCAAAGGGAAAGCGGCCACTGCTCCTTGCTTTCTTCATGTGCTCCAGTGTGACTCACGGAATAATGAATGCCACCATCACCACAGTGTGCTTCACTGACCGTCTGCATTCTTTACAGTATTTCTCAGTGCCCCTCAAAGCGTTGCGTACATGTTTTCTCTCTCCTCACATGAGAATCTCTCTCTCTCCTCTAAGGGTGAGAATTTGTCTGTCTTCTCTGTTGTATCCTCAGTTGCTAGAATGATGCTTGGTACTATCTGGGTGCTCAAACTTTTGGTTTGATGAATGAAAATTAAATGGATGGTTTTGGATGAAAAGGTGAATTAAACAGTCTCAAGAGTAGACTTCATGGGGTTTGTGACTATGTATAAAAACGGCATGCCCACTTAATCTGGTATTGTAAATAATAGATGGTAATTGGAAGAACATACAACATATTCAATGTGAATAGTATCTATTTTAAGTAAAAAAGTAAATGTATGTCTTAAATGTGGTGTCATTTTTATTATAACTGCTGTTCAGTTAACCATGATTCATGTAGCGTGACATAGTTTCAAAACATCTCCAAGCCTGGTGACAGTCAGGCAGGATGTAACACCATCCTGGGTGAAAGAAATGACGACAAACTGACAAAAACATAGCAGATGTGTAGGATAACAAGTGTGGCTTTATTGGCTTCTATAGGATTTACTTAGGAAATGATGGGACCCATTATCTTTCAAAGTAGATGGTGTCAAAGTGTTCATTATTCACTGGTGATTGAAACACTATCCTTTCTTCTGCCTGCTCAGAGGATGATTGTCTAGTTGACGTTTCTTGGAGCTGTTCTCTGAAATTGGCAATTCTTATTCTGGAGGCTTGTGCTTGAAGATTTCCATGTTTCACGATTTATTGTTTCACAGGCATTTTTGACACAAAGACAGAATATTGTTCTGTGTAAGACAGTGATCCCAGACTAATATTTTTCCTTTTAACAATTGATTTCTATGTCTGCATAGACGTGAATAACAGAGGTTTCGCACAGTTCCTTTGTGGTATATGGATATGGTGTCAGCCGTGTACTCACAAGGAAAATGAAAGATTGCTTGGCCTCTGTCTTGGCCACATGCCAGGGAAGGTGGCAATGCACTAAGGCTGCCTCAAGCCAGGATGACGTTCTCATGTTGGATGACCTGAGAATATCTCCACTTATTTTCAGTTTACACTCAGCTGACACAGAAATGGCATCAATTCTTCTCCAAGAAGGGAAAACAAAGCATGTAACATGCTCATGAAATCAAATGACAATTTGATTACTAGTCTTTAATTTAAAACAGCATTTAAAATATTCACATGTAATGAAAAAATAGTGCTAAGTTTGTACTAGAGTAAAATGCAGGCTGATGTCTTTGTATAGAAATGACTCAGGCTCCTATAAATTATTTTGACAAGTGATATCCAGCAGATTAACTTCCAGGTTATTCAGTAATACTTCTGTTGTTGAACGTCTTCAGGTTCAAACTCTGAACTACACAAACAGCAAGTTCAAAAAAATCGGCTCATTGTGCATAACTTTGCTCAATAAGCAAACCAAGAATCTAACTTGCAAACAATCTTTCCTGGCCAAGAGCAAGTCACACGTCACAAGGGCATGGCAAACGAGTCACATGTCACAAGGGCATGGCAAGCGAGTCACATGTCACAAGGGCATGGCAAGCGAGTCACATGTCACAAGGGCATGGCAAGCGAGTCACACGTCACAAGGCTAAGTGCGGCTCTCGCCCTGCCAACATACAGTGCTGGTGTGAGTGCACTAAACATTACTCATCATTGTACTTTTTTGTCATTTATTTGCATAAAATATCATAACAATGGCTCCAAAGAAAGTCGCAGGTACCAAGAGAAACTAAGAGGAAAACTGAAAATCAAGATAGAACTAAAGAAAGAAATTCTTGTGAAATTTTTAAGGTCCTGAAAAATGAATGTACAAGTGAAATTTTTGGGCCACAGAATCAAATATTTGATTTTCTGTTATTTCTTATGAGATAAACATGTCCCATTCTCATACATTTTGGTGCTCAAGTACTCATTTGGAAGAAATTTGATTTGACAACTAAGGTATCGCTGTAGTTGGAAATGTAGAATAATTTAGTTGCACTATACTGATAGACTAAATTAAAATATCACACAATGATTGCAAAGGTAATAAAGGTTAATGGATAAAATTCAAAAATAAAATTCTTTATCTTGTGAGGAAAATTGTTTAATACCCTAAAACGTAGCATAACATGCAAGTGAAACTGCCAGCTATTGTGTCAAATTTACAGTAACATCACATTAAAATGTGAAGAGTTTGGGGGCGTCCACATCTAGCCATGATTAACATCTTTCCCTCTCCCTCATCTCAACTGAGGAATGTTCATTGCAGTGCAGTGAAATAATAGATGGAAACCAACAACCATTTTTGTAGTTGAGCATACAAATCAGACTTAATATGTGAAAAAGTCCATTAACAATCCAAGTATAGGAAAAGCACTTATGAAGGTTAACACGCTCACCAACTTTTAAGTCCATCAAGTCCTCTATGGTCACTGCTACTCTTCCTTCTTCAGGTCAGGAACTCGCTGCTAGTATTAAAGTCCTCCCTGACCCCCACAGTCGCCTTGTACTAGTCCACCAGCCTAATGCTCACTCAGTGTCCAGAGCTTTCGGTGGACAGGGGCCTTCCCACAGCATGATACATTTGAGCAGCAATTCTGCTTGGGTTCATGACTCAACTTTCTACAGAACAGGACCTACCTCTGACAGAAATGGGGGCTGAGCTGGGAGGATGGTGGCACTAGGGAAAAAGCAGATATTGCTCTCTAAAACTGTCATTTCCTATTTCATGAATTCAAATAAATGATTCCAAGTAGAACCTGCAGACATTATGGACAATTGAAACCATCAATGAAATTGAGGAAAAAATTTGAATTGGTAAATGAATTATATTTCCGCGATCTTCAAACTAAAAGATACATTTCACTATGTTTGGAGCATGCTGCGGCAGGAATTTATTCAGATGCTAGATCTACAGTTAGCCATCTACACTGCCAAGTGTGGGAGAAGATTGTCTCCCATCAGCAAAGACTTCTAACAAATTTAAAGAAAGCCCATTTGAATTTTGCATAAGGCAAGATACATATATATATATATACATATGTGTGTGTGTGTGTGTTTTTCTAACTGAACACCTGCTTCCTCGGGGTGTTTCTGGGGTTGCCATTACTGGGTCCTCTCCAGCTGTGCTGTACCCCAATGCCAGAGGCCTTCTCCAGCTGTGCTGGCTACCCCTGGACACGAGGCAATGAGCAGCCTGACCCTTTCCCCTTAGGGCACCAGCTATCACTGCTGTGCGTACTCTGTGAGTCCAACACATACTACACTGTTTGCTGAATACTCCTCCAAACTGTTGCCTAAGCTACATAAGGGGAGTGACCGTTGTTAGGTTCTGTGAATGCCTTTAGGTTCTATGACAGTGACGACACACAGCAAGTGCTCTCATGATTACTTCGGGAACAACATGTGAATGGAAGGAAACACTGGAAAACACTCACCTGGCTTATACAACACTTGCTGTTATTTCCAAGAAACTCCCTCTACCAGGAAAGGAAGATCTTGCCTCATTACATACGCCCCTAAACTCATCTGTTTTTCTTAGGTCCTGTGCTTTCAGTCCATTGTCCTTAAAGACACATTAGTATCTGTCCTTTATGTAAGTACATATTTGAGGACGAACTAAGATTTCTCACAAGTGATTTTCACGGTTGCAAACTGGACTGTGGCAACAGATTATATAGGTACAGATGTTGGATACTCTAATTACTATTATTGTAATAAGACCTGAGCATTTGCTCAAGGCCTATGCTCTGTGGTTTTCTAATCTATAAAATATAATGAAAATGGAGCTACTTCATTTAGCTGTGTGATAACTGTATAAGTAAAACCACAGCTTCAGAGTATCATCTGTTATGGACTATTCCACATGGGATGGATATTTATTAAGGGCTCTAAAAATAATGAGAGCATGTATCCTTGAAATGAAAGTTTGCATGAAATTCGGTATCTGCAGATAATCTAATAAAGTTACATTACAAAGTATATATATATATGTATGTGTGTGTGTATCCATATTTCCACAGTTTCATTGTAAAAATAATTGTTTCCATTCTTAAGAATTTTGCTGAAGTTAGATGTTTCTTTAAAAATCTCAGTAGCACAGAATAGTAATAAATTGTTGATTTAACATTTATATAAAATTACATTTTCTTATTAATATTATTGGAACATTTTAGATATACATGAAGATAACATTCGTCATAGGCAATTTGTACTTGTACATGATATATTTTAATTCACTTTTACCATTCCCCTTCCCTGTTTTCAAACCCTGTTCCTCTTCTTATTTACAAAATCTTTCTTTACACTTTTCTTTCCATTCTATGTTTTTTATTTTTCCTTCCTTCCCCCTACTTCCCCTTTCCATTTTAGCATGTTCTTCTTACTTTACAATATCTATTAAACATTTTGGTACTTATTGACACATCCAGTTTCTCATGCCAGAGAAACAATATGATGTTTAAACATGTGTGTCTGACTTATTTCACTTAACAGTACGACTTGTAGGTGGATCCATTTACCTAGAAATGTCTCAGCCTTGTCCTTCTTCATTGCAGAGTAATATTCCATTGTATCAAAAATCCCACATCTTTATCCATTCATTGGTTGATGGTCTTTTTGGCTATTTACAAGTGTTATTTAATGTTCATACCCCTACAAAAAGGACAATCAAGAAAAAAGCAGTTAAAAAACAAAGGAAGAAAAGAAAAAGAAAAAAGAAGTTCTCTTCAGGGTGTGCCTCTATCGTCATTCATATAAAGAGGGAACAGACACATCCCAGACTGGTGTTGACTGATCCAGCAAACCAGCGGTAGAATTATGGCAGAGTGGTGGATAATCCCAGAAAGTGCCTTTAGTGCCACTAAAGCTCAGGGTGTTCCTTTATTCTGCTTTTGAGGTTGGGCCTCAGGGTGTTTTACCCACCATGCTCCAGGTGCCTGCTGCTGGCTTAAACTCAGCCCCCTGACTTCTGCCAACTGGAACTCAACCGTGCCTGTGCCTGGCCCTGGAGCTGGAAGGAGCCACCCTGCAGATGCTCTGAGTTCTGAGCTTAGCCGTCCCCTCTCCAAGACAACCCCCTGCAAGTACCCTCTCCCGGGGTGCCCTGAACCCGAATACCTCACCAGCCACTGGATCCACTGCTCCCTTCCACAGTTGAGTTTCTTTGCAAAGGCCTCTGGGGTGGCCCATGGTGCAGTGCGCCTGCAGGTTCAAGCCCCGCCCACGCCATGAGCCGTGCTCAGGGAGAAAGTGCCGCTTGCCATCTCCCTGCTCTGCGCCCAGTTCCCTCTGTTCCCTCTCCCCATGGACTTCAGTTCTCACTTCAGTTCCGTGCTGGGCCCTGAGGCCCCACTCCTTCTCTTCCGGTGACTGGGCTCTAGAGCTTTCCTCAGCTGCTCGCCCTCTGCCATCTTCCAAACTCTGATCTTCAAGAGTGTAATACCTTGAACCTGCAGACACACAGCACCACACACTGAGCGTGAGGAATACAAAAACACAGGGAATCAGGGGTTTGGTGAGGTGTATAGTCCCATTAGGGCGATTATTGGTGTATTCCTAATCACTGTTTTGTATTTTCTAAAGTAAAGAAATCTTGGTAATAACTGAAATAAAAAATTGAAACCCTAACCTAGAAAACACTTCTCGCTGACTGCCTTCCTAAGGATCTGAGCCGTGTGGGTACAGACCTGCAGTTAAAGTACGGAGTCTTACTTTCCCGGCTTTCAATTGGCTGGTTTTGCTAAAGCCTTGAATGGACACTAGAGCAGACAGCAGATGTAATAGATATTTTTAATTCATACGAGGAATGTACAGATGGACTCAGTTTCTGTGCCCTTTAAATCACGGACGACAACAGACTGAGTAGTTTGTGGTTAGCGCTTAGGGGAGGGGATCGTGCATGTGACCTATTTCCAGGATGCTGGAGACCTCTTCGAGAAGCTGTCTTCACACACAGTCTTGTCCTCCTGAAGTAGGCACGCTGGTTATTCATCTAGATCAAACTCTTTATTATTAAGGGTGCTGCCCTTGGTTATGCAAAAACTGATTTTCTTTTGACAATTTTCACAGTTTTATCTCTTTTTGAAGGCTGTGGTGCATGCGTAATTTTTATTGTGGTTTAGTTGATAGCCTTGAAATTGTTTTCCATCTCATATAAATGTGCAAATGGCTCTGTGTGATTGGTGTTCACAGTTGAAAGAATATAAATTGTTCCTATTTTAGACAAGTGATACATGAGCATATTTCCCTAAATTGCTTGAAAAAAGGGCAGTATAATACTGAAAATCAAATGATAGTAATTTATCTGTTCTTAGGGCTTTTGTTACCCTGTGTTAAAATAACTATTCCATTTTGTGTATTTTTGCCACAGCAAAACCTGTATTCATTAGGTCAATGTCATTTAGCATCTTGGACATTCTTATCACATATTACAATTATTTTCTGAGTATGTTTTTTCTTCCAAATTAAACAGACTAACTTAACAGAACTTCATCTAATCAGCAAAATTCAGAAAAGTAAGGTTGATTTTTATAAGAAACCAAAACTATTGATCATTTAAAAGAAATATTTTAGTCTAAAGAAAAATGTTTGTCATAATTTTGTTCTTGGAAAGTGAACTATACTACAGAGACCTCTGGCTTCCCTAACTTACCTATGGCATTGCACATGAATGAGAAATGTGAGCAGTTAGTAACAGAATCAGCTGAATTTCCCAGGCCAGTCCTATCAATGCCTAGGCTTTAAAATCAGCACATGAACCCTCATTTCCCCTCTTTCAGTTCTTCCTTTTCTGTGGATAGAATGAACAGAAAGGAATTTGGAACCGTTCTATGGGTAATATTTCATGATAGTATTATTGTGCATGGCTCCCTTGACTAAAATAGCTAATTCCAGTGTTTCTGGATTTTAGTTGGAATATAATAAATGAAGATTGTTAATATTTTCAGGAAGTACATATTATAATTTTCGAGTATCTATTGTCACATATTGCATAAAAATGGGAAATAAAATCCCATAGCTTTAAGAAGCGTAGGAGTGCTATGATCCATTATATATATATATATATATATATATATATATATATCCATATATATATACATGATCCATTACATATAAATATATATGTAAATTTTCCTAAGTGCATTCTTATTAAAGTAACTTCCTTATATTTTGCCAACACTGAGTACACATATTACACAGAAGTGTGAAAATATGAATGAACACAGAATTGTTGGTGTTAGTGGTTATAAATGCCAGAAACAACTTTTCTATCAGACACAATGCCACGAAATCATCATAATTTTATGGGCCCATGAATTTTTAAATTTTGATTTATTTCAAATCCTGAAGGAAAAATGAGCGTAAAATACTGAATGCTGGCAAACATAAAATAAAAATTGCCTAGTAATATTTAAAATAATTTTATAGAAAAGTGCACATATTTCAAACAGACATTTCCAAGAAACAGTTTTAACAGAAGACGAGAGAGACAGAGAGAGAGAGAGACAGAGAGAGAGAGAGAAAGAGAGAGACAGAGAGGGAGAGAGGGAGAGAGGGGAGAGAGAGAGAGAGAGAGAGAGAGAGGACACAGAATGGGCCTACATATATAATCTGGCTTCAGTCAACACAGATGGTATGATAAAGGCAGCTGTGGTGAGTAGTATATCATTATTTCATCGCTTATAAGTTCATTCCCTGTTATGGATTAAGAACTGGTGGTCAACTTAAAGCTAGCTAAATTCAATCAGCATGGTGTTCCCCGTAGATGTTCCACCTGAGCAAACTTGCCGTCATATATAGAGACATGGAGAAGAGAAGCTAGGTGTCCTGGGTTTCTCTAAGTGTTGCTGTTTGAGCAGCTGTTTCTCCTGGAGGAGCTCATCATGATTAGCTTCCCCAGGGTGAGTTCAACATTGTCATGAGAGGAGCTCGGGACCTTGCCGGTGAGAGTGGCTATGGTTCACTTTGGGGGAGCTCTGGTCCTTACCTCGAGCATCGCTTCCTGGCTCTGGAGGGGATGATGTGTGCTGTTCAGTCTCCAGGATGAACTCCACACACTGGCTGTCTGGCATGTACTCAACTGGTCTTATCATCAGAGGAGCTCAGGGCTTCCGTGTCGCTGAGGATGGCTGTGGTGCTTTTCAGGATAACCCTCGTGTTTGTTTTGAGTGTGACTTTGCGGCTTCAGTGTAGAACCCTCAACCTACCAGCACAGCTCCTTCACCCCGCTGACATAGACTTTATAGCTTCCACCTCTAACCTTTGGGCCTTTCCAGCATGGATCCGTAAAAGAGACTGACGTGAGCTCCTTCTCTTGGGCTCTAGACCTCCAGTTGGACTCATGGGAGGCATTGTCATGAGCTCTAGGTCTTCATCTGAATTCATTGAGGACTTTGCTGTGGGATCCAAGACTTTGACTAATATTCTGTCTTTAATGTTATAGATAGATTTCCTATACTTTCTTGTGCTAAACTCTGGGTGACCATCATAAAATAGTATTATAAATTCTGTGTCCTGATTCTAATTGTTCTCCGCACAACCCCTGAATACAACATTCTCATTCTTGCTTCTTGAAACACTGTGATTTTTTTCACCACATGCATAGCACTGTGGTAAGTGATCCTACTGCAGCTAGCTACCAATTTTCAATGAAAGGTCTTGCAAACACTACATAATATCACTGGACCACGGTTGGTTCAAGTAAACAAACCAACGATTCGTAGCTGCCGCTTGCACAGAAGCTTTGGCATCTTACACAGAATTACATTCACCATCGTTTGCCCTGCTGACCACAAATAAATGTGAACCAACCACTATAGCAGGAAAGTACTGAAATGATAGCTAGTTATTGCTTTTGCACAGATTTTAGCACTCTCTGAGATGTAATCAACCATTTGCACTTGTGCTGATTTTGCTTTCATCTGTTCACTTCTGTGCTTTAATATAATAGTATTGTGTGCTATTGTTAAATTGCCACTATAAGGAAATTCTCAGAAATATTGATCCTAGGAATTTTTTTGTGAGCAATGATGCATACTTTTAACTCATAATTTTTTTCCATAGAATAGTGAATGGCAGAAAAGAATGTACTGTTCGACTGAAAAAAATCATGAAATAATTCTTCTGCATAATAAATAACACACTATTGTGGTTTGTCAGGTGCAATGGATTTTGAACCAGAAATATTTTTAGCATGGCAGTTATTTAACTCAGAGATTGAAACTCCAATTCATGATATAATGCACTATATTATAAATTAGTACTATGAGTATGTAATAAATTACTTATATATAAGCAAAATTATATTGATATTGCTCTTTGTCATTTTGCTAAGCATGTATAATGTATATTATTTAAAATTCTTCAGGGCAAATGCATTACAAATATAATATTGAAAATGTGACTACTTAATTAATCTAGAGCCAGATATAGATACTGTACTAGTTTTCAACAGTTGATGATAAAATTTAGCATGAATTTAATGGCTTGAAACAACACAGATTCATTTTGTTATATTTCTGTAGATCAGAAGCTCGCATTGGGCCTCAGTATCCTTATCAAGGCATTGGCAGGCTTAATCTTTCTGGAGCCTCCAAGAAACAATTATTACTAGTAACTTTATTAGTAGTAGTATTAATATCACCATTAACATTATTAATATTACTGCTGTTATTTACATTTTCCAGCTCCTGGAAGCTGTCCCTGTGTCTTGACTCACACCCTCTCTCTTCACCAGTAATAAGGGACTCGGTTCTGACAGTTCATCACTGTGACCGCTCGGGCTTCTTGCAATTTACAGATCGTTGCACTTTTAAAGACATTTGACTTGCTCAGACATATGAGAGTAATATCTGTTAATATTTTGCGTTTTTAAATTTAAATTTATTGTAATTGATACGAAAAGCAAAAATTTTATGTATGGGAACCATTTGATAACTTGATACATGTATACATTGTTTAAATCATATATATATATATATTCTCAACATTTATCATTTCCTTATGGTGAACATATTAAAATGTCCTGTTCTCCATAGCACATCATGATTATACATAGTTGTTTGACTGATGTGACACAGCAATACTTTTTACTTCTATCTAAGCATAATTTAATATCCATTGATCAATCTTTCCATGTATCTCTCTAATCTTTACCCTTCTCATTTCTGTTAACCACCATTTTATTCTCAACTTCCATGCCCCCAAATATGAGGGAGATCATAAGGCACTTTGACTTTCTTTGCCTGTCTCCTTTTAGATAGCATCAAACTCCCACTTCAGTTTATGCTACTTTAAAAAGACAGGATTTCCTTCTTTTTATCGCTGAATAGTGTACTTGTACCATTTTCTTAATCCCTTCATCACGTGATACAAACTTATATTGTCCCCATTTATTGTCTGTTTTTGACAGTCTTGCAACAATACCAGTGTGCGGATATGTTGTTGACACAGTAATTTCATATCTCGCTGTATGGAATCGCTGGATCACACATTTGTATCATTTTAATGAGGAACTTCCATACTATTTTACATAGTACTGGTGCTAGCTCACATTCTTATCAACAATGTGCAAAGGTTCTGTGTTCTTCACATCCTAGCCAGCACTTGTTTCCTTTTGTCTTTCCTGTAAGAGCTAATCTTACTGTTGTGAGATCATTTCCATCATGCTTTCATTACTATTTTCTTAACAATTAGTGATTTTCAACATTTTCTCAAATGCCTGTTGGATGTTTGTTGTAATCAAAACACCATGTTACTAGGAAACGCAGACCATGAAAGAGAGTGGAGAGCTCAGAAGTAAATTCACACATCTACCCACAGCTTTTTGTCACGAAAGTGCTAACAACATGCATTGGAGAAAGATGAGCCTTTCAGGAAATGCTGCTGGATAAAGTACATACTCACATGGGAAACAATTACACAGGACTTGATTTCCCAGGAATTAAGATGTAAATGTGAAACTTTACAACATGAAGTGGTAAGAAGAAGACAGTCTCAACTTTTCCCTTTTTTAGGGAAGACTCCAAAGGCATCAGAAATGAACAAAAAATAGACAAATTTTGTTCTATAAAATTAAAGTACAACAAAGCAAACAATCAACAGATTTCAGGCACAGGCTTCCAAATGGAAATCAACATTTGCAAACCGTGCATCTGATAGGGGACTGATATCCAGAAATAAATGATTCTGAAAACTCAGTAACAAGAAAAAAAAAAAAAAAAGGAAAGAAAACGAGTAACTGATTTAAAATGTCTAACAAACAGTAGAATTAAATAGGCATTTTTTAAAAGATGACACACAAACAGCCAGATTTTAGAGCAAGGCCTGAGAGTCAGGCTGTTGCCTCAGAGGGCCATGTGTAAGGCAGTGACGAAGAAGAGGACCTCGTGCAGTGCAGATCTCAGGAAGATGGCGAAGCTGGGAACCTGGACATCTGAGGAAAGCTGCTGACAGCAAAATCCAGGAGAGAGGCCTGAGCGCTGTAAGAAGCCACGCTGAGCTGTGAGGCCACTTAAGCCTTTTGTGCCCCTGCAGCCACAGGACTTTATTTTAGTGTTTGCCCTGCTGGGCTTCAGACTTCCTGTGGTGTGATTTCTGTTACTCTGTTCTTCCTTTTTGGAATGGGAATGATTCCCTGTGCCGTTAGGAATGCAGTTTTTAACTTTCTTTTTGACTTTTATAGGTGTACATAGCTGAGAGTTTACTTGAGTTTCAGAGGGGACATCAGCCTTGGACTCCAGCAAAGCTGAGATTGTTAAGACTTTGACAGCCTTTAGAGGGAGACTAAACATATTTTGCATAAAGAGATGCATTTGGGTCTCAGGGGACCCAAATGGTCCCCTGAGTGGAATTCCAGAGTGGAATGCTATGGTTTGGATTTGGATTGTTCCCCCAAAGCCTCATGTGTTCACGGTGGGACATGTTGAAGGTGATCGGCTTATGGGGTGCCCCAAATAAATTACTGTCAGGAGGTGGGCCTGTATAGACGCAGCTTCCTGGCGGTGTGACTTGTGACTAAGACAAACATTATAACCATTTTTCATTTTTCTTAAATTTTATTGTTGGTTTATCTGAGGCCGATGATCTGATTGTTAAAGCCTTTCTCTGTCAACTGAGCTGCGAAGAGAATGAAAGAAATTTCTATGGTTAAGTAGTATGTATTGAGATACTCACAGATGTTTCACGTACCTTCCGTGGCGTTTCTAATTAAACTGATATAGGTGAACATACTTCATTATCATTTTACTAGGATTCAAGTTCAGAATTATGAAAACATTTATTTTTTATTATGTTTATTGGTATAATTTAGATAGACATAATTATAACATGCATCACTGGGGTTTGTACCTGTATATGATGCATGTTCATTCATCTGTCTTTCCCAATCCCCTCTTCACTTCAACCCTTCTTTCCCACTTTACAAAGCTTTGTTTCCATTTTACCTTTTTTCAAATCTTTTTTTTTTTCTTTTCCTTTCCTTTGTTTCCCTCTTCCCCATCCCTGGTTCCTCTTTCCTTTTGAACACTTTCTTCCCCTTTCACAATATTTGTTGTATATCTTGGTCCTGAGTTACTCTAAGGTTCTCACACTATTGAGAGAGTGTGATAGTTTCCCTTGGTCCAATTGATTTCACTTGTGAGTATGGTCTCAAGTGCATCCACTTACCTAGAAATGTCTGAAGTTTATCGTTCTTTATGGAGTACTGAGTGATACTCCATTATACAAAAAATCCGCATCTTTTTTTATCCATTCTTCGTTTGATGGGCTTTTGGGGTGCTTTCAGTATTTCCCTACATGGGCACGCATATAACACTCTGGTATGGTGTTTGTAGTACTGGAGATTTAAACCATCAGCATTCTATCAGCTACATCCCCAGTCCTTTTTTTTTTTTTTTTTTTTTTTTGGTACCAGGAATTGAACTCAAGGACTTGTGTTTTCCATGCAGGTGCTGTGTCCCTGGCTATATCCTTGGCCTAATATGAAGTTTTTAATTCTTCCAAAAAGATACACAGAAGGGCAATATGTGGGTGAAATGAGACTTTTTAAGGAATTTCCATGCCGATTTCCACAGTGGTTGTAGCAGTGTACACTCCTACCAGCAGTGGTAAATTGTTTCTCTTTCCCCTTAGCACACCCAGTATTGTTATTCATTGGTTTCTTGATGTTAGCAATCCTTTCTGGGGTGAGATGGAATCTCAGTATAATTTTAGTCTTCATCTGTTGAATGACCAATGATGCTGACTATTTTTTCAAGTATTTATTTGTTCTTTGCATTTCCTCATCTGAAAAGTGTGTATTTGTCTTAGGTGTGCATTTTTGGATTGAGTCTTTAAATTTTGAGAGTCTGATTTTTTTCAATTTTTTATATGTTTTAGTTTTTAGTTCTTTCTGTGAGGAATAGCAAGCTAAAATTTTTTCACACTCTATGAATTGTCTTTACAGGGTATTGGTGATTTCTTTCGCTGTGCAAACCTTTTTAATACGATGAAATCCAAGTGGGTGATTCTTTGTATTATTTCACATACAATCAGGGTTTTGTCCATGAAATCTTTTCCAACATCTGTCCTTAAGAATTCTGACTATTCTTTCTTCTAGTAAATTTAGTGTCTCTGTTAATATTTAGATATGTGATCCATTTCAATTTTAGTTTAGTGCACAGTGATAGACATGGGTCTAATTTTAGCCTGAGGCATGTGGGAAGTCAGGTTTTATAGCACCACCCATTAAAGAGGCTATATTTCTTCCAGTGAATGTATTTGGACTTCTCTGTCAAAGACAAGGTGACTGAATGTGTTTGGAAGCGTTCTTGCATCTTCAAATCTGGCCCATTGAACCCAAGGTCTGTTTTGCTTTGTGTGTGTGTGTTTCTTTTTGTCAGTATCATGCTGTTTTTATCACAGTGCCTTTGTATTAGTATTTCAAGTCAGGGTATGTGATGCTTTGTCTTTGATTCTGAGAAAGTTATCTGATATTCTAGGTCTCTTCAGCTTCCAAATGAAGTTTAGGAAGGTTCTCTCTGGTTCTGTAATGTATGCTAATGGAAGTTTGGTTGGGATTTTATTAAATCTGTATAGCAATTTGGGGAGTAAGATCATTTTCACTACATTGGTTTGTCCTAGCCATTAGGAAGGAGGTATAGTTCCATTTTTTCATATCCTTTTTATCTCCTTTTTCAGAGTACTGTAATTTCCAAAATATGGATCTTTAACTTCGTTAGACTGATTCCTATTTCATTTTTTTGAATGCTGTTGTTCAAAATTAATTATTGTTCAAAAAATATTGTTTGAATGCTAGAGCTTTGGTTTCCTTAATTTCTCTCTGTGTATGCACAGGAAGGTCATTGATTTATTTTTTGATACCAGGAATCAAACTCAGGACTTTGTGCTTGCCAGGCAGGCAGTATGCCCCTGAGCTACATCCCTGGTCCCAAGGCTATTGAGTTTTGAAGGTTGAATTTGTATCCAGCTATGCTATTGAATTTGGTTATTAAATATATATAGTTTTGGTGGAATTTTGGGGGTCTTCTCTGTAGAGTATGATGTCATCTGCAAAAATAATGATAATTTAACTCCTTCCTTTTCTATCCTTCTTCCTTTTTTTCTTTCTTTCTCTTGTCTAATTGCTCTGGCTAATATTTCTAGGACTATGTTCAATAGGAGTGGTGATAGTGAATTTCCTTGTCTTTTTCCTGATTTTATAGTGAAAATTTTCAATTTTTGACCATCTATTATGATGTGAGATCTTGGTTTGTCATAGATGGCTTTTATCAGATTAAGACCATCTCTTTCAATTACCTGTGGAATTTTTGTCCTAAGTAGGTGTTGGACTTTTTCAAATGCTTCTTTTGCATCTATTGAATTGGTCACTTGGTTTTGGCCTTTGGCTCTGCTGATATGGTGTTATCATATTTATTGATTTGCAAATGTTGAACCATCTCTACCCCTGGGATGAACCCAGCATAAGCATGGTGTATGATTTTCTTGATTTGCTGCATTCTGTTTGCCAGTATTTTATCAAGGATTTTTCTATGTTCATTAGGGAGATGGGCATGCAGTTTTGTTTTTGTTAGGTGCTTCTCTGGTTTTGATATTGGGGTAATACTTCCTTCCATGAATGGCTTTGGGAGTATTTCCTTACATAGTTTCAGTATTGCTGGCATTAGATCTTCTCTAAATTTCCTGTCGAATTGAGTGGTGAATCCATCAGACCTGGGCTTTTCTTTGTTACAAATTTTTAGTGTATGTACTACCAAGGCAAGTACTGGTAATTTTTTAAATTACATTTTTTATTTCTTTGACTGATATTGAGTTATTTAGAATTTTT
Organism: Dolichotis patagonum; assembly: GCA_004027295.1. Lineage (NCBI taxonomy): Eukaryota > Metazoa > Chordata > Mammalia > Rodentia > Caviidae > Dolichotis > Dolichotis patagonum. Next base: position 134,706 of record PVJX010001016.1, on the reverse strand, counting down.
ATGTCTTCTTGACTCAGTTTTAGCAATTCATATGTATCTAGGAATCTGGCAAATTCTGTGTTTTCCATTTTGTTAGAGTACAGCTTCTCAAAGTAAGAATTAATGATCTTTTGCATTTCTTCAGAAGCCATTGTGATTTTATTTTCATTCTTAATTGCATTAATTTTATTTTATTTTATTTCCTCTTTGATCAGGTTAACCAAGAGTTTATCAAATTGATTTAATTTTTTGAAGAACCACCTCTCTGAATCTTTGTATGGTTTTCTTAGTCTCAATTGCATTTATTTCTGAAGTTATTTATAGCTTTCTCCCTCATATGAGCTTTGGGTTTGACTTTTATTCTTTTTATAGACATTTGAAATTCAACATTAGGGGGCCGGAGATTTAGCTCAGTGGCTTAAGCACCTGCCTGGCAAGTGCAAGGTCATGAGTTCGATCCCCGGTACCAAAAAAAAAAAAAAAAAATTCAGCATTAGGTTGCTTGATATAATATTTATATTTCTTGTGTACATAAAATATCTTAATTTCTTTTTCAACTCCTTTCCCTTCCCTGCCACCCCCTCCGTCCAGTAATTGATCCTCTTATATTTTATTTTATTTTGTTTAGGAATTATTTGTGGTAGGTAGTGTTCTCTGTGTAGAGCTGGTACATGCATGTAACACATTGTATTCTTTCTTTCATCTCCTGTGCCTTCCGTCACTCCTTCCTTCCCCCATCTCTTGATTTCCATTCCCTTTGAGATACAGCTAGCTCCCTACATCTCATTTTCTGTTTGTACTTTATTTTTACTTTAGTTTTCTCATATAAGAAGTCATGCAATAGTTAAGTTTTCTGTTTGATTTACTCACTTACCATTATGGTCCAGATGCATTCATTTTCCTACAATGCCTTGCATTTATTCTTGTTTGTAGCTGTTATATTCGTTATATAGAGCAAGCACATTTTCTTTACCTATTCATCTGTTGAAAGACAAAAGACAACTTCCAGGATTTAACAATCATGAATTGCACTGTTGTAAACATGAATGTGCATATATTTTTGAAATATGATATCATTAACTTTTTGGTGGTTGATGTGTAGAAAGGGAATAACTGGATCAAATGGAATTTCTAGTTGTAGTTTTTGAGGAATTGCCACACTAATTTTCACAGTATTTGTGCTAACTTCCCACCATTGGTCTAGGAAGTATTTCTTTTTTCCCCAAAGCCTTTCCAGTATTTGTTATTATTTGAGTTCTTGGCAATGGCCGTTAATTTGTGGTAAGATCAAATTTCAGTGTTGTTTTCATTTGCATTTCTCTAATGGTTAGGGATGCTGAGCATTCTTCCATGTATATATTGACCATTTTGTCCTTCTTTTGTAGAGTGACTATTCATTTACCTTGCACAGTTTTGCTATGATGTTTTTTTATTTCTGGATAATCTAACTTTTTCCTGTTCTTCACATATACTATATATAATGGGGTGTATAGAGTGACTTTTACACAAAAATCACATATCAAGTGTAAGTAGTGAGGTATGATCCTTCATCTTAACTGTGACTCTTCCTGTATTTTAGTCTTACATATTTTCAGAGGAACAGCAAAATTGTTTGTCCTTGTACTCACAGCATATACTCCTGCCTCAGCCTCCCAAGTGCTGGGGTTAAAAGCATGGACCACCATTCCATTGATATATGTAATTGTGTTACTGTTATAACCCTGGCTAAAATATTTTAAAATTCAAAATATGAATTTATGTGCATCATTTTAGGTTTGTGGTTATTTGTTTGAATAGTGATTTTCAGGTGTTGGTTTTTGAAAATTTTTTTTTTTTTTTTTTTTTTTTTTAGTGCTAGAGTTCAAACCCAGGGCCTTGTCCATAGTAAGCCAACGCTCTATAAGTAAGTTATAATTCCAATCGTATGCATTTTTAGATGATAAATTTATTTCTAATCACAAAACGCTCTGCTGAAAGCACTTCCAGCTCTATCTGAAGGGTGGCTTGGCACCTCAGTAGATTATGGGTCAATTCTAGTAACATGGCCTCATTATGTTCTGCTAGGACACGTGTTCCCTTGAAATGGGAATCAGCTGGGACACTGCTATCCTTTCATAATACCAAAGAGGCAGAAGGAACCTAGGAAACACATTTTATAAATACTCTCCGGCAGTAAAATGATCTACCAAAGATTGCCTCTCTCTCTCGTTACAGGAAGGCATAATATTAAAGCACAGATTGCCAAAGTAGCAGAGAATGAGACTTGACTCATTCTCAAGACCTTATCAAGAAGATAAATTTGATGCTGCAAATTAAAAAAAAATGACTGCTACATTTTCTTATAAAAACTCCCAATTTTTGGCAGCCATGAGTACATTGGGTGGTCCAGAATCTGTAGTCTAATCAACTCTGGTTCATACTGAAGCTTGCAGCTTGGAGCATAGTGATTACAGTTTCAACTAACATGTAAAAACCTTCAAAAAGTTGCATGTAGTGATAGGCTAATAGGAGTGACAGATCTTCAAAATGTTTTAAAACTTCTTTAGATAGGATGCTGTCACTTCCCATTTGTTTTCTCTTAAGTCTTTTAGGTGGTCACAGTTTGGGTAAAGTATGTATTTTCTAATTAAAAGTCTTCCCATTTTGGAAACTGAGTTCCAAGGGTTACTGTATATTAAGAATCTTTCCTGCTGTGCTTAGTTTTTAGAGATTTGTAGCCAGACTGTGTTTTTAGTATAATTTGGGGTCAATTCTAGTAAGATGGTCTCATTATGTTCTGCTAGGACACCTGTTCCCTTGAGATGGGAATCAGCTAGGACACTGCTTGAGGGGCACGGCAAACACACTGTGTATTGACTTTAGCTGTCTGCATTGGAGGAGTGCAAGGTAACCAGACACCCACTGCTTGCAAATTTTTCTTACCGTGATTCATCTTCAAAGAAAATACAACTAAACTGCCTCTCCATGTTTATTCTTTCTTATATCTCCATATTTATGACACTTGGCTCAAAAAACTCCAAAAAAGAAAAGTAGATAATAAATACTAGCTAGTGATAGCATTTATAAGAGTTTCAAAATAGACAAGATTAAAACATAAGGGCTGGGGATTTAGCTCAGCGGCATAAGAGCCTGCCTTGTAAGCGTATGGTTGTGAGTTCGATCCCCGGTACCGATAAAAAAAAAAAATTAAAATGTAAATAAAACGAGAATATGAGCACTGGATTTAATGAACACATTTTATAAAATGCCCAGAAATTAGTGTTCATGTTGTGAATGAGTGAGCCAGGGGTGGTGGCAGTGCTTCTCTTTTATCCCAGAGCTCTGGAAAGCTGAGGTAGGAAGATTGGGAATTGGAGCCGGCAATTTATGAATTTAGCAAAACTATGTCTTAATAACAAAAAATATTAATCAAACCAAACTCAACAAGGAGGTAACTGTGACCGTAGCTCAGTGTGAAGACCTTGGGTTCATACTCAGGACTGGAACAAAAACAATTGTATAGAAGAACATTTTGAAAATTTCATGAAGTTACTAAAATGTGCTACCGGAGAGACTGAATGAAAACCTAATCCCGAGGAAAAAGAATTCTGCGAAGAACACATTTTATCCTTTTTTCTTTTTCTGATAAAATTGCTAAAAATAGTCTTGAATGTAAGTTTCACAGGAAGTAACAACAGGTAAAATGGACACATAATTAACCCTTTAATTATTCTTCAAGGGAGTAACTAAATAACCATGTAATTAAAAATAAAGCAGCATCATTATGGTATGCAGAACTGCACATAAAAGATGCAACTATGTATTACTTTGGGAAAGTGGTTAAAGTCATCTAAGTATAGTTAAACCTTTAAATGTGTGTGTCTATACGTGTGTGCCTGTATGTGTGAAATCATGAAAATTCCAAAAGTATGATGTATGAATTCATAAATTACAAACTCTCTTAGTTAATTAAGTATACGTGAAGTACTATGTTATTACAGGTTTAAAGACAGTTCTTTAAAGGAATATTTAATAATGTTTAATTTAATACATTACTGAATCAAATATTGTTATGCAAAAGTGTTAACATAAAATTAAAACTTCAAAAAAAATTTTAAATATATGAAATTTTATCTAGTCACTGATTTAGAAATTGCAGAAAGTAAAAGAACACAAGTAGCAAAAATCTATAGATTTAACCACATATACCTACATATATACACCCATACTGTGTCCCTCCCACACTATAAATAGCCAGTAAGTAGAGCAAAGAATATCAACCTCTGATAATCAACAATTATTTCACATATTAAAACGATAATGAAGTAGAATTTTTCCTTACATTAGAAACATACTTGCATAACACTCATTTTACTGAAGGAAGTAAAATGGTGTAAGGTAGCAGTCATGTTGCTAACAGATGAATAATCATAAATCATTTCTAATGTGTAATTTCATAATTTATACAAAAATTCTGAAAATATGATTGCTTCTCAATGAGAGGAATTTCTCCTCTCTTTCTAATAAAAACTCATTACACAAATATATCAGTAAATATTTTAAATGCAGTCTTATTTATATAAGTTTCTGCAAACAGCCTAAATTAATAAAAATTACAAAGCCTTTTGGTTACTTACAACACAGATGATATATTATGTTTAAACAAATTTTAAGAATTTTGAATCAATATCAAATTATTTTGAAAATACTTCAATTATAATAATGAGTTAAAAACTGGGATACAAAAGTTCATGAACTGATATGAAATGTATTAAATCATAATTTTATTATTTCTGATTTAGAAAGGATTTCAATTTAATTAAATTTTTTGTTCTACATGTTTGTAGTAGGATATGTTTATTAATATACCATTTAAATCAAATATTTGAAAACAATACTATTTGTCCTTTGGATAAGGTTTCAGATTTTAAAAAGTAATTCAAAGTTGTGAGCTGTTAATATTCAAAGTCCTTGCAATATCAATTTCTTTCTCTAATTTTTGTTTTTGAAATTACTTCCATTTATCATGCAATTTAGAAGTGGTAAATAACCCTAAGTCTTAAGAATTCATGTAGAATTAAACTGGGAATTAATACTAAAAATTGACTTGATTTATGTAACAAGTGCATAAAAAGTATTTTCTCAATCAGTTGCTATTTTTTATTTCTTTCAAGTGAAATATTTAAGCAAAATCTTAACTGCTTTATTGTAGATCTTTTTATTCTTCCAAAACTCATCTCAATAATTCTGTATCAACTTCTTGTCGTGGCCAGGACATTCAATAAAACTTGTCTATTTCATCTAACCAGTCTTTCAGAAAGGCAATACCACGGCCAAAATGCCTGTCTTCACGTTTATGTTACTCTACAATATTTCAGTTTCACAGAAAGGTGCCCAGTGATTGGAGATGAGGAGCAGAGCAGAGAATGGTGGTTCCCAGAGGGTGGGGAAAACAAGGAGAGATGTGGGCCAGTGGGTAAACAGTGTTAACTGTGTAAGATGAGTCACTGCTACTGACCTTCGGCACAGTGAGTTGAATATAGTTAATGATGCTGTATAGTGTATTTGAAATTAATTAAAGACATAGATCATAAATGTTCTTAGCACAAAAAGAACCAAAAAAAAAAAAATCCTTGAAGGACCAGAAATTCGCTAAGTAGCTTGACTGTGACCTTTACTTATCAGAACGTATGTGTATGTGCATGTATATATGTATGTATATGAAAATATCTCCTCCTGCCTTATCTTACTCCTTTAAAATAGATGAGAAAAATACCTAGTTGGTAACAATCACAAGTAACTAAGCATATATGCACTTTGTGGATATGTCAATAAATGTAGCATAGGTTACACTTTGGATCTATACAGTTGGTGGTTCAATTAAATGTGTTGATTTCATATAATATGGAGGCTCCATAAGTCTTGAGGGCAATTTTAATTCATATCCTCCTCCACTCTTGATGTGATTTCATCATGAATAGGTCTTCCTCAGGTTTCATTGTCACACATTTACCTTCACATGTAGTCTAACATTTAAGGATCTGACATCTGCTTACTGATAATTGTTCCTTGTCTATAACACCAGTAGGACAATGCCTTGTTCTTTATTTTTCTTCACTTCTCTGTAGTTCATATTCTTTTTTGTAACATCTACTTATATCAGTGAATTCTTCTTACTTCTTGTTCCTCATACCATCATTATAATTGTGTGTTCCTTTCAAAGGTCCTTCCTTCTCTTTGTTCTATTTCTTCACATTTTACCTCTGATATTTTGAATATTTTATAATTTTGATTATGAAATATATTGGTACCACTGTGTGATAGCTGATGCCATAGACAAAGAACATTTCCTATGCTCTATTATTGTTCCTAAGTGCTTCATCACCACTTGAAGTTGGATACTCCATTAGTTCTTGAAACTCAGTATTTCTAATTATATTGCCTGACAGTATCATATATTAAAACACATTCTCTTCTTTTTGACTTCATCATTTTTCTTTGGGGTAAAATTATATTCTCTAGTAACCCATTTTAAGTGTCTCCATGTTATTTCCCAAAATTAAAAGAGACAACTTTTATTAAGAGCTCTTTTTATAGGGTGTGATATTTTAAAGTTGGTTTTTGTAAAATTAGTCACACTCATGAACAAAATAATTCCCCAAATCATCATTGTATTAATGGTATTTGCTCATCAGCAAGGTCTTTAAACTCTGCCCAGACATGTATCCATATTAGGCTGCTGTGTAAACTTTTAATGTGATATGCATAGAATGCATCATATCATCATAATAAATACTTCATAGTTTCTTAAGAACATCTCCGAGGTCATCTTCTAATTTTTGCCTTACTTAAATGATTTATAATGATTATATGTGCAAAACACAAGAACATAAGATAAAATATATTTGTTGATAAGAGCACTGTTTCTTTTCTTGCATTTTAAATTCATTGACAGGTAAATCTATAGAAGATATTATAAACAGATTTTGAGACATTGTTTGACTTGCATTATTTATTAAAACTTTCACAAATTGTGTTGACATTTATATGTTTAGGTAAAGCAAATGTGAATGAAGCACTCTATTATGATCAAGAAAAATTCTAGACATTTAAGAATGTATTGAAAAACAGTTGGGTAACAATTATGTTTGTGAAAGTTAGCTGATAAAATGACTTGATATCTTATTACTAGCTCTATGAACTTATGATCTGTCTTGTATTAAACATAATGGAAAAAATGGAAGATATTTATTGACAAGTGTTGCAGGTGGAAAGGCCATGACTGTATTCTTAAAACTGTATGATGGATCAAGGTATATAAAATTATGTTCTTTACAGAATTTAGTCTTTTAAAGTTCTTAATGTATTGTGTGTAAACAAACATAGATTTGTCATACCAGTGTTTGGTGAGTGGGTTTGAGCATTTAAAACTGCCCAAATTGAGACCCTTTTGATAATATTTTCTGTTTTGCAACTGTTATTATTTTGAATTTTGAATAAAGATGTCCTATTTCCTACAGTATTATCTGATCTCTTTTAAATACATAAATTATTCTTCAAAAATACTTCAAGTACATTATAATTGCTCACAAGTACAGTGAAGGTATTGATGAAAATTCAGTTAAAATTTTTCATCCTATTGATAATCACAATGTATTTTCACAAAGATTTAGCCTTATTATGCAACTGAATTTCAAGCAAATATCCACTATTGAATTTAATTTCAAGGCAATTTTAATTCAGTAATGTGATATGACAGTTTTATTCACCCAACATAATTGTATCTATGCATAAGTAATACACACAAATAATGTTACAATAGCCTAAGCCATGTGTCATGCTATTTGCCCGTATTGCATCTGCAGACACTGCCCATGTCTTTTATATAACACAAGTTAAAAGAATAATAACCTGATTTGTTTATGTGCTGTGATGTAGATAAACGACGTTATACCATACACTCCTATTGTTGCTCTTTTTAATAATTACTTAAAACAGCTTTTCACATAAATGCTATACTTTAGAAGATATAATATTTTAAAATAAATGTAAGACCTACATTAGGCATCAAGGTGAAATTATTGGTGTTCGATGCCACATGCTATTTTTTTTGAGACCCTTGGCTAAGCATTTTGGTTTCCATTCTGTTCTGACTTGTGTCAGTGGACATCGTAGTTTCGCAGTGAGGAACCATAGAGAGTTCTCCCTGCCTCAGTCAAACTTGCTAAATATTTTAGGACACGACGTAATATTATTTATAAACCAGTATTTTCAGGAACTGTCTTCCAAATGAGCCAGGGCATGAAAGCCGCTGAAATGCTACTCTCTAGGACACAGTGGTAATACTATCATAGGCGTGGCGACACATGACGGAATGAAGCTATGTCTTCTTACCGGTATGGAGTGATCGAATGACTAAGCATGATGAGATCCTCTCCCGAATCTTGGCGGGCTGACTGAGGTCTCCTTCATTATTCTTTTCAAAATCCTGCATGTTGTAATGAGATAAATTCCAGTTATACCATGAAGTTTCCTGTGTTTCAGGCTTGCGTGTTTATACTACTTCTTAACAACACAAAACAAATTTATTCCCTTGCCCACACTGAGTTCTTATTAAGTTCTGGTCATGGAGATAAGGAATATTATATCTTAGGGTGGGCATCGACTATCTAGTCCCTCTTCTTATCTAAGTTCTGTATCAAAATAACAACCAGGAGTCTTATTTTGAATAGTTTTGAGTTAAATCTCTCTTGAGCACTATCATCTCTTACAAATGCTCTCTAATATTTTTTGAAATAAATTTGTATGGACCAAACTTGTAAATACTGATTCCCATATGCTGTGTGCAGTGTACAACAGCAAATCAGTATTATTTATAGGAGTCATCAGTGAAAAACCTCAGCAATCTAAAATGCTATTAATGTTTGTTCTTGAAATGCTGAACCTCTACTCAGTTCAGTCCCTTAGATAACTAAATGAAAATGTATTTTTCCTTTACGATCTGTTTAGCTTTATCCTTTCTCTCTTCTTTATTTGAATAACTGATTAATATTCCAGAAATTAAAACAATGAATGCTACTTGAAACCCTGGCATGATACACTTGGGATATTTTTTAAGTTCAGAGAAAACATACCCATACAGCATTTCACCAACTCAATTATGAATAGTATTACAACTTAAATGTATTTTTGTAGTTTATTTTTTACTTCTCCAATTGAAGAATGCTCAGTGGCATAGGATCTGGGAAACTCTGTGTGTTAGTTTGTCAGTTATTCTCATAAGCACGTATCTATCATTAGTGATCACTGAATTTTTTCTTAAGCAAGAGTTTAGACTGTATTATAATTGACAAATTTGCCATATCAGTTGACTTTTGAGCAAGATTTCCAAAGTATTTATGTTTAAATTTTTTAAAAGTTTGAAGCTGGACAAAGTTACTCTATAATTAAATTTCCTTCTGGACACTAATAGAATGAATTTTGTGCAATATTTTAACCAAATATATAAACTTTAATAAAAACAGATTTTCAGTTTAATTTTGATAGTAAAATGAAATTCCATAAATATTGGAGATTCATAGGAGGGTAAAATTCTGCATTAAAATCAGTATGCCATTTGCTGTTTACTTAGACCAAATATTTAGTAAGCTAGAGTGAGTTTTAGCAAATTTCAACTATCATACATCTTTGTGATATTTTACTGTTAGTTTCTTAATAGAGACAATTCTATTCATTCATATTAATAAAGTGTGAATTGCTTCATAGAACTAATGTGAAGTAGATTAAAACATGGTATATTGATAGAATAGCATACATAAAGAAGTTATAATGAATAATTTTTTCTTGATGTATTAAAAATACTTAAAACCATGTATAAAATTAAATAATCTCAAAAAATTCTATTTAAGTTGTTAGAATTTTTTATAATTTAAGTCTTGTGTCTTTTTTTTTCTTTGTAACATTCAGGTTCTGGGGTTTTCTTCACTTGCTTGTTATTTTCTTATAGTGAAATTTCTGTACCCTCAGCATAACCATTATCTTTTAGCGCCAGAAATTGTCTCATGCAAAGCTGAACTAATATACTTCAGTGCTGATTTTCCATATACAAATATACAACCATTGTAGTTCTTCACACTGAAATGTTTTTTGTTTCTGTTTGATTTCTCAGTATGGAAAGCATTTGGCAATTGTGACGTACCATTTGAAATGGAAACACTGAAAATTTTAAAATAGTTTATAGTCAAGGATTTATATTAGAGTCAGTATTACATTCTGTAGACATCATGGAAAATATTTAATGGGTTGTGTATTAATAACTCATGACTATAATTTTTATGCATTTTTCTGGTATGTGTGAGAATATGTAAATTGTAAGGAAAATTCAAGAGCACGTAAGATACACTGATTATGAAGTCAGCAATATCTTAAGAATGCTTCTGAGAAACTAGGTTGGTGTGGATTGTGAATTTTATTCATACTACCCTGGAATGGCTTAGAATTATTTCAGACCACCGATTGAAGTAAAGGATAATTAGTGACACTTTCTCATAATTTTCACAGGCTGTGGGACTCCTACCCTGTTTTTAATTAAAATTCTGACTAAATTATTCATCGTCTGTGGGAGTTGCCTAGAGAGAACCAAGTAGTTGAAAGTCTCCCAAAATGAAAGATTTTCCTGTGAGAGATTTTCCACTGAAAATATTACAAATATTTTAAAAATCGTAAAACCTTTATTGTCTGGCAAATCTCATCATGTTTTAATTTCTGTTTGTCTTCTTTTTAACATTTTCAGGTTTCAAAGAATATTATATGATTTTAAAAGTAATGGTTAAAGAAAATTTATAGATTTGTTGCCCCTAGTTTCCCATGTTCAATGTCATAGATTTCTGCTCTTCTTCTCCTGGATGGTGATTAATTTCTGTGGCCTCTGTGTTTGTCTCATAAATTATAAAGTATAAGCATATTTACTCAAGTTTTCAGTGATATGATAATGCTTCAATTAAAGTAAATAAAGTACTTAAAGTACTTAACTATTGAAACTATTTTTGGTTTCGACATTTTGGTAACTCTGAAGCAGTAAATTTGCTATTTATCATCTGACCTTTCAAACTGGCATATTCCAGTTCATTAAATTGACCTATTTACAGAAATCCTAAAAAAATTCTTAGAAATTTAACACCACATAGAAGCACAGAATGGTAGCATTGCTAAAACATTTATGAATGTTTTAATTCTTACCTTAGTATAAACCTCTTTGTGGTCCAAGAAAATGTTTTATAAAGTGTATTCTTCTAGAAATGTCAACCAATGTTGACGGTCATTTCCTCTATCATAAAAATCTCCACACACTTTTCATTTAGAGATAAAACTCTTTTTCATTACACAGATTAATTTTGTCCAATGAGGTGTGTTTGTGCTTTAAAACCTATAAAATTTTACCTCTCATAATGAGATTCTTTGGCAATTGATGTGTTTAGCTGTTCTCTAAATTGAGTCACTCATGCTGGGAAAATGTCTCTATAATCACTTTCTAAAGCCATCATTACTTATTAAAACAGTTTTTGCAGGTGGAAGGAATTTTCCAATTTTTAGAAGATTATACTAAAATGATGTTTATTTTTGCTTTTGTTTTATCACATGATTCAAAATGTTCTGTCTAGATGTTCTCTCCCAGAAGTAGGACTTACCAAGATCCATTTGATTTTCTCAATATGGACAACACCAAAACAAGACTTTCCTACTTGCAGTAGTGCAGCTTACTGAAGCATTCTTAAAATTGTAACCGTAATCAAGACTATTACATGTTTTCAAAGTTTGAAAATATTGTAGTGTGAAATGATTTGTTTAGCATAATTTGATATACTGTTGTAAGCAAGATTCAATATATATGGATTTGCTTTTGTCCCAAGGTAAAATTTTGCCTTTAAAAATTACTCACATCCTTATGTTCCTTTTAAAAATTTAAAGTAATTAAAAACAACATAATGGAAATGTTTACGTGCAAGACTCTAAAAAACAAAACACCAAGAAAAATTATATGAATAGTGTACTTTCTTATTTCCTAGTATTTTCTATTAATATCTATGTTTGAAAACAGAATATGATATGAACCTGTATATTAGAAATCTTAGGGCTAATAAATTTATGTAAAATATATATCAAGATCACTACTTAAACTATCATCAAACACTTTGATCATGTGCAATCACTTATGAATAGTTTAGTTACCTTATATCACATTAGGTATGCACTTTCATACTGACATAGTGTACTGCTTCAGCTCCTATTTACAATCTGATTTCATGAAGAATAAGAAAATTGACTAATTAAAAATGTAACAGCCATCTTCACTGTATGAAAGTACATTTATTAGTAGATAAAATTGAAAATTCATGTTCATATTACCCAAAAATTCTCCTTCAATTCAAATTCAAAACAATACATGTATATTGGTATGTAACATACATATTCAATGATATTTACTTAGGAATATTAGTAAAGAAAAATGCACTGAAATAACAATTAGAAGTGATACCATCAAATAAACCAAGAATATAAAATATAACATACTATACAAATATTCTTTCAAAACCTGTTAGCTTTAATATCTGTCATATCAGAAGGGTAATTTGTCATATAAGAAAAGCAAACTGTACTAGATAGAATGATTTTATTCTGTGAAATTGACATTGCAGTGTTCCTACTCCCACAAAAAGAAATTCACATTTCAATAAGAAATGATATCTTTTAGATCTCTTTTGCTTAAAAGAACTCAAATAGTTGAACAATTGATTTGATATACTTTATGCCGTAAAATTACAGTAATATTCACCAAATCATAGTATTAAAAATGGCTCATCAGAGTGATTAGCATGCCATCTACTTTGGGTATTTACCAATTTTGAAAAAGTTGCATTGCTCAACAGGTTCAAAAGTCAGGGTGGTGGAGAGAGGTCAAACTTTCTGTCTGGTAGTTAGTAAAGGAGTCTGTTTAAGAATTCTCTCTTTTACCAGGACGAACCCTCAACGAACCACAGCTTCAGAGGATCAGGGATTTGGACACAGAAATCCATTTACATTGTGCTATGGTATGAATGTTTGTGTCCCTTTTATATTCAAATCTTGAAATTAATATCTTTATAGTTATGGTGAGCAGGTTTTCATTATAGAAAAAAGGATCTTTCATTTGTAATTTAGAGGAAGAAAAGTTTATTTTGGCTCACACTTCCTGGGTTTCTATCTCATCAGCCTTCTCTCAAGTCATAAATATCAAGCTGGAAGGTATGTCAGGAAGAGCTGCTCAGCCCTCAGCTGCCCAGAATCAGAGTTGGGAGGGAAAGAGTTGGGGATCCAGGGGTTGGGGACGAGATGTAACATTCAAAGCCATGCCCCTAATGATTTGCACATTCAATTAGACCCCAATCCCTGTGAGATCTTTGAGCTAATCAGCTCCTCACTGGATTAATCCACTGGAGGAAGGCACAGCTTTCACCATCCCATCAATTTTCCAAAATCGATGCAATTTTCCAAATTGAGCACATCAGTCTTTTGGGAGAGAGTTTAGATCAAGGGGACCATAGTAGGAGGTTGCTTTCCAGACACAAGTAGCTCATGAGAATGGAGTATTTATAAATGTATTAATGCTTGGTACATTTTAGATTTAAATTATCTTCTGAAACTCTTAACATAGCTAATATAGATATTGGCACTAGAAGTGGAGCAATCCTGTGACTGTACCTGATCACGTGGTTCAGATGTCTTTGAAACTAGGTTGTGGGAAGAACTTGAAAAAGTTTGGAGATGTCAGCTAGAGAGGTCCCAGAGTAGAATACTACAGCTAGAGTAAGATGAGATTGCTGGAAGATCCTGACCACAGCTCAGAAGACCAGAATGCTGATAAGGAAGGAGACTGTAAAGACAAGACTCAAAAGGTTTCAGATTGGCCGACGAATCTATTGCCAGTTGCCTAGAGGCCATGTATATCACACCAATGGTAGAAAATTTATGTTCATTTTTTCCCACCTCCTTGGAGTGTGGGAGACTGAGAAGAAGGGTGGTAGAATAATTAGTCTGCTGAAAGAAATTTCTAAGCTGAGCTAACATTCAGGCTGTGGCACTTTTACTTCTGGCTGCATTTGGTCAAATCTACCATGGAAACCAGGAGAAATAGACACTTGTGAAAAATTAATTTTGTCAAAAGGAAGCACCTGCAAAGTTGGAGGTGAGGAAAGCATGGTTTCTGGAAGATACTAGGATTAAAAAAGAGTCAAGTACTTTGCACTGAGATAAAAAGAATGACAGGTTCAAGGGATGACAGGATTCAGCCAGACTCCATGCAACACGGACTTGAAAGTACAAAAATGGAAACTTTTCATTTAAAAAGAGATTCCTTGTGAGCCCTGCTCAAGAATGGCTTCATAAGGCCATTGTCCTGGATATATTTCACCAGGTTCAGCCATTTAGAAACTCAGAGACCACTATAACCACAGTCCAAGTTGGTGGAGGAGTATGGCAGGGGAAAGATGCTTAATTCATGGTGTCTCCGTTACTTCTTAGTTACTTTTCTCACATTACTGGAACAAAATACCTGACACCCAAAATGAAGGAAAGAAGGGTTTATGTAGTTCCCAGTCTTTGGAGGGAAGTTTCAGTCCATAATCAACTGGCTCCAAGGCAGAGTTGCACATGGGAAAGGGCAACAGCTCATGGTGGTATAAAACAGCACAAGCAACAAGAGCAAAATGGAGGGAGCATGAACCTAAGATACTTTTTGTCCCTTATATTATATATAGGTCACACACGCTTGAATGTGACACTTCACACCCATGATCTCAGCATTAGACTGAGTCATTTGAAAACTCTAGGAGCCTGCCTCCCTGACTGCATGAGGCTTTGCAAGGACATTCATGCTCAAACTATAATACATGGCAACCAAGACAAAAGAGAAGAAAGAAGCTAATGTCAAGGTACATAGCCTTCCAGGTCTTGCCCCAGTGAACCACTGTTTTGAACAGATTCCACCACTGAAGACCACAGTCAACTATGAACTCATCAGAGGACTAATCCATTAATCACTACAGGATTTTCACAGCCCAGTCTACTTCCAATACTTGACCTCCAAACATATGACGCTTTTAGGAGA
Organism: Dolichotis patagonum; assembly: GCA_004027295.1. NCBI lineage: Eukaryota > Metazoa > Chordata > Mammalia > Rodentia > Caviidae > Dolichotis > Dolichotis patagonum. The sequence continues at coordinate 119,606 of PVJX010001016.1, read as the reverse complement.
AGATTCTAGGTCTAATCCATAACATCCTACCTCTGGTTCTAAAAAGCTCATGGCCATCTCCTCGTGAAAATTGCATTTAGTCCTTCCTTACGACTTGCCAAAGCCTTAACAGTTCCAGCACTGATGGAAAACCAAGTCCAAAGTCTCCTCTGAGACACAAAGCAAACTGTTAGCTGTGAGACCCTGGAAAAATCAAAAAGAAATTTAAATACTTTCAGCATATAATGGTACAAGGTAAACTTCTCCATTCCAACAGACAGAAATAGTGGGATAAAAATGAATGGGGCCATAGCAAGTGTACAACATAGCAGGGTAAGGATTTAACCTTTCAGATTTGTGCCCAGCACGGGTGGCAGGTTGTGGTAGCATGTGATCTCTAAATGGCTTGGAGGGCCCTATTCCTGTGGTCTTGCCCCTGTACATCTGTACATTGCAGCTTGAATCCCACTTGGCCTCTGTCTTAGATTAGCTCCACTAACTGCACTTTTCCTCACAGCTTTTCCATATTACTGGCATCGCTAGCTTTCTGAGGCCTCTATTGCACATTTGTTCTCACTCATGGAGCTCCATACACTTCCTTTTCAGGGGCACTCTGCTTGGCCTGCAGGCCTTCTGAAATCTGGAGATGGAGGATCTCCATAACCCATGACTTTTGTTTTCTTTTAGCCTGTAAATCCAGCACCACGGATGACGCCAATGTGGCCAGCATTGGCTTGAGCTGTAACCAGGCCCTTCCAGACTGTGGCTGCAGTTGCTGCTAGGGGCTAGGAGCCTTAAATAAGAGATACATTTCCCCAAGTGGCCACGAGTGAACAGACATTCCATGGACAGCCTTCTCAAATGAAAATTTTTCAGTCTTATGCTCTGAGGCATGTAATAGCTAGAGTTCTTACTAATTTCTGAAATGCCCTCAATGCATTCTTTTTTCTTAATCCAAAGTATAATACTTGGTTTCCATTTAATCTTAACCTTTTTGGCAATTGTCCTCTGCTTACACCCAAGTTTGTGTGTGTGATCTGTCTGAGGAGACTGGTAGCTTTTCATTTCTGTCTTTTCCTCCTTATTCCCTCTGTAGACTTGACTAGAGGCAGTCAGCAGTACCCATACCACAGCCTGAATTTTGGGCTGCTTTGAAATTTTCACCACCAGATTATCTCATCACCCTGAATTTTAGCTTGCTGCAATTAAGGAGATGGACAAAATAAAGACAAATTCTCTACCTGGTATAGCATACAACCTCTAGTCCAACTGATAACACAATGGTCATATAGTCAAGTACAGTTACAGGAATAACCAAACTTCTGGCAAAAAACATATGTCTTAGATTTGTGTTGCTGAGCAAAGTGCCTGACACCCATAATTTATATAAGATGAGGTATATTTTTGCTATCTTTTTCAGTTCAAGCGTGACTGCTCAAAGCAAGAAACATGATGGCAGAGAACCATGTCAACAGGAAAGTTGACCAGTAAGAAGTAAAAAAAGAAAGTAAGGACAGGAAATGAGAATACACCCTTCTACATTATGCCCACTTGACCTCTTTTCCTAACTAGGCCCCTCCAGTCAACTATAAACTCACCCATGGACCAACCAGTGATAAGTACAATTTTATCATGACCAAACTACCTTTCAAAAGCCCCATCTCAAAAATGTGAAATGTTTGGGAGGATATTTTAGAACTATACCAAGACATCTAGCAGCCAATAACACAGCTGAAAAGCTACTTTTATTTATAAAATATTGCTACCTACATTGCAAGTTTAGTATAGCAATATAAAATCAATGGAAACAGAAATGAAAAGATCATAATGCAGACTGATAATACATATTCAAGAATGAAGCTCAAATTATTATATGATTTGAAAAAATAAGCTATGTTAAGTTATTGAAAATATGAAAGAAGAAGGAAAATTTAGACTCTTGAGAGGACAGCTAATAAAGTAATGTTTTGATAGGTAAACAAATTGACCCACAACATACAAATAATCTAAAGTAATTTCAAGAAAATTTATGAAATATAAACAAGGTTAAAATGACCTATCATTATTTCTATTCTATTTTTAAATTTCTCTCTACGTGTCTGTGTATCTCTGTATCTATGTATCATCTTCTTTCCTGAATATTTCATAAGAAAATATGTGAAAACTTAAAAAAGTAAAATGTTACAGTACATTAATACTTTTCTTGAGACAGAAATCACTTACTATAAAAAATCACTGCAAATGCAACATAGGCTTTATAGAAAATTTACAAAAGTCTCTAGCATTTGCCACTATTTAATTCCAAAAGTCCTGCAAAGTTTCTCTTTGTCCTCATCCTGGCAACCACCAATTTAATTTTTGCTTCTTGAGAACTGATTATTCTGGATATTTCATGTAAAACCAACTATAGGATACATCGCATTTTGTGTCTGACTTTTTTTTCACTCTATTTAAGTTGAAGCTATATCAGTAACATATCCCTTTTCTGTTCTTGATTAATATCTCATTTATGAGTATCCCACATGTGTTTATCCATTTATCAATTGATGAATATTTTTACAATTAGCATTTTTGGCATGTCTGTGGATTTTTTTCAAATATATCTTTAGGTTAAAATTGCAAAACCAGGAGATAATGGTGTATTTAATATTTTTTGGAAAAGTCAATACATTTTACAAAACAACTTTGCTATTTTACTTTCAGTCTAACTGTGTTTATAAGGTTGCGTGTTTCTGCATTTATTAACACTTGTCATTGTCTGTCTAACACATCATCCAGTGAGTGCGAAGTTGCATTTCACTATGGTTTGAATTTTCATCTCTCTAAGGAGTAGTGACTCGAGAATAATTTGTTGTGTGCTTTTTGGACATTCAGGTGTCATTTTAGAAAGGGAGGTGTCTTTAATTTATTTGCTCCTTGTAGCTGAGTTTTTATCTTTCTAATATTATGTAATTAACTCATTTACTGATTAGCAATTTCTTATAATATAGATTGCCAATATTTTCTATCATTCTAGGGCTATCTTCTCACATTGCAGATGGCATATCTTGAAACATAAATATTGCCATTTTGATTAAGTCCAGTTTTGTATCTTTTGTCACTTCCATATCTACTGTCATATTTAAAAAAGCCTGGCCTCAACCAGAATCATAGAAACTTTCTTACAAAATTTCTTCTAAAGCTTTTACTTTTAGGTTTTCTATTTAACTCTTTCACCGCTTTTGTCGGAACTTTTATAAGTAGTATGTGCCAGCAGTCCAACTTCATTCTTTTGTGTGTGGACATATAGGTATGGGAGGGTCAGTTATGAAGAGACTATCATTATGGCAGCCATTGTTGATTTTCCTGTTGTCTGACTTTGAAGGTCTGTAATGATTTCACTACTCTGTTTTGATCAGTTTTATACTACTTTGTTTTGTGTGAATTCATTGTGTGTGAAGATATAGACAACTATTTAGAAGAAAACAAGAGACATTATGGTAGCCACTGTAGATTTCTTGTTGTCTTGCTTGGAAGTCTGTGTCTCTTACATTTTTTTTTTCTTCTGATTTGCTTTGTTCTGTTTTGTTTTACTCTCTTTAAAATAAAAAGAAAATGAAGAGACTATCTGGAACATTCTGAGTGGCCCTTGCACCTAAGATTTATATTAATGCCTACATTTATGTCAGGGCTACTTGGCCTTGATTGTTGTCCTTTTTGTGAGTTCTGAAGTTGAGGAGAATGTGCCTTTGAAGTTTAATATTCTTTTCCAACATCAACATATCCAAATCATTGTGTGTTTCTTGCATATCTGCACAAATGTGCACATAAAGTGAACTGGAATTTGTATTTAGTTTATGGATCAATTTTAGGCTTATTGTTGGCTTTATAATACTAAGTAGTACAATCTGTGAATAATGGGTTTCATTCTGTTTATTTTTGAGCGCCTTGCTCTATTTCCAGTGAAACTTTTTTTTTTTTTTGAGCTAGGCTCTTGCTGTTCAGTTGAGCTGGACCTAATCTCATTATGTGACAGAAGCTGGCCTTGAAGACATGGCAGTGTTTCTACCTCAGGCTGCAGAGTGCTGGAATTGCAAACATGCACCACCATGCCCAGTTTTCAATGAAATACTATAGTTTATGATGTACAAACTTATACTATTGGGTTAAAATTTATTAAATGTTATTTTTATTCTTCTTCAGTAGCTGATTAATTTCATTTATTGTTTGCGTATTGCATTTGGACAGAAATATAGTGCCTTTTGTGCCATGTATTAGTTATACATCAATATACAAGAGCATGTTTATTTGAAATTTCTCTCTATATATATTATCTCACGCGCCGGTGATGGTAGTTCTAATTTTATTCCAAAAAATAGACCTTACTTTATAGACCTGAATAAAACATTTAGTATATTGTTGATTGAAAACGTATACTAATGGTGTATTGTTTTTGACATTTACGGGAAATCTTTCAGTACTTAACAATTAATTATGCTACCTGATTTGTTTTGAAAGATATATTTTGAAAAGAAAAAAATATTTAATTTGGAAGAGTAAAAAATACAGCTAAATTTTCATATAAAACAATATAGACCCTCAGAAAATGGAATACCTTTAGAATTTCCCAATGAAATTATTTCAAATTGAGATTCTATAATCTGAGAAATATTCAATAAAAAGAAATAAAGATAATCTCTGAATTAATCATAAGCAGATATACTCTAGAAAAAATTACTGTATGCTAATTTGTTAAAATGAAATTTTTTAAACTTTTTTTATTTTAAAGAGAATAAAACAAAAGAGGGCAGAACAAAGCTGATCAGAACAGAACAACATAAGCGACACAACACTTTATAAGACAACTGGACATTAAACAGTAGCTGTCAAAATATCTCTTTCTCTGCTATAGTTGAGCATAGTTTCGGATACAATAATATCAAACTTAAAATAATAGTATAAAACCATTTAAGGAAATGAAAGAATTACAGGACATTCTGAACCGAATAAATACGATCAATGGCTACTATAATATCTCATTTTGAATAAAAAGATTTGTTTATGCTATCACATATATTAAAACCCGAATAAGACACAACATGATAGAACCGATGGTAATAGCAGAGTAGAAGCATGGTAGGACTTCTAAGGAAGATGATATTAAATCAGAAATGGCTGCCATAATGTTTTGTTTTCTTCAAAACCACTGTTCATACCAACATGCATAATAAAGTCAAACAAAACAGATTAAAACCATTCCAACTGAAGAATGAAAACATTGAAAGGCTTCAAAGCAATGAAATGGGGAATTATGATTACTATAAAATCTTATATACCCTTACCAACTCTCATACTAAAGAGATTATATGGTATTTACACATATGAGTTTGGTTTATTTCGCTTATGAGTGTGGCCTCAAGTCGCGTCCGTTTATTTATAAATATCGCGATGTGATCATTCTTTATAGCTCAGTAGTACTCCATTGTATAAAAATGCCACAACTTTTTAATCCATTTCTCAGTTGATGGGGACTTAGGTTGTTTCCAAGATCTGGCTATTACAAATTGTGCTGCTATAAACATGGGTGCACATATATCACTGTGGTATGATATTTTCAGTTCTTCTGGGAATATGCCTAGAAGTGAAAGAGCTGGGTCAAATGGGACTTCCAATCCCAGATTTTTGAGGAATCTCCAGACTGACCTCCACAGTGGCTGCACCAGTCTACATACCCACCAACAGTGCAAAAGAGTTCCTTTTCCCCCACAGCTCTCCAGCATTTGTTATTGGTAGTTTTTTCTATCCTGGCCATTCTTTCTGGGGTGAGATGGAATCTCAGTGTAGTTTTAACTTGCATTTCTGAAATGACTAATGATGATGAACATTTTTTCATATATTTATTTGTCATTCATATTTCTTCATCTGAGAACTATGTATTCATTTCAGATGCCCGTGTTTGGACTGGGTCTTTGAATTTTGAGGTTCTGATTTTTTTAAATTCTTTATAAGTTCTAGATAGAAGTCCTTTGTCTGAAGAACAATCCATTGAGATTTTTTCCCAATTTGTGGGTTTTCTTTTCACTCTGCTGGAAATCTCTTTCCACACGCAGAAACTCTTTAATAAGATATGGTCCCAGTTAGTGATTCTGGGAAGTGTTTCCCGTGTGGTTTCATTCTTGTTAATGAATTCTGTACCTACCCCTATATATTCAAAGTTTTTACCTACTTTGTCTTCCAATAGATTTAGTGTTTCTGTTTTAAGATTGAGATCTTTCATCCATTGAGATTTTAGTTTAGTACATGGTGATAGGCATGGGTCTAGTTTTAGTCTTCTGCATATGGATAGCCAATTTTTCCAGCACCATTTGTTGAAGAGACTGTCATTCTTCCAGTGAACATGTTTGGCTGCTTTATCAAAGGTAAGGTGGTTGAGTGGGTTTGTGGTTGTGGTTGCATCTTCTAATCTATTCCATTGATCTTCAGGTCTGTTTTTATTCCAGTACCATGTTGCTTTTATTACTGTAGCTTTGTAGTATAAATTCAAATCAGGGATTGTGATGCCTCCTGCCTTGCCTTTGCTGCTTAGAATTGCCTTTTCTATTTAGGTCTCTCCTGGATCCAGATGAATTTTAGGAGTGATTTCCCTAGATCTATGAGGTATGTGAGTGGTATTTTTATTGGGATTGCATTGAATCTGTATAGTAATTTTGGTAGAATGGTCATTTTCACAATGTTTGTTCCTCCTATCCATGAACAGGGGATGTCTTTCCATTTTCTGAGGTCCTCTTCGATTTCCTTTTTCAGGGCATTGTAATTTTCCTTTACATATTTCATGAGATTAATTCCTAAGTATTTCATATTTTTGGATGCTAGGGTGAAGGGTGTGGCTTCTCTTATTTCTCTCTCAGTATTTTTTTGTTAATGTATAGGAATGCTATTGATTTTTGAGTATTGACCTTGTATCCAGCTACATTGATTAATTTATTTATTATATCTAGGAGTTTTTCAATGGAGTTTTGGGGGTCTTCTATGTAGAGTATCATGTCATCTGCAAGTAATGATAATTTAACTTCCTCTTTTCATATCTTTACTCCTTTTATTTCTCTCTCTTGTCTAATTGCTCTGGCTAGTATTTCCAGTACTATGTTGAGTAGGAGCGGTGATAATGGACATCCTTGTCTTGTGCCTGATTTTAAGGTAAAGGCTTATACTTTTGGTCATTTAATATGATACTGGCTGTAGGTTTGTCATAGATGGCCTTTATCATATTAAGGTAAAGAACTTTTATTCCAATTCTCTGTAAGGTTCTTATCATGAATGAGTGTTGAACCTTATCAAAAGCTTTTTCTGCATCTATAGAGATGATCATGTGGTTCTTACTTTTGGCTCTATTGATATGGTGGATTACATTTATTGTTTTGTGTATGTTGAACCATCCCTGCACCTGGGATGAATCCCAATTGGTCAGGCTGAATAATCTTCTTGATGATTTGCTGTATCCTGGTTGCTAATATATTACTGAGAATTTTTGCATCTATGTTCATTAGGGAGATTGGCCTATAGTTCTCTTTTTTAGTTGGGTCTTTCTCAGGTTTTGGTACTAGAGTAATATTTGCTTCCAGGAATGACTTAGGAAGAATTGTTTCCTTTTCAATTTCATTGAAGGGTTTGAGAAGTGTTGGAATTAAGTCTTCTTTGTATTTCTTGTAGAATTCTTCAGTGAATCCATCTGGGCCTGGGCTCTTCTTTGTTGGTAAGAACTTAATTACAGTTTCAATTCACTAATAGAAATTGGGTTATTCAGCAGTTTTCCATCTTCCTCATCCAGGTTTGGTAGTTCATATGTATCTAGGAATCTGTAGATTTCTTCAGTGTTATGGAACCTATGAGAGTAGAGGTTTTCAAAATAGGTGTTCATGATCTTCTGTATTTCCACCGAGTCTGTAATAATTCCACCTTTTTCATTCCTTATTGCATGAATTTGAGCTTTTTCTTTCCTTTTTACAATAAGGTTGGCCAGGGTATTATCAATTTTATTTATTCTTTCAAAGAACCAACTCTTTGATTCATTGATCCTTTGTAGTGTTTTCTTAGTCTCTATGGCATTAATTTCTGCTCTGATCTTTATAATTTCCTCCCTTCTTTTGGCTTTGGGCTTAGCTTGCTCTTCTTTTTCTAGATGTTTCAGTTGTAGCATCAGGTTGTTTATTTGTGTTCACTCTGTCTTCCTGATGTTGGAAGTCAGTGCAATAAATTTTCCTCTGAGGACTGCTTTCATTGCATCCCACAAAATCCGGTAAGTTGTGTCTGTATTTTCATTTGCTTGTAGATATTGTTTAATTGCTTCTTTAATTTACTCCATGACCCACTGATTGCTCAAGAGTGTTTTACTCAGTTTCCAAGTTTTTGTTAGGTTTTTGCAGTTGTTTTTATTGTTAATTTCTAACTTAATGGCACTATTATCTGATAACATGCATGGGATAATTTTAATTCTTTTGCATTTACTTAAGTATGTTCTGTGGGCTAGTATATGGTCTATTTTAGAGAATGTCCCATGTAGTGCTGAGAAGAATGTATATTCTGATGTTGTTGGATGGAAAACTCCATATACGTCTATCAAGTCCATTTGTTCACAGATGTGATTCAGTTCTGTTATTTCTTTGCTGAATTTCTGTCTAGTTGATCTGTCCCTCTGTGTCAATGGTGCGTTAAAACCTCCTGTTGTAATTGTGTTATTGCTTATTTGATTTTTCATTTCTGTTAATATTTGCTTTGTATAGCTGGGTGCTCTGGAATTTGGTGCATATATATTTAATATTGTTATCTCTTCCTCTTGAAATTTTCCCTTAACTAGTATGTAGTGACCTTCTTTATCTCTTTGGAACATTCTTGGTTTGAAGCTCACATTGTCTGCAAACAGGATTGCTACTCCCACTTTTTTTAGGATTCCTGTTGCTTGAAGTATTGTTTTCCATCCTTTGACTTTCAGTCTATGGGTTTCCTTTTGGGTAAGATGGGTTTCTTGTAGACAGCATATGGTTGGATGTTGTTCCTTGTTCCATGTTGCCAGTCTATTTCTTTTGATTGGTGAGTTGAGGCCATTTACATTCATTGCTATAACTGTTATATATTGGTTTATTGTTGACATGTTATCTTTCTGCTGATGTATCTTTAGCTTTCCATTCTATTTAATTGTCTGCCTTGCTTGGTGATTTTATCCTATGTGTATCTAGAATGTCTTTCAGTATTCTTTGTAGGGTTGGTTTGGTGTTCATGAAGTTCTTCAGCTGTTCTTTGTCATGGAAGTATCTTATTTCTCCATCCATTTCGAAGGACAGTTTTGCAAGGTACCTCAGTCTGGGTTGGAAGTGGTTTTCCTTTAGGATCTGAAATACTTCATTCCATGCTCTTATTGACTTCATTGTTTGTGTTGAGAAGTCTGCTGTGATTTTGATAGGTTTTCCTTTATGGGTGATCTGTCTTTTCTCTCTAACAGCTTTTAGTATTCTGTTCTTATGATGGATTTCTGGGATGGTGATTATTGTGTGTCTGGGTGTAGTTTTATTTTGGTTATGGCTTTTCAGAGTTCTATATGCTTCACTAATCCATATGTCAGTTTCCATTCTCATGTTTGGGAAGTTTTCAGCTATTACTTCTGTAAATATCCTCTTGATATCATTTGGTCTGTCACCTTCTTTTAATTTATCCCTATTAATTTTATGTTGTTTTTCTTTGCATCATCTTGCAGCTGTTGAATTATTTCCTGATTCTTTGTTATTTTTAAAAGATCTTTCCTTTCCTGTTCACTAGCTGTGATCTTGTCTTTGAGGTCTGAAATTCTATCTTCACTTTGGTTGAGGCAGTTTTGACAGCTTTCAATAGAATTTTTGATTTCATGTATAACTCTTTGAATCTGGTTTATGTATTCTGTTTGTTTCTTATCGTGTGCATTCAGGGATTCTATCTGTTTGCTTTCTTCCTCTAATTTTTTAGCTGTGTCTTCACTAGATATGTTCACTATTTCTTTCACTACTTTTATTATTTCTTCTTTTACTTGGGCAATTATTTCTGTTTTGAATTTCTCCATAGCTTCCCCTAGTTACTTCTTTATTTCAGTTGGTATCATTTCAGTCATTTCAGATGTATGGCTTCTATTTTCTTCTATGTACATGTCTCCCAGGCTTTCTTGGGATGGGCTGGTGATTTGAGCCTGCCTTTTGGTCTTTCCTTTTGTGATTTTTCTTTATTTCCTTGCTTTGAGTGGTGTTCCAAATCTTCCTCTGGGTGTGTCGCAAATCTCCTACTGCACCCTCAGCTACTGGAGCAGTCTCAGCTCCTCTGCAGGTACTTGGCTCCCTAAATTCAGAAGTGGAAGCAGGGTGAGGAGAACTGGGGCCAGAGAAACCCCCAAGGCACAATCCCCTGTCCTAGGGGTGTGGCTATGAACTCAACCACTGGCAGCCCTGGTCTCAAGCTGTCCCCAGGCAAGCCTAATTAAGCCCAGAGTCCTTGTGCAAGGTTTCTGCCTCCTGGACTGAAACAAACCCGCTGAGCATGGTTGACTGAGGTCCTGCAATCTGCTGGACCGAGTCTAGTGTCCCAGTAGCTCCCCAGAAACTCAAAAGGCAGAATGTAGGTCTCCAACTTTCCCCAGGTCACTGGAACTCCCCTGAGGCAAACTCCACACCTCTGCAGATCAAAATGAAAATTTTATGTTTCTGTATTTGACTATCGACAATGTAAAAAAAAAGAAAAAATAAAAGAAAGGAAGAAAATAGAAAAAGAAAATAAAAAGGAAGAAAGAGAGGAATAAAGAAAGAAGGAAAAATGAAGAAAACAATATATACAGGTAAAATTGACAGAAAATAATAATGTAATGTGAGATCTAAAACATGCATAAAATTAACATTTACAAAAAAATCACTTCTTACATTACTAGTATGCAAATTGTGTTCAAAGCATTTTGTTATTTTTACATTCACAGTGACAAGGACAACAAAGAATCAATCAATATTCAACTTTACATTTTAAATATTTATATTGTGAAGGTGACCAGTACAACCAAGACAGTTTCTGTCACAGGTTGAAATGTTTTTCCACCACTAATATGGTATATTCAAGTCTCAAAAACTGCTACCTCAGAGTCTGGTCTTATGGGGAAAAATGAAATTCATGTCACTAATACCATTAAAGTTATGTCCAGGTGAAATTTAACATAAATAACTGGTATACTTGTAAAAGAAAAAATTCAGACACAGACACACATATGGATAATGCAATATGAGGATTAAGAAACAAATTTTGTTGAAACAACTGTCAGGAAATGACAAGATTGTCACTAAATCATCAAAAAATAGCAGAGACATGGAATAGATTTTGTCTTATCATCCTCAGAATTTAGTAATCTTCCTGATACCTTGACATCAGCCTCCTGTTATCCAGAGCAACGAGATGGTGTCCGCTGTAAGGACACGCTCCTTGTGAGGCTTTGTCATGGCAGAGTTAGAAATCTCATCCAGGCTTGGTGCAGTCAAGAAAGGAGAAAATAAACAATAAAACTAAGTATGGGTAAAAATCCTAACACAAGGAACTGAAGACATTGACAAATGTAAAAATAGGTTGTAACATTCAGCATCCTTCTGTTTTCTTGGTGATTTGTTCACTTAGGACTATGCTAGCCTCAGGAGGGTCTACTGTGTGCAAAGTGATGCATATGCACAGGTTCTGTTTAGGCTCAAACGCATGTGGGATGAAGGCTCCACACACTTTTTCCTCAAAAATGCCAGATAATAAGCATTATAAGCTTTGAGGACCATATGGTGTCTTCCACAGCTTTCCAAATTTGCCGGTAAAATACAAAAGCAGTTATAGAAAATACATAAACTAATGAACAGGACAGGATTCCAAAAACAATTAACTGGTAGAGGTAGAAACAGAAGTCTGGTATAGAGAAAGGGAGGGAGGAATGAAGGAAGTAGGGAGAGATTAAAATCACTTAGGTGAACTGAGTCATGCAGCCAGCAATGCCAGGACTATGCCAGATGCGCCTGGCATTGAAGGAAAGGGTCACGTGGCAGCTTTATCATCTGTCTTGGTTACTTTTTTCACTTTGTTAACACAAAATACTGACCCCCAAAATTAAGGGAGGACCTTTTTTTTAATGTTAACTTATGGGCCATGATATTTGAATTTTTGCTGTTTCCATATGTTAAAAATGCTATTTGATTTTTTTTATTAAATATTTTAAAGAAGTAAAAGTCACTCTTAACACATAGAATAACAAGAGGGGTCAGGTGAATGTTGTGTGATCTGGGCTTGTCCGTGGCAGAGGAGAGGAGAATGCCCCACAACCAGAAAAGGCTGCCTTCCGTACTCACTCCCTCAGCAGCACAGGCATCAGCCTGGGTTTTCTATTTACAATGAGAAAATTATTCCCAGGTTTGTAATTATAAAAAAGAAGAAAACCTGAATGTTAACATTTTTCATATAAGAAGCAGGTGGGTGATTTCTTTCAATGTTCATTTCCAGTCTGGAGTTTAATCTTACGGTAGAGCAGTGGGGGGCAAAAGACAGTTCAGCTTTACTTTGGTTACCTTTTCTAGTTTAAACTAGATTTATACTATTTCAACTTTTTTCAAACAACTTTCAACTAAAAAGAAGAGTTTCTCATCTGTTACATAAATGCATTTCTAACACAAAAGAGAAGACAAAACCAGGAAAAGGTTACTAAAATACAGTTAAAAACAAACACTCAAATAATAGAAGACCCAACAGGTACAAAGGAGATCTTGAAAATCAGATTTTCAAGACTTGAGATGTGGAAATGAGAAATTTGGAGCCAGAAATAACTTCTGCCATGACACAAACTTTCAATATCTAAACTTTAGCAATTTATTATGGAAAGAATTGTATTGCTGACAACACAAATATGTTTTGGAAAAACCAGAGCACATAAAGAATAAAATAAAATATGTGCTTTTTAGAAATATATATACACATACTCAGTGAAAAAGACCATATTCCAGTAAGGACAGAAGGAATTCGAGAATTTTAGTGGATGTGTCAAGGATAACAAAGATTGTCATCAAAACAAAACATGTCCAGGTGCTAGTCTGCCATCAGAAAGAAAGGTCTCATTTGAAATTTTAGTTTTGGATAAGAGATCATAAACACCAATATGAAAAATGTAAGAAAAATTATTATCACCTTCTACTTCTTGATGTAGGGCTTTTTAGAACTAGAAATATACAGGACTGATATTCATGAAACAGTCATAAGTAGTTATACAAATAGTTAGCTGAGAAAAGGGAATTTGGAAAAGCAGATCTGCGCTTTGGGTGCACAGTACAGGGAGTGTGTCTATCACTGATCTATCAGAACACAGACCAGTAGTCAGGACGGACATCGATGACGGAAGCCAAAGGAAAATTCCTTTCTAGTGAAAAAATAAATACCGGCACAATTTATAACCAGCAAAGGTGCAAGGGATTTTCCACTATACCTTCACATCTTGAATTTTCTTACACTTTAAGCTCCAGCATTTTAACACCATTCTAACCAGGGTGAATTGTGTCCCTGGGTCTCCTGGACTGTGCTTGCGCCCTGCAAACTTGAGAAATGCACAACACAGGCCTTGTCATCCGTACTTATTCAGTAAGATGCTGAGGTTAAAGACCAAGTTAAAGACCAATCTCTCCTAGCCAGGGATTTAGCTCAGTGGCATAAGCACCTACCTAGTAAGCATGAGGCTGTGAGTTCAGTCCCCAACACACACACACACACACACACACACACACACACACACAAAGAAACAAAGCATTGCCCCTAATGGCGTAAGCTTGCTGGACTCTAAAGTCTGTCCTTTTTCCATTACAAAATGCTACTTTGTCCCTTTAATTTATGATCACTTGTATAAGTGTTTCATAGTGAACCAGAGATTTTGGAATAGTTTACACTGCACAACTTTCTGATACATTACTGGGGTAACATACATCTCTTTCAAGGGAAGGTAACTGATAAGATTTCAATTCATGCAAAAGAAAACTTTATTTTAGAAAACTGGGCTTCATTTTTCTGGAAAATATGGACAAAAGTTAAAAACACATAAACTTGCAATGCAGTGAGGTTCACGTTCTGAGGAGACTGAGGCCTGTATGCAGTGCAGTGAGAGGTCAAAAACAGTCCCCAGATCAGAGAGTGTTCAAGAGAAGCACTCCAGAGTTGAAATATATTCAGAAAGAATTTTAAAATGAGTAACAATTACATAATAAAGAAAGAAATTTATGCTGTGGCAAGAGGAAAGACGATGATGCATCGAGAAGTAAAATACTATTTTCAGACTTATATTATCAACTATGTTGGAGAATAATGGGACGTGATCAGAAAGCACAGCAGCAGCCAACTGCTTATTGCTTATGTAAGGTGATAGTAAAGTTTATATAATAATCCAAAGGTCATGAAACATCGAATGAATTTTACACTAAACTGTAGAAACCATAGAAAGACTTTAAGTAGACTTTATATGTAAAGTCTACAATTTAAGACAAAAATGCTCAAAATAGAAGTTTAAGTAGAAAAGATTGGAGGCAAAGAATCAAGAATTAGGAAGAGACATCAAGGCCACAAAGTTTGCATTTTCAGATGTTGGGAATTAGATGCCTTGAAGAGGAGAACATAGTCTTGAGAAAAAGAAAATAAAAGAATTAGCTTGAAAAGTCTAATTCTATTTAGAGATAAAGTATCTAAATGTGTAAATGCTCAGTATATCAGAGAAATTTTCAATAGACCTTTACTTTGAAACATACAAAAATATACAGTTGGAAAAATGAGATTAAAGAATGAATCCAAATGCCAGTGGAAATATGTGAAGAACTGGAGGCTGAGGGAAAAGACAGGGGTATTTTGACAAATAAAGATATACATCAGAGACTTCTACAAATAGTATTGGGAAACGATTAGCCAAGAATTACGATCACAGAATTCTGTGAAGTGGTGGAAGTGAATACCATATTGTATACAAAATGAAAAGAGAAATATACTAGTTCTAACAATTTGAAGGTTATCAGTCCTCACTTCTAAAATTGTACAGTTTGTGGACTTGGGTGAGTTTCAGCTCACACTCTTTGGTTTAAACGTAAGGATAACTGTTAGATATATTAGATGTATTATAATAAATTAATAAAATCTACAAATTTCTGTCAGAATTTTAGAGGGGGCAGTTAAGAAAATGCTAATATGAGACAATAAACAGATGAGCCAATAAACCACACTTTATATGAGAGATAATAACAATCTTGAGATTTGAAAACAGCTCTTAAACTTTTCTTCAAATGTTGCATCAACTAAACCATCTGGAAAGTTCTGTATGCTTTGTAACTACCAGGGTTTTATGAATATAAGGAGAAATAAATAGAAAAATGGTACAATTGATGAAAAATAGAGTTGGTACAGAAAAAAACAAAAGTAAGGGAAGGCGTTGTAGACATTGGCACTGTTTCCAATGTCCAATCTACTACCTTCAAATTAAAGCTTTTAATTTTGTTTCTTAATCTCATTTTAATAATTCTTTTCAAGATAAGGAAGACATTTATATGTCTCTATCTCCAACTCTCATTTCTAATTGTTTCAGATTTTAAAATTGTGTTGGAAAGATTGTACATTTCATTATCTGTTCAGGCTAAAGAATAAGGGGAAAATGCTACTATTTTGACAAAATCAGAATACGTGAAATACCAAACCACAACCTGCGTGAGCAGAGAACAGATGGAGGTGGCAAAGTGAAATAGCAAAACGGATTGGTCAGAGTTCAGACCTTGCAGAAGCAGATGCCAGTGAGAAGTGATTGAGTTTCCCTGGAAATATTCTGGGAAAGATTTATAATTGATAAAATTTACAGTAGATTGTTAATAAATGTCAATTTGAAAGGTGTTAAAATATATTTGCATTCCTTTGGTCACCTGGCTTGACTTAGTCTAAAGAGTGTCCCTCTCCCACTTGTTAAAATGTAGACCATATGAAAATTATGCCACATATTATTGGCTTATCCAAAGCAAATGCAAAGAAATGAATCAAGAAGTAGGTAATGTGACGTGGTTAGAGCTGTCTCTCTTTATACATATCTACAAAGTCCAGAGACAGTTCACTCGATAATTTTTATCTGAAGCAGCTGAGATGATTTCAAATGGAGACAATAGAGAAGATTTGGGCAGATTTGGGAACTACAGCAGAGATTAAGATAAAAATTCTAGATTTTTTTTCTCTAAACAGATATATTTAAAAATACACATCAAGGTACAGTGTTTTGTGAATTTATTCTAATATGAACCACTTTAAGAAAGATGATTTTTCTTTTACCTAAAAATATAATCTAAGTTGTAGAGACTTCTTACAGTGTCAGTGTTGATATACTTTCCATTCATACAAATGATGAAGTTTTACTAATAAAATAGATTTTTAGGTTTTTATTTGGTTTTCTCTGACAAAGGAATAATATACTATTATCTCCAACAACTAGAAAAAAGTCTAGAGAAGATTAGAATAGTGATATCTGTTGGTATAGAAATACATAACCTGAAAGAAAATGAAATTATTTGAATTTGATGACATGTATGAAGTAAGACAAAATTCACCATGAATGGTGGATGTTTTTATAGTTTGGTGTACTGTATCACTTAAATCAAGATGTTCAATATTTTTTATTGTGAATATTATTCCAGTGTTGCCTACTGATTATGTATTTACCCACAGCTGGGTTCATAATTTCCAAGATGATTTTAACATGGGATAAAAGATAATCAACAGAAAAGGGGCTTATAGAAAAAATTAAGAAATATATTCTACAGGAGGCAAAAACATCAAAATATTGAAAAGTATTTATCAGTGTTGAGGTAAGAAGGGTAACTGAATCAAATACCAGATTCAGGAATTTATTTTTAGAGGTAGAGTAATTCTAAGCAAAATTCCATGCACTTCAACAAGTGTTTTTAAGACTTATTTAATCTCCACATTCTCTTTTTGGAGACAGCTTAAGAGACAACTCCACTAATCCACTTGGCATGCCAGCAATGGCAATTCCGTCATGTGTGATTTGGTGACACTTCCCATTGAATGTCAAGTTTGAAAGCCTTAAAGGAAATAACAGTACACGCTGCAGGTAGAGCTGACAGCATGGATGTCACAGCCCTTTCTTTGTCTTCCTTTCATCCAGTTCCCTCAGAATCGGTCACCTATGTGTTCACCCAGGTACTCTGATTAAAGAGTTATGTTAAGACTTAATCTAGATACAGTGGGGGCAATACTGTAGTGTAGGTGGGAACACTGATAGAATGTGATCTGAAATAAAAAGACTTGCTCTGTATAAAATATGCTACTTTCCTGTGATTGGGAACATGCAAAACAATTTTAAATTTCTCAGGCCATTTGGTTATGTACAATAGCTTATCGTCTTAGGAAATCTAGCACAGCTGTGCTCTGTTCTCTACATTTCATGATGTACCACAGAAGTTTATTTTGATGTATGAACCCATTTGTCAATTAACTTGTAGCACCTTCATCGTTTCCTCTCTTAAAGTGACATAAAAACTAATAGTGTAATTTTTGGTAGTGTGACCAGGTTAATGACTTATGAACTATTCATTTTTGTTGGCTGATTTGTCTCATTTAAATATGAAAAGAAACCACCTTGAAAAATTGCTGTTTTACTGATCAGTAGAATTATATATCATGAGTAAAAATCAGAGACCATGCTGTCCAATTTTTGAGATATTTCAATTGGATAAAATAATCTGCTAAAGTTATTAAACAGTGGGTATGCTTAATGGAGTGATTAAATAGTTCTTACTCCAGGGTTACTCAAGAATGACCTTAAGTATTAAAAATCCTCCCACTCTTCTCCTCCTTTGCTCATAAAATTATTACAATTAGAAAAAATAAGTTTATTCATTATCTGCTAACAGGTGACAGTGTGATCTTTAAAATATTAAACATGTCTTTATAAAATTGGTTTCTCTTTCTCTTATTGTAGTCATCTGAAAAAGTAATTTCTTCACTGATGACTTGGTTTTAACAGTAATAAATGTATCATTTTACTGCAGAAAATAAAATTATTAAGACACAATCTTACCACTTTTTATATTTTTTAACATACCACTTTTTCTTCTTCCCTACTCCTGTTTTCTTTCCACCTGGCTTTCCTTTGCCCATTTCTATCTTTAGAAAAATACGACATTTCCACATCATTTTAAAGTATTTGCCCATATACTCATCTTCACTTGCATTTTGTTACTATTTCCTTTTAAAAACTAAAAAAAAAAAAAAAAAAGAATGCTTTTGGATTCCTCAAAAATTAATCAACTGGTCACTCACTAATCACATAAGGAAAATATTAACATATATATTTATACAAATATGATTTGACATTGTGAGATTTCACATAAATATATTATTGAAGCCTTTTTTCCCTGTGCAATATTACAGGGAAGTTGGGATACACAAATGAATAGGTGCATCGTAAGTAATCTTAGACACCAGCTGAGTGTCGCACGGTGCAGTTAATATCGATAGAGACCTTCTTAAGTGATCATTCTGAAGAGCTAGTGCAAGCACTTTGGTCTCTAACGATAATAATGTGCTTTGTAGGAATATGAGGGTCACTTGTGAGGTGAAGAGAAGATGCTGATATCCCAGCTGTTTAAACTACAAGGGCTTCTGCCATTGACAGGCTAAAGAATTTTTACGTGAATATACTGTGCTTTAAAACTACGTGTATGTTTCTTGGTCTGTTTAGTTAATTTTATACAAAGCATCCCACATTCCATGGTTAGCACAAGAATAGGGACTTTTGATATCAAACATCAAAATGATGCTATTTATAATTTTAAAAAACGAAGCAGCAGACAGCTTAGCTCTTACGAAAAAATAAATTGTCTTTAAAATATAGAAAAGAAGCTGTCATCCATGCGCCAGAGTGGCTCCAGCTAAAAATAGTTAGAATAGAAAACAATCTCATACGATATTTGAGAAGACATTGCTTTTGTTCTTTATTGTTGCAGAAAAACAGCGCCACACACTTCCTGCTTTGAAACAACAGCACTAATCATCTCAGCGCTCTTTTGGTGAGAAGCCAAGGACCCTCGCTGTGAGGGTCTTATTTGAGACAGACGCTTCCTCTGGCTGACGGCAGGATTCAGTTTCTTCTTCACTCTGCCAAGCTGAAGGAAGGAATTCTTTGTCGGTGGTTGGCTGAAGGTCACCCTCAACTTCTCCCTGCATGACTGTCTCCATATGGTGGCTCACAACTTGGCACCTTCCTTCCTCAAAGCCCGCAGGGAAAAAGTCATTTAACAAAGTGAAAGTAATACGATAACTGAGTCATACTAGCACGTGTCTTCTTATCTTCGCCATATTCTGTATGTTAGAAGTCAGGAAGACATCGTGCCCATACTCAAGGTGAATCAGGAAGCAGAGACCTCAGAGACCATCTTAGAGTTTGAGCACCATAGACTTAAAGTAAATTAGACATAAGAAAAACTAAAAGCCAAAGAATAATTTTACATGAGTATTAATTCAACATCTCCGAATTATCAGGAGTTACACTAAATATTAGTTCTGCTAACTGACTGATTTTTTTCCACTGGAATTCCTTCAGAATTTTTCAGAATGACTCTCATATGTATCTGTAACATAAGAGCAGCAAAAACAGAGTAGTAACAACATTCTCCTTAAAGCGTGTACACAGCATACAGTTTTGTGGTTCACTTTATAAGCATGTGTAACTAATTAGCATAGCAGATAGTTTTCAGATAATTCTTAAAACTGTTTCACTTCTACATGTACAAAATTACTAAACACTGATTTTTCAGTGAAGTAATGCAATTAATTACTTAGTTCCATTGTCTCCTATAATGTTCTTTTAAGTGAACGTTAATCAAATGTTCGAAAAATATGAAAAAAAGGAAGGCATCAAAGTTAGAAGATGATCAGAAGAGACCTTTGAAATAACAAAGATATTTTCTACTATTTTCCTTTTGTTTTGGGCAAAATGAAACCAGTTAGCAAATGATGCTATATTTTATATTATTTTTTAAATCTATAAATATTTATTTATAAATATGAACTTCTTTGAAACAGACTGAAATATTTTATAATTGAATGAATCTAACAAATTAATAGCAAGATTATTTTAATTGTCTAAAGAAAGAATAATTTTTATCAGATTCTGAAGGAATGACTAATCGGGATTATCTCAAACTTTTTTTTTTTTTGGTGTATGGTTTGAAGCTTAAGGCTTTTTCTTGGAAAATTGTTCAGTTGAAAGAGTGGTAAATATTTAGTAAACCAGCTGCCAAGTTATGTTGTATCTCATATTGTTTTCAACGAAAACTTCCTTTTATTTTTCACAAAACTGGTATTATTACATGTGTTTACCATTCTATAGAATCTGTTATTTATACTTCCAAGCTAAATGCATTGTTGATCTTCAGTAAATATCAGTATTGTGCTGCAACATTCCAATTTAGTTAAATTTTTCAGCTCTGCTCTTACTTAGCCCAAGAAATTCTCCAAGATAATAACATGATCCTCTGTCATGCCTTCTTTAAGCCAAGTAAATTTCAGAAGATTTCATTATCTTTTTATTGAAAAAAACAGCAATATTTGACACCTAAAATTCATGTCTGGTCAGTGATATATCATATCTGATATCCAATAACATCATTATGCTGCTGAATCCTTCAAGTGAGAACTAACTTCCCTTTTTGTGTAAAGTGATATATTTCTTCATGATTTATGTTACTTGGTAATGAGCTTTCACATGTATCTATTTAAAAGTAGTCTCCCAAATAATGAAACTCATACAAAATAATCAACAGTTTTCATTTTGTTGATATTTTAGATATATTAAGTTAGGAAGTATGAAAAAAAGTTGAAACTGAATTTAAGATTATTATGTTGGTCTGGGATGTAGCTCAGTAGCACAAGAGCCTGCCAGGCAAGTGCAAGATCCTGAGTTTGACTCCCAGGACCCAAAACTAACTAACTACATATATAAAATTACTATAACTCTAAGTTACAAGTAGGTATTCATATGGAAAATAAATTGAAATCAAATTATCCTTAATATTAAAAAATAGCCAAAATACAAAACACTTCTTAAGCTTATTAATATATGAATTTACTTATATATTCTTTTATGTGCTTCAACTATGTTAGCTATAAATTGCTACATTTCTTCTGACATCTAGTGAGAAATCAGAGGTGGTTTTCTGCAAATTTGTATTCCCATTAGTAAAATTCAGTAAGTTGGGCAATAAAAGAGTAAGCAAGTCTGCATATCTCAAGCTCCCGCTTTGTATTATTGAATACCGGTGGTATAAAACTTCATGGGAACTGGACTTCATTTAATTGTTAAATTTTAACTTCCAGTAGCTTGAGTATATTGCCAGACATATTGATGATGAAATCTCCCTGTAATAAGCATCATTCGATCCCAGAATTGGTACTTACATTAATTAAACATTTGTTTCAAATGCTGGCGAGTCTGCGGGGAAAAAGGAACACTGCTCCACTGTTGGTGGGAGTGTAGACTGGTGCAACCACTATGGAAATCAACATGGAGAATTCTCAGAAGACTAGGATTGGAAGCTCCATTCAACCCAGCTATTCCCCTCCTGGGTATTTTCCCAGAAAAATTGAAAAGGTCATGTCACAGTGATATATGTGCACCCATATTTATAGCAGCACAATTTGTAATAGCTAAATCTTGGAAACAACCAAGATGCCCATCAACTGCAGAGTGAATGAAAAAGATGTGGTATTTTTATACAATGGAATATTACTCATCCATGAAAAAGGATGATCTTGAGGCCTTCATAGGTAAATGGAGTCAACCTGAGACTATCTTCATTAGTGAAATACATAAGAATCATATTTATAAGTATCACATTGTGTGCCTAGTGTAAAAAGGAGTAAGAAATGTAGGAGTAATAAAACCCAAAATGTGTAATCGCTACTGTAAAAAAGAGGGGAAAAGAAAGTACTCTAAAGGATATAACTGCATGTATGTTTAAGTGGGTAAGATGGATGACCGTATTACTGTTTTTGTTAGATCATGGAGCAGAACTGTTGGCAGTCTCACTGTTTGAATGTGTACTTTAAATGTTTTAATTTTGTAACTTGACCAACTATTTCCAAGATGACAGAATGTAATTTATCAAGTAGTGATTTCTTAGGGTTTTTTTGTTATTTTCTTTTTTTTTCCTTGAAATTCTGTATTGTTGCTACCCTTTTTTCTGTTTTTTCTCTTTAAATAAAATTTAAAAAATAAAATAAGAAAATAAACATTTGTTTCCCTTAACGTTTTATCTTTTTATGCAGTCTTTGTGTCCTGTTTTAAAATATACCAATGCATTAATCATTTTAACTGTCATTTAATGTTTGCAGCCACAGATGTCTAAAGGTATCTGTTAAACCAGTTTACCTGGTTAGTTTATTAAGTTTCCGTTTGCAATTCCACTAGCCATTTTTATGGACAATACATATAATTTTCACACAATGGTGATATACATATAAAATAACATAATTATGAGAAATAATTTAAGAAATACAAAATTGCATATTGCCTTTCCATTTTTAATTCAGTTTTCAAAACAATGTCTAAAATTTATAAATTTGAAGTAACAAACTAACACTGTAAATAAAATGTATGAGAAAATTTCCAAGCAAGTTATTGTAGCAATTATAAAAGAGGTTATTTAAACTCATTAAGGCATAGAATAGTGTATGTGTGCCTGTGTACGTCTCAAAAGGGAGTAACATAGTGGCTAAAGAATTTTATTCTTTTTTGCTCATGAATACATATTGAATTAGGTATTTTCATGTTTAGACTGATACAAAGCATATAAAATTTAATCTTAAATAAATGCATAGTTAATATGGTGACACAGAAAAAAATGTTAAAGTGATAAAAGGAGTTTGCTTTATAATTCTGAGTTGGGCATGTAAGCAAGGATCCATTCCAGTAAGTGGTTTTTTATTATTTGTGTTAAGGAAGAAGATACTTGACAATATCAGGTCTTTATAATTGATTATTCATTTAAATCACGAACTAGTTTATGGGTCTCTATGTTCAATTTTTTTAATTCACCGTTATGTAACTGTACTTTCCAAAATTTCTAAGTGGAACAAATAAAGAAATATGTGTGCTTATTTAATACACGATAGAAGCGAGGTCTAATGTAGTAACCTTCTTACTCCTGTTAACTTTGCCTGCGACATTTTGTACCAAAGATTACAAACTGGCTTCCTCAGGCAAGAACCTAGAATTGAATTGTAAATTGTACAACCTAGATATTTAGCTAAAGTGCAGAGTTTTGCCTTATCTTAGGAAAAAGCTGAAAACTACTCTTCTCTTAAAGCAAAATGGAAGTTCTGAATTCATGTTCCTAAATGACAAAAGCTGAGCAGACACTGAGGGGCATATGACTTAGGTTAGGTAGGACTCAAGGTTTTCAATGTGCTATACATTAAAAGCCTTTTGGTGGAGCCTGCTTCGCTAATTTTTATTAACTGGGTGACAAGTACGGTTTAATTTGTGAGTCTCACTTTAACCAATACTGAGGTACTCAATATTGCACAATAGTAGAAAAGGATGGGAATTTTTTTCACTTAATCATTTATTATTGTGAATTGCTTTTTGTCATCTTTTACTGACTGCTAGTTAGAGGCATAGTCTGTATCAGGCATTAGAAATGAGACTAAGGATAAATGAAAACACATTCTCTGAACTGAAGGGGTTTGTGGTGCAGTAACAAAGAGCTATATTGATAAAATACCAAAGTAGATTCAGCCACAGGAAGCAGCTGGACCGCAAAGTGAAATCTCCGTGATGTTAGCAAGGGGAGAGATTTTAGGAGAAGCTGTTTTGGAGGGTAACTAACCTGCAATAGGAGACAATGATGGGAAGGAATCTCTCAGGTTGCTTTTCATCACTTTATTTTCTTTTAAATCCTTGCTGCTAAAAGCATTTACATGAAAATCACAGCAGTGTGTTGTAATTCCATATATTAATATTTTGATCTTCTAAATAGCAATTTTGAGCCAAGTGTGCTGGCTGTGTCTGTAGCATCAGTATTTTGGAGCATAAGTCAGGAAGATTGCGGGATTGCAGCCAGGCAGGTACTAACTGAGACTCTTGGTCTCAAGAAACAAATAAAGAACGTAGGTCACAAAGAAAAAGATACAAGCAGAATTCTTTGTTAGTTTCTTTGATATGTGAAATATTATTGGAATACAATGAATTCATGTTCCTATGCAAGATCCTGCATAAACACAGTATATTACAGGTATCCCGGAAGAAATCCTTCTGTCTTTACACTGGAATGTCCTACATATGGCAAGAGATTTCAGTTCTTTTCTATCATATATCTTTGTTCTGAATTTCAAATATGTACAACAGGACACTATATTATATAAAAGATTGTACAATCAGTACTGTGGTTTTGAGTGTCATCCATGTTGCTGTGTGTCTAATAAGTCATTCATTTTCACTGCCATAGACTATTTCATTGTATGGAAATATAACTGTATGTCATCCATTTTTCTCTTAATATATCCTCAAACATATTTGTTCTCTTATTAAAATGTTACTGTGAACCTTTATGTGCAAACCTTCTTGTAAACATATGTTTTCTCTGCATGGGTGAATAGGTGTGAATAGAATTTCTGGATAAGAATATGTTTAATTTTATAATGTACCATATGGTTTTCAAAAATGGTAGCTGACCAAAGACCTGTTACTGTCTTTTATTTGAAAATGCCTTTCTCTGATGCTTTCATAAAAGATAATATAGCCATATCCAAAATTCAGCTATTATTGACATGTTTTGATTTTAAAGAGTTTTGACATCTAAAATGATCTATAGTAGATCCCAACCTTCACGGTTTTGCAAGAGAATTCAGGAAAAAGTGCCATAAAGCTTGGCAAGATTCAGCAATACTCAACACATCACATTTGCTTTTAACCTGAGATCCTTCATTGAGTCTGAGCCCCTCCCATGCCCTTGGTTAATCTTTGTGAGCTGGCACAATCATGCTATGACAGGGTTACACAAAGTCAGTGCACCATCATTCCCTTGACTTGACGTCCCCTAGTCTTCCCGGGGGCTAAATTAAAACATAGTGTAATAAAATCAGGAAACTGAATGAGAATCATGTGTATTTATAGATTTACCCCATTTATCATGTGTAGATTCCCATAACCACCACCCAGAGCCAAGCAGAACACTACTCTGTCACTAGAGATCCACGGAAATATTTCATGATTTTAAATCTTGTATGGAAACCTTACACGCCGGTAAGTCAGTCTGCTGATAATCTTCTTACAGAGCATTCAGACGTGAGAGTGCCATTAGACAATGTTATACTGTCAGTTTCAAACATAATTAAAGAATATACTTTTTCTGTTTCTTCAACTGTGTTGTCTTCCTCCTTCTTGTTCCAAGATTTTCTCTTTTATCACTTCCATTCTGTTCCACGAATTATTTTAAGGTGTAATTTTAGAGGAAACTTGACGGTTACAAATTCTCTTAGTTTTTCTTCACCTCCAAACATCTTCATATTCTTTTGTTCTTGAAAGACAGATGCCATGTTTGAATGTGTCCTTCTAAGGTTCATGTTTGAATATTTTTTTAAAAATAATTTTATTTACAGAGAAAAAAACAAAACAAAACAGAATAAAGGGTAGCGACAATACAGTATTCCAAGGAAAAAAGGAAAACAACAACAACAAAAAAAAAAAAACCAAAGAAATTATTACTTGACAAATTACATACTGACTTCTTGGAAATAGTTGTTCAAATTACAAAATTAAAACATATAAAGTAGACATTCAGTGAGACTGTTAACAGCTCTGCTCCACGATCTGACAAAAACAGCAATATGGTCATCCATCTTACCCACTCAAATATCCATGCAATTATATCAAAAGGGTAGAATTAAACACAACAAAACAGAGAAAAGCAGATCACAAGAAAGCAATGTAAGAGACAAAAATTTCAAAACTAGACAATTGGACATATTCACTCTGTATCATATTGACTCTTGTTTTCTTCCAAATAGTTGTACAGTCCATATTGTCACATATAGGGAATTCACATGAAACAACCTAGTATGGAATTGATCTGAGCAGGACGAGGAGGGCATTACAGGTCTTTAAGACCAGACATTAGGGAAGCTAAGAATGGCTGTCATAGTGTCTCTCATTCTCCTCAAAACAGCTGTGCATACCTTAATGTGTGTTGAACTTAAACAAGGCAAAGCAAGCTAAGATCACTTTGAACAAAAAGTGATAGTTTTGCTGGACTTCACATCATGACATTATGGAGTCAGCACTGGGTATTGTAGTGTCTCTTTTTCTTCAAAGTAGTTGTTCATTTCAACATGTGTTATATAGTTGGTTCTCATAAACTGTTTATAAGCTC
>PVJX010001016.1:0-93074 GCA_004027295.1 Dolichotis patagonum | reverse complement strand
GTCATTACTGTATTAGCAGTATAAACAAAAAAAAAAGCAAGACAAAACAATTCCTAGAAAAGCATGAGGCAGAAAAGTCACATAAAACCGCAATACAAGGTGATCTACAATGGTTACCTTGGTGTCTCAGCAGTATATAACATTAATAAAAACGAAGCATTATAGACATTATAAGACTTCAAAAGCAAGTAATAATCAAACCAGAGTGGGTATCTTAGTGAATCTTGTCATCTTCAGTGCAGTTGCCTATACACTTAGACTTGATGCTATCCATCACAACAGATTTAAATAAAATCAGTCAATACAAAGTAGCAATCTAACAAACCAGATTCAAATAAGATCAGTTATAATAAGACAGTATAAATTATAAAGGGCTTCAGATTAAGTTGATAGGAAAATTAGGGATGATTACCATAATATGTCCTCTTATTTTTGGGATAGCTGACAATGTTTGAATCTTAACACACAAATTTATATGTTAATGATGTTTCCAAATGCAACTCTCAGATGGTTACTAGAATTTGGGGAGGTACGGGGTGGGGTGGACCACAAGGGCGATCGTAGTGGTTTTATAAAAAGCCAGAGAGGCACTCACTTGTCACGTGCATCCTCTCTCATCAGGCGATTCCCACCATGGTGTCACTGCGCAGGGAGAAATTCTCGATCAGATGGTGAGTACGTGCCTCTGCCATGCCCCTAGGCTTTCAGCTTCCAGAACTGTGAGCCCAATAGATTTACATTCTTTATGAAGTGCCTGTGTCAGACACTTGCTTGTAGCCAAGGACAACACACTAAGAGAATAGGAGCACAAAACATAGGATTTGGGGGTACCAGTTGTTGTATATCAGCCCTTGAACATGTACCACTTGATTTTGGCTTCTAGAATTTCTGATAGGAATCCTGCTATTAGTATTTTAATTACTACTCATGTCTTTCAGTAAGTATCTCGATAATATAAAATTCAAACTATTCCTAATTAAACACATGGCATGTTTTCCAAACATGACCCACTAAAATAACATCTTATATCCTTGCTTCTCTTCCAACTCTCACAACTCATCAAATCCACCATGAATTTCTATTCCATTACCTTTGAGCTATCTATTTCTGAATTTTCCCAACCTCTCTCCTAATTGTTCTACCTTAGAGCGAGCCCTCATTATCACTCACCTATGTTAACTTAATAACTTCCTGCTCTTGCTTTCACACTGAAGACAGAGTTTTCCAGAACACAAATCTTTTCACTGATGCTCCACTTCATCCCTGCCTTAAACACACAAACTTCCCTTCGCTGTAATAACAACCCAGTCACATTTAACAGTTTCCGGGCTTGGCATAGCCCGACATCGCCATCTCACGCAGGTAGATGGCTGACTTCCTTCTCCTCCGCTCTGCCAAGTACCCAGCGTCCCGGAGCTCTCACCCTCCTCTTACTGGAACAGTCTTTCCGAACTATTTTCTTACTGTGCTTAACTGATATGGTACAGTGTATCTCAACTAAAGGCTTATTCCATTTTAGGGATTAATTGGAGTAAATTTCTCTATTCTAATGGAACTTCTAGTGGAACACCAATATCTGTTCTTCATTTTAACCACAATTTTGCTCATGTGTCTAGGTCACTATTTGCTTAATTTTTATTTTCATGCTTGGACTATTACTCCTGTAAGGAAAGCAATCAGAAAACTTCCCTGACTTGTATGCCAGAAAGCTCTGAAAGTCTACACAATTCACAGCATGTATGCTACTTAAATTTTTCGCAGTAACCAAGAAATAAATTTTAATTTTACATTTTTTGTCTCATACACGTTTTCACAATTTTGATAATATACGTATTTTATAAGTAGTTTAATCTTCATAATGTATGTTAAAACTTTGCTCCGTAACCCGCTTTTAATTATGTTTATCATGTTTCTTGTAAAATAAAAAACGGCACAGCCAGGCATGGTGTTATATATCTCTAATCCAAGCACTCAGGAAGCTGAGGCAAGGACCAGTCCAAGTTCAAGGCCTACCTGAGCTGCATAGTGTATTCAGGACCAGCCTGCATGACATGGCAAGGCCCAAGCCTTCCTCAAAAAGCAGTCAGTAAATAAAATCACAAAATAAAAAGATACCCATCTCTTAAGGTCTGGCTTACCTATTTTATAATTGCGCAGTATTACATTACTAAACCTCTGATGTATCTGCTGAGTAGACTTTGCTAGCTTTCTCAAATTAGCTCAAGTAATCCTATCACGAATAATTAGAAATAAATGATTTCAATACGTACTGAACATTGAACACAAAGATCACATTTACAATGCTTAATTTTTTATTGGAAAAAGATTTTTGCCTCTGGTCTCTACCATGATAATGAACCAATTCAGTTATAAATAGTAACTGCCACTTATTTATCCCTGCTTGAACATTTATAATTTTCAGTAAGTTTTAATCATATTTACTTTGAGTTTGTATTGTCTAATAACAGTATGTATCTGATTTACATGTATCTCACTGTCATACTTATTTTATTCATAAATCATATACCAAAGTTTTCTACTACCAAAGGTACAAAATCTTCAATGTACAACAAATTTAACTTATTTAACAACACTGCTATACAGACAGAGTATTTTAATTTTGTCTTTTTTCATTTTAAAGAGGGGGGAAATATAGTAAAACCAATGATGCAGAGTTTCAGAACAAGATAATAGGAAATTAACAGTGGTTGATATATTATGTATTATTGTCTCCTAAGTACTTGTTCATATTACAAAATACAGGCATGAAAAATTGTTCAAACAGTATAAGCACAAACAGTTCTTTTCAAGGAATAATAGAACTTAGTACTGTAATTATCTTAACTACCTTGTATGTGTGTATATGAATATTGTTTTCTTTTTCTTTCATTCTTTTTTCTCCTTTCCTTCATCCTAGTTGTTTTTTTCTTATGAGCAATTCCTTACCCTTTTACTATATCTATAGTACTTTTTGGATCTTAATTACCATCAGTTTCTTATACCAAAAGACAATACAGTGTTTACACATGTGAGTCTGATATATTCCACTTACGATTATGGTCTCTAGTTGCATTCATATATGTATAAAAGCCTTGAGTTTTTCTTTCCTTATAGCTGAGTAGTACTCCATTGTATAGAAAAACAACATTTTTAAAATCCATTCCTCGGTTAATAGGCATTTGGGTTGTATCTGAGATCTAATTATTACAAATTGTGCTGCTATAAATATGGGTGCACATAAATTTCTGTGATGTGATGTTTCAATTCTTTTGGGAAAATACTCATAAAGGAAATAGCTGGGTCAAATGGAATGTCTAATCCTAGTTTTTTTTAGGCAATTTCAGTTTTCCATTGTGGTTGCACTAGTCTGCACTCCCACCAGCAGTAAAGAAGGGCTCCTTTTTCCCCAGAACCCCTCAGCATTTGTTATTGGTTGATTTCTTGACGATAGCCATTCTTTCTGGGGTGAGATGAAATCTCAATATTGTTTTAATTTGCATTTCTTGAAAGATCAGTGTTATTGAACTTTTAAAATATATTTATATGCCATTAGTATTTCTTCATTGGAGAATTGTGTATTCATCTGAGTTGCCCAATTTGAATTGTGTCTTTGAATGGGGGGGGGCTTATTTTTTTTCCAATTCTTTATATGTTCTAGATAAAATTCCTTTGCCTGAGGGATAGTTGGCTAAATTTTTTTTTCCAGTCTGTAGTTTTTCTTTTCACTCTGTGATGACTTCTTTTAATGTTCAAAAACTTTTTTAATTGGATGAGATCCTAGTTGTTGATTCTTTGAAAAACTTTCTAATGCAATTTGGTTTTTGTTCATGAACTCTGCCTATCCTTATGGCTTCAAAGTTTTTATCTACTTTCTCTTCCAGTAGAATTAGGGTTTCTGTTTTAATATTTAGAACCTTGATTCATTTTGACTTTAGTTTAGTGCATAGAGATAGACGTTGGTATAGTTTTAGTCTTCGACATGTAGAAAGCCAGGTTTTCCAGCACCATTTGTTGAAGAGACTATCTTTCTTCCTGTGAACATGTTTGGCCCCCTTGTCAACAATAAGGTGGCTGAGTGTGTTTGTAGTTGTTTCTGTACCTTCTAATCTATTCCACTGATCCTCAGGTCTATAAGTCTGTTGTATTTGGGGGGGGGGTGGTACCATGCTAATTTTATCACAGTAGCTTAGTAGTGTAATTTCAAGTCAGGAATTGCAATGCCACCTGTCTTGCTTTTGTTGCCCAGGATTGCCTTTGCTATTCTAGGTCTCTTTTTTACATTTCTGTTGTGTCCTAGAGAAAAGATTTATTTTATGTATTTTATTCTTTTTCAGAGTTATCTAACTGCATTTTTATTACTTACTATAAAGAGTTTAACTGCATTTTCATCACTTATAATAAAGAGCTTTTGAAAGCATAGTTTGAAGATTTGTTGTTTTTCTAATTTTTAAATCACATTCAGTTGTTTTCTAACTTCAAGAACATTACTTCTATGTTATTTAAATATTTTTTAAATATGAAGGAAAGACAATGTACATTTATTCAGTTTTACCTCCCAAGTGAAATCTTGCTTAACACAATTCTTTTTCTAAATCTCTCAGTTCTTATTTATATTTGTTTAGATTATTCAATGAACATAATACTGAATACTATCTCTTATCTAACTACCTTTATTGGATAAAATTAAGCTGCTGTAAACATTTGAAGCCAAAGTGAAAAAGAAGAGAGAGATCTGAATAAGATAAATATTTGTCTTTTAGTAAATAGAATGTAAGGAGCTCTAAAAGGCAGGTCATTCATATTTCCAAAATGTCATTATGGAATGCAGTGGAATGCATTCACTTCAGTTACTGTAATTAATTCTCTGGTGAAAATTAAGTGTCTTCCACATCTGTGCATGTTTTTGTTTATGGGAAGGTGAAATAGGGGAGTTTTTGAGCAAGAAATGTATTTCTAAACATGTGAGGGGAAAGTTGCATACATATCCTTCTGCAAATTCCTAACCTCTTATAATTTAGTATCAGGATCCCTCTGGCTGGGAAACACAAACTCTTTTGGAGATCTCATAATTGCAAAAAGGGGATACAGATATTGAGAGGACAGCTGGTATTTTGCGATCTACTTCATGAAGTGCAAACATACTTTCAATGCCAGCTAAAATGATTTATTTTGTGTACTTACAAATGATATAATTCAATCTTACTGTTGAATGCATAGACCTCTCTTTGATAGCTGAAAAACACAGCTACAATGTGTTTTTAACCCTTTGTTTTGGGTGGGGGTATCGGGCATCTAACTCACGACTGTGCACTTGCATGGCCGGTGCTTATGCCACTGAGCTAAATCCCTAGGCCACCAATAATACATCTTTATACTTTTTATTATTAATCAGAATTTGTCTTAGGTGAATTTGTTTTAGCAAGGTGTGCAAACATTTTTGTCTTCTCTGTACATATTTTCATTTTCAATCCCAGAAATTGTGTTTGCTTATATTGTATGTATATGTAAAAAATATATATACACACATATAAGTTTTACATGGTAAACATTACACTTATGCCATTATTTAAATTATGTGTTCTTTTGATATATTTTGGGTAGACAATTCTTCCTCAGACCTTTTGAGATTTTAGATGTTTCGTAAGCAAAAATATCAACAGACTTCTGTCTTATCCTGAATGTATACTGAACTGTCTTGAGCAACTGGAATATGGTTCCTTAAAGGGACAGGGTTCATCAGCTGTGGCTTCAGTACACAGAGCTATTTATCCTGCAGAGCAAGGGAGCAAATGGCACACTGTGTTTACTTTCCATGCAGGAGAAAGTCTTTCCTCATCGGAAAAGCCCAGCAGGCCTAGTGCCCATTGTAAAGTTTCAGTTTCTTCATGCTTGGACTTCCTCTGTTAGAATGCAAGCACTAATTATTTTGCATTTATATAAAATTTACATAATTTAGCTTTAAAAATTGCACTTTAACATTTAGTCTTCACCAATTAACTTGACCTTATTTTTTACATGATGCTTGAAGATGTCTGTGAATATGTAAAATGAATTTCCTAATGCAATATACAATATGCATAGAAGCATATCCATAGCGGAATTCTGAACAGAAAATATATTCCCCTGAAACCTGGCTATTTATGTATGATTCTTTTGGCTTCACAGTGTATAAGTGCTGTGAGCTTTATGTGTTGATACAAATTGTACTGCACTAATAATTAGGGGTTTAAAAATAGATTGCTTAATTTATAAATAATTAAACAAGATAGGCCATTAATCATGTTAATATATAATTAGTACCAACTGTGCATATTTTCAGATGGAAAGTTCTAAAACCATTTAGTGACTTCAATTTTAGCTAGATTGAAAACACTGCAAATGTTTACTATATTGATTATTTGCTCTATTCTGTTGTTTACTCAATTTTCTTAGTTTTATTTAAAATGTGACAATTGCTTTAGGTATTAGTTTTCTTTTTTCCAAAAGAAATTTACATTGATTAAGTCTTTATTTTTATTATATGCTTAATTTTACTATTATTATATAATACTTGCATCATTTATAATTTTCACCTGAGTTGTATATTTATTACTTCTAGAAGTTCAAATATTCTTCAGTACCCAATGTGCTATCTACATATTTCTATAATCCCATTGGTATTTTGTAAAAATATTTTAGTTTACTCAAAATTTGTTACCAAAGCACAGCTTGAATACAATGGTGTTGAGTGTATTTTTTACTTTTTCCTATACAACTGAACATACTTACATTTTAATGGTTCTACAGTTAGAAATGTTGGCCTAAAGTAGAGTGCTGGGGACAACTTCCACTGTGTCAAACTTCCCCCTCTGCAGTGTTTCATCTTCTATGAGTTTGCGAGCCCGGGGACAGTGTACGTGGCCTCAGATCTGGGTTTTCCAGAATGATGGATCATAATTCATAACGATAACCCCAAAGGGCCTCAGGACAGCCGCCCTTAGCAGGGCGCCTCCTGCTTGCTGAGAGCTGCCAGTTAAGAGAACTCATCCAGCCCTCAGCAAGGGCTGCCTGAGAACCATCTCCCATGGCTCTTAGAAATAGTAGTACTTTTTCATCAGTAACCATGCTGAGCTACCCCACTAGGGAAGAAAACTTGGCATAGTAACTGGAGTTTAGTGCTTTAAAATATTCAGAGGCTGAGGAACATATCCATTAGTAGTATTTCCATACTGGGCAGCTGATTGCATGAGAATCTTGAAGAATTGCTCCTTACAAATAATCTTTGTTTTTTTTTTTTTTTTTTGGTACCGGGGATCAAACTCACGACCTTTCACTTTCAGGCGCTTATGCCGCTAAGCTTAATCCCCCGCCCTATCTGTAATATTTTTAGAATCTGTATTATAGCAGCACCATTTCCATCTTTTTGTAGCTGTTGTCATCAGCCAGGAACTTTTACATTATTTGGTACTTTGAGACTACACAGAAAAAGTAATGAGAATGATGGGAAATCTAAGCTGTTAATTGGGACTTATGTTTATTTCTGGGTAAAAACCGGAAGTTTGCCTACTCTAGTACACACTGACTTTAGAGAATATCATGGCAATTTTCTTATTGTAACTAATACATCCCAAGCTTTACTCCATTCTTTTCAACATATTATCAAAGACAGCACATTCCTCGTGAAAGTGTTTCCTTTCTTTTTTAAAGAGAATAAAACAAAACAATAAAGCAAAACAACAGAAACGATATTGGATTTAAAAAACAAGACAGTAGGAAATCAACTGTAGTTACTGAAATGTACAATGTTATTCTCCACATAGATGCTCAGAGTCCAGACACAGGCATGCAAAGTCAGTCAAGCAGCACGAGCACTACATTATTTCTTTACCTCAGTTGCCATCATCTCAGAAATTTCAGGTGTGCGGCTTCTACTTTCTTGTATGGCTAGATCTCCTGGACTTGTTCTGGGGGAGATATAGCCATGGAAAATTAAACCTATAAGCACTAAGTTGTCTGTTTCCTTCAGTTGCTATCATGTCAGAGATTTCAGTGTGTAGCTTCTAATTTCCTCTATGTCTCCTGGACTTGTTGTGTTGGGTGGGGGATTGCACCATGCTTCTTCATCTTGACATTTTCCTGTGTTCCTCCACATCAACTGGTTGCTGAGTCCTGGGTGTTTCCTGCACTGGTTGCAGAGGATTGGGCCGGGCACCTCGGCTCCTCTAATCCGGGGTTCCTGGGGTGGCAGAGATATGCAAGGCAGCAGCTCATGGATGTTCCCCTCAATGGTGGCCGAACCCCAGGGCAGGCTCACCTGGGGATGGATTGTTTCTACCTAATAAACCGACTCTTACATTTCTAAAGTTCTGAAATGGCTAACAGACCATAGAAGGTATCACTTTAGGCTCCTGTTTGAAACCAGCAACTTCAGAAAAATGCAGACCTTGATTCAGGGACAGAGTGAGAGAGTTCTTGACAATGAAGACAGAAATCTTTCACCCACACCAAAACCCATGAGAATATGTCATAAGGTAAAGCAAACTTTCAGATAAAAGAGTAAACACATTTACTGAAACGAGTGTGTGCAACTGTGTTTCTCAAAATCTTGTGTAAGCAGCAGTCTGTAAAAAATGATTTCTTGGTGTCTCGCTAGATTATCCCTGTACACAAATGTGAGGCAAGTCTGTAATCAGCACTTTATCATTTCACCACATACTTCTCATGCTTACTTTAATTATAAATCTATCAGTGACAACCTATTAATGGAAGATGGAACTCCTTGCAAACTCACATCTGCTGTATCCATACAAACTGAGAAGAGACTAAAAGATTATTAGACACATGATATATTTTCCAGGAATAAAGCAAATAAAGGGGACTGGCATAGTATGTGCTGTCTTTAGAGAGCTGGGACACAATGGAGAACTTAACATATGAAAAAGGGCTGTATCGTTTGAAGTTCATAGTCAAAATAAGGAAAACCTAGAAATTCTCATCAACAACAGAATAGCTCTGAAGACTGGAGAGAAGCTTCAAATATCAGCAGTGAATTATACGAAAACTGGGTCAGAATATCATCACAAAACGTTTTATAATATTGAAAAATGAAAAATGGAAAAATAAACATACTTTGAAAACATTTGTAACATTAAAATGGAATTGCAAATTTGATGCTCATATTACTTTCTTATCGTTATCTCAACTGCAGCACCCATCTTTCTGCTGTGTAATAGAAACAAAATTCTCTGCAACTAAAAACTGCTGAGGAATATCAAGGAAAGCGTAATATTAATTGGCAGTAATGGTGGCATTAGTACATTTGAAGTGGGCACATTAGCATATGCTTTTATGGAGACGATTTGGATAAATTATCTACCCTGAACAACTCTGATATGGTCGGCTTTGCCCCATGGTCGCACTCATATTGCATCGTTCACAATGACCAAAGGAGGAAGCCTGGCAGTAGGTTGCAAACAATGTGGATCAGATCATGGACCTTCTGGAACGCTCTCCATTAATTTGAAGTCAAGATTAATGTATTGCAAGAAGTGCTATGACCTTTCTGTCACTCAGGGTTTGCCACCGCATAGACAAATGACCTTACACAGTTGCTCAGAGTGTTAAGAGTTTTCCCGTTACTAGCAGTGCAGAGGATGAATTCTCTGATTTTAACAGACCGACAGCATCTTATCTTCCTGGTGCACACTGCTTCACGAAGACACAGAAGGCAATTTACCCTCCACTGAGACTATTTATTTGCTTTTTAATTGACTTGGACTAGTTATGTTCCAGAAACCATCAAATCGTGGTTGAATACAAAGGAGGCCTGGGATGGGCAAAAGCATCTGTGTTTATAATTCCTGAGTCAATAAATTACACCTACTCAAAAGCTTCACAGAGCTTTTACAGGAACAATTAAGTTCGCTGTCAGTGCTGTTTGCTGACAATGTACACAATTTGTGCGATTCTGTTTAAAAAAGCATCATTCCTTTGGTAAGACAGCTTTTGCATACAGCTACTCATGTAGTTGTCCCTGGGTTTTCATGCAGATTGATACAGTCAAGAGAAGTAACGCATATATCACTCATTACAAGTGTGGAGATTTAAGTGCAAACATATGTGCAAAATTCACTTTTCCCTGTTTCAATTGCACAAGTCAAATAAATATATATATTATGATTTATGAGTCATAAATATTAACATACTGTGTACAGTTACGCTGTTTTGAAAATTTTTAAAGGCCATCAATCCAAATCATATTCTTTCTTTAGTAATCTATAAAGTTTCTATGCATCAATTCCATCCATTTGGAAATAATGTTCTGTAAATTATCTGAATATGATATAAAATAAACACTAGTTCAATCATAATTCTTTGTCTTCACATGTAGATGATCTAAACAGCTCAATTTGCTTCCAATATTAAATTCAATGCTACAAACATGTTTCCAATAAAGTGAAAGTTCACAAAACATCACATTTTAGGAAAATCTTTAACCAAATATAAGAAATTTTGTTGTCTATGAGAGATTAAAATTAGTGTGTGTGTGTGTGTGTGTGTGTGTGCATGCGCATGTGTGTGTGTGTGTGCATGTGAATGTGTTATACACTAGCTAGAGAAAGATCAAGACAGTCAAGATATAATCTTCAAAGGGAAGTTTTTACAAGCTATAACATCGTAGCATTGAGCAATGAATATGTCGTCCTACTATGACTTGTATCATTCCCCCAACTCCTATTATTTCATAGGAACTCACAGTTCATGTATATCACAGACTATCTTAGAAGTCAAGCTCTATGAAAAGGATTTTTTCATTCCTTGCATTTTGATGCAAAGTGAAGTTTTATTGCATAACTATATGCTCAGCTTAATGCAATTAATTCCATTTAACTGCACCTTTCCCATTTTTGGCATTGTGAAATTTTACTTTCTCTATTTTCTAACAGGACATATGAAAGTCAACACAACAATGCACAACATAATTATTTTACACAATAAATTACAGAAAACTGTCTTCATTTTTTTGTAATTTAATGTGAAACTCTCCTTAGGAAAATTATACCACAATATTTCTATCAAGTTACAACTTTTGGAAGATGAATTTTATATTTTTATATTCACTCTGGTGGAAGAAAATATTTTTTTGTGGTGATAAGCCAAGAATGGTTTAATTTGAAAGTGCAATTGCTCAACTTTGCTTTGATGTACGCACCTATCTTATATATGTAACATGTATATATTATGGTAGTAAGCACTCTTAAAAATAAGCATTTATGTGCAATATTAGGAACCTCAGTGAATTAATATTAGTGCCTTTCTTTTTATATGTGTCTATTATGTCTAGCACAAATGTTAATTTGTAGGGATGGGTGAATATCTGTCATATCATGAACTCAATATTTTATTGTCTCACTGTTTGCTTAAAGCCAGCATATTGTTATTATGCACATTTGATTACTTCTATAATTTATCCTTAAGGGCTAGATGATTTATTTAAGGTTAACGAATGAAGGAAAATAAATTTTAATTTGTGAAAGCCTGACTCAAAAATAATTTTATTTATGGTTTTCTTTAAGTCTAATAAATGTACATGTATTTGGTTTAAATTTTGTATCTTCATATTATAGAATAAAAACTTAGTTATGTGCCAAGTAAATCAAAAATTGCACCTTATTATTTTGTTTAAGCATCTCTGAGACCAAACACATTTTAGTTTCCCTATGATACACAGTAATGATAGCACATAAAAACAAGTCTGTTACTTGCTTCAGGGAGTTAAGTCTACACATTAATATAGGTCATTTATCAAATGCAACTCATCAGATTGTCTCATACACATTTTTAAATTCTACCACCTTATTATTTCTACCAATCCTAAGCTGGTAAGTCATATATATTACTAATGCCCAATCAGTCCTTGTCTCAGAAGACCTGTCTGTAAGTCCTAAAATGATGGTCAGACCAAGGAAAATGGAATCTTGCTTATTTATTTTGTGAAAGTTATTACTATGGATTAAATTTGAGCAAAATTTTTCTATCAGACACATCCTTTTTCACTTTATGATGTTTACTTGTTATTATACTTATTAAATAGTTCTCTTTCTGTATTTCAATAGCTTAGTATTTCTATAAATCCAACTTTGAAGATGAAATGTTTTAAGAAACGTCCCTTTAATGTCATACGAAAATTTATTTTAAAAATTAATTAAAAGTGAAATAAAGTGTTATTTTTTCCAAGAATATTTGCAGTGAATTATACATCATTAAACGCCCTATGCAAAAGGAATATTTTTAAAAATTTCTTTTTCTTTTGGGCTTTATTGTTATTATTGCTTTTTCTGAGATTATAAACAAAAACACTAGCTGCACAGAATAATCAGAAAGTCTAACAATTAGAAATCAATAAAAATGAGAGTGAATAGAAAGTGCAAATATAAATAAATTGTATTCTGTTTTGAATCTGTAGCCAGAGGCTTTGAGACAGCTAATAATCTAAATTACTATGACAACCCAGAGCACATCAGAAATGTAAAATACATTTAGAAATGCAGAGCTGTGGAATGTGGTGGACAGAAAGCATGCTAGAACCATGAAAGTCCTTGTAGGTTATATTCTGATCAGTCCTTATGCTCCAGAGCTGGCCATTAATATGAACATAAATGTGTTACTGACTTTTTAAAAAATATGCAAGATTATTTTTAAACTTTTAAAAATTCTGTCTTGCTAGCATTGAAGTGCTTTTCACCAAAATTTCTACTAAGGCATCCATTAAATATGAGAAATGATAAAAACACATGGCCCATGAACATTTAGTAATAATGTAGTATAAGAATGAGTATTTTAAGGAACAAATCTGCCAGTCTAAATGATCACTTTCCTA
The DNA here is from genome assembly GCA_004027295.1 of Dolichotis patagonum. Classification (NCBI taxonomy): domain Eukaryota; kingdom Metazoa; phylum Chordata; class Mammalia; order Rodentia; family Caviidae; genus Dolichotis; species Dolichotis patagonum. The sequence continues at coordinate 80,215 of PVJX010001016.1, read as the reverse complement.
ATTCCATTTTAGTAAAATACATGAAAACATCCCCATTGTTTCCTCTACTATGTCCCGTATTTAATAAACAAACTCCATTTCTCTCCTCTGAAAAAGCTCACTGTTATTTCACTGGTGTGTGCACTTTGGAGTTCAATAAAATCAGTGTGAACAGAAATCATGGGCACTGACAGAAATCATAAAAAAAAGACACTCCCTGGTTACAGGGTTAAGAACTCACTGAGGTTATCAAAGAGCATAACATTCTCGCGAGTCTCAGCTCCTCATCAACAACGAGGGAAAGAGCAGTGCAGCTATAAGTAGCCCTCCTGAGAAACTCAAGAGAGTCAAACTGCTGCTTCCTGCTGAATCCATGGAATGAGGGTAGTGAACATAGAAGAAAATTGAGAGAACTGTAAGGGTCACAGAATAATGCAAAAGATGGGAAAAATGAATAATAGTTATTTAAAACAGAGACATTCAAATAGTCTTTTTTTTCTTTCAGAGAAGATGCCAGTCTTGAGGTGAAACAGAGGACAGATCAGTGACTTTAGACGCTTGTATTGTTGAAACTGATGAAAGATGATAAAGATAGTCTCTGACCCAGAATGTAGATTCTAGCAAAAGGACAGGGCAGTGAACAGGTAAGCCAGAGGAAGCGAGAATAAATAATACTGATGTGTGTTCTCAAGTGAGCTCCTAGGAATAGTAGTCCTCATGCCTTCCTGAGTGACAGCCAGCACTGGATTTCAACAATCATTTCTGAGGTTTACATTCATTTCTGAGTCATATTGGTATAGAGAGACAATGTCTTGCTCAAAGAACTTTTGCTCCTTTCAAAGGAGAAAAGTAATACCTGGAAGCATTAAAAATCAGCCAGGAGGATATGACTCAGTACCTTGTATCTGACTTTTGTGATGTGTGTGAGAAGGTTTTCAAGACAACTTCAGAAGGCTTCAGAGGAAGCTTGTTCTCTGAAGAAAATTATTTTTTTCCCTCCTAGTTATGTTGTACACCATTTTTAATAGCAACTTCATTTGTAAAAATAAAGCCCAACAAGGACTGCCTTGTAAGATACCTCCGAACTGGAAATGACCATATATTTATAAACAGTGAGTGAATAAATAAATAATACAGAAAATAGTATAGTGAATGAATAAATAAAATACTACAGAAAATACTACAGAAAATGATAATACAGAAAATAATTACACAATATGAAAAAAAGAATATCCCCAAAGTCTTTCTTGCATGATTGTATTGGCAAGAAAGAAAACATCTTGTGTAAGTCCCCACTCAGCAAACCCAAGCAGCTGGGAGCTTTGGTGCACCTACTGAAAGCCTGCCTGGTGTACTCACCTAGTCAGGCAACCTCCATGCATGCTGGTGACCTGGTAAGGCCCCCCTCCAGTGACCCCAAACAACCAGGGTGCCTCACTGTGCTGCATGGAACCTGCTCAAGGCTGTCTGGAATACTCTACCTAGCCAGGCCTCTTTTGTGCACTCTGGGGACCTGGTAGGGCCCCACTCAGTGACCCCAAGTGGCCAGGGAGCCTTGGTGCACTGTGTCAGGACTGTTGAAGTTTGTCCAGCTTACTCCATCCGAACTGGGAGCCTCTGAGAGTCACTTTGGACCTATTAAGGCTTGCCTAGTGACCCCAACTCAGCTGGGGAGCCTCTTCCAGTACAAAAAGCCATCATCAACACAGGAAGCAAATGGGACTTTGCATTTGACTGCCACAGAGGCATACAGGAAAATGACAAAACAAAAGGGCAAAACATAGTTTCAAACCACCAGTCCATACCAAACAAGCCTAGGGGATATGAACATAGAATAAAATGTAAGTCCCACACCTGAAATTTCTGAAATGACAGCAACTGAAGTAGAGAAACAACTCCATGAAGCTGTAAAGGAAATCAGATCAGAAATAATCTTCCACATAAAATAAGAAATGATAAATGTAATGATAGAAATGCTGAACACATCAAAATGAGATATGGTTAAAAATAAATGAGCATTGGAAGATAATGGAAACTTTGAATGAACAATGTAAGAAAGAGTTCGAATGCATGAAAAAGATTCAAAGAGATATCTAGAAAATAAAAAATTCCATCAGAAAGATGGAATTTCTTCTTCAGAAGAAATGTGAAGATAGACTTTTGGAACTTGAAAACAAGATTGCATCTAGTGAACAGGAAAGGAAATATTTTTTAAAAATAACAAAGAATTAGGAAATAACAGTTCAACAGTTGCAAGATGTTGCAAAGCAAAACAATGTAAGTATGATAGGTGTAAATGAAAATGAAGGTGAAAACACAAGTGATATGAAAAGGTGATTTACTGAAGTAATAGTAGAAAATTTCCCAAACATGGGAAAAGAAACTGACATACAGATAAGTGAAGGATATAGAACTCCAATTAGCCATGACTAAAATAAACCTATACCCAGACATATAATAACTAACATCACAGAAATTCAACATAAGATTATTAAAAACTGTTAGAGAAAAGAAACAAATCATATATAAAGGAAACCCATCAGAATCACAGTGTACTTCTCAACACAAAGAATGAAGTCAAGAAGAGCATAGAGTGATGTATTTCCTAAAATAAAATGACACCCAACCCAGACTGATATACCCTGCAAAGCTATCCTTTAAAATTGACAGAGAAATAAGATATTTCCACAACAAAGAAAAGCTGAAAAACTTCATGACCACCAAAGTAATCCTACAAAGAGTACTGAAAGATATTCTAGATAAAGATAAAAATGACTACAATTACAAGAACACCAACAGAAAAAAAAAACACCAAACAGGACAAACAATTAAAAGGAGGGAAAAGTTAAAGAACCAATAACAGAAAGATAACATGAAAAACAAAAGCCAATACATATCAGGTATAACTATTAATATAAATGGCCTCAATTCACCAATTTAAAAAAAACAGACTGGCAGAATGTATCAAGAAAAAACATCCAAACATCTGCTGTATCCATCTAACCCAAAAGGAAATTCATAGACAGAAAGTCAAAGGATGGAAAACAATACCTCATGCAACAGGAATCATCCCAAAAAGCAGGAGTAGCTATTCTGTTTGCAGACAATCTGAACCTCAAACCAAGAATGATCTAAAGGGTAAAGAAGGTAAATATTTACTGGTTAGGAAAAACTTCAAGAGGTAAAGATATCACACTTAAATATATATGCACCAAATATGGGAGCACTCAGTTATATAAAACAAATATTAACAGACATGAAAAATCAACTAAACAATAGCAGAGTTATAACAAGAGACCTTAAAACCACACTGACACTAAGAAACAGATCAACTAGACAAAAAATCAGCAAATAAATAACAGAACTGAATCAAACTTGTGAACAAATGGACTTGGTAGACATGTACAGAATATTCCACTCAATAACATCAGAATGTACACTCTTCTCAGCTTCACACAGGACATTCTTTAAAATAGACCATATGCTAGTGCATAGATCATGCTTAAGTAAACGCAAAAGGATGAAAATTATCCCATGCATATTGTCTGATCTTAGTGCCATGAAATTGGAAATTAAATAAAGAAGAAACCACAAAAGCTCCATAAACACATGGAAATTAAATAATACACTCCTGAATAATCAATGCATCACAGAAGAAATTAAAAAACAAATTGAACAAAGTCTACAAGCAAACAAAAATGCAAATACAACTTACCAGAACCTGTAGGGTGAACACAAAGCATTCCTCAGATGAGAATTTATTGCAGTGAATTCCCACATCAGGAAAACAGAGTGAACACAAATAAATAGCCTGATGTTACAAGTCAAACATCTAGAAAAAGAAGAGCAAGTCAATCCCAAAGCCAAAAGAAGGGAGGAAATGGTAAATATCATAGCAGAAATTAACACAATTGATACTAAGAAAACAATACAAAGAATTCACGAATTGAAGAGTTGGTTCTGTGAAAGAATAAATAAAATTGATAAGTGCTTAGCCAACTTATAAAAAAAGGAATGAAAAAAAACCCCAAATTCATGCAATAATGGAAAGGGATAAAATCACTACAGACCCTGTGGAAATACAGAAGATCATCAATACTTACTTTGAAAACCTTTACTCTCATAGTTTTGAAAACATAGAAGAAATGGACAGATTCTTAGAAACATATGAATTACCAAAGCTGGATCAAGAAGACATAAAACTATTGAATATCCCATTACCAGTTAATGAAACAGAAAATGTAATTGGAACTTTATTAACAAAGCAAAGTCCAGGTTCACATGGATTCACTGCTGAATTCTATAAGAAATGTAGGGATGAATTAATGCCAATACTTCTCAAACTCTTCAAAGAAATTGAAAGGGAAGCAATTCTTTCCAATTCATTCCTGGAAGCAAGTATCACCCTAATACCAAAACTAGACAAAGATTCAACTGAAAAAGAGGGCTATAGACCAATCTCCCTAATGAACATACATGCAAAAATCCTCAAAAATGCCAGCAAACAGCACTTAGCCAGTCATTAAGAAGGCTATATACCATGACCAAATGGGATTCATCCCAGGAATGCAGGGATGGTTCAACATATGCAAATCAATAAGTGTAACCTACCATATCAATAAAGCTAGAGAAAAGAATTACATGATCATCTCAATAGATTCAGAAAAAGCTTTTGATAATGTGCAACACTCATTCATGATAAAAACCCTATGCAAAATTGGAATAGATTATCTCCAGCACAATCTGATAAAGGACATCTATGACAAAGCAACAGCCAGCATAATACTAAATGGACAAAAACTGAAAGCTTTCAGTCTAAAATCAGGAACAAGACAAGGAGGATTACTATCATCCTTTCTATTCAATATAGTGCTGGAAACATTAGCCAGAGCAATCAGACAAGAGGGAAAAATAAGAGGAATAAGGATATGCAAGGAAGAAGTTAAATTATCATTATTTACAGATGACATGATACTCTACTAACAGACCCCCAAAACTTCATCAAAAGACTTCTAGATGTAATAAACAAATTCAGTAATCTATCATAATTCAAAGTCAACACTCAAAAGTCAATAGCATTCTTGTACACAAACAACAAATTCACTGAGAAAGAAATATGGGAAATCACACTTTTCACAGTAGCAGCCAAAAAAAAAAAACATACTTAGGAATCAATCTAACAAAGAAAGTAAAAGATTTATACAATGAAAATTACAGCACTATGAAAAAAGAAATTGAAGAAAATTTCAGAAAATGGAATGACATTCCTTGTTCATGGATAAGAAAAACAAACATTATGAAATGTTTGTTATACAGATTTAATGAAATTCCAATCAAAATACTATTAGTGCATCTACAGATCTAGAGATAGCATTCCTAAAATTCATCTGAAACCAGAAGAAACATAGAATACCAAAAGCAATCCCAGGCAACAAAGTCAAGGCAGGAGTCATCATAATCCTTGACTTGAAATTGTACTACAAAGATACTGTGATAAAAGATACTGCATGGTAATGCAATAAAAACAGACCAGAAGATGAATGGAATAGTTTAGAAGATACAACCACAATTACAAACACACTCAACCACCTTATCTTTGACAAAGGGGCCAAACGTGTTTTCTGGAAGAAAGATAGACTCTTTAATGAGCAGTGCTTGGAAAACTAGCTTTCATTATGCTGAAAACTAAGACTAGACCCATTCCTATCACCATGCATTAAGTTAAAGGCAAAATGAATCAAAGTTCTAAATATTAAAGCAGAAACACTAAATCTACTGGAGGACAAAATAGGTAGAAATTTGGAGATGTAGATGTAGGCCAAGAGTTCATGGACAAAATTCAAACAGCATGGGAAATACTTCCCAGAATCAACAACTAGGATCTCATCTTCTTAAAATACTTTTCTAAGTCAAAATATATCTCCAATAGAGTGAAAAGAAAAGCCACAAGTTGGAAAAAAAATCTTAGTCAACTGTCCCTCAGACAAACGTATTCTATATAGAACATAAAAAGAATTAAAAAATATTAGGCCCCCCAAATTCAAAGACCCTATTCAGAAATGGGCATCTGAGATGAACTCTCAGCTGAAGAAATACAATTGGCAAATAAATATATGGAAAAATCTTCCACATCATTGGTTACTGGAGAAATCCAAATTAAAACAACTCAGATTTTATCACACTCCAGAAAGAACGGCCAGAAAAAAGAAATCACACCAATAACAAATGCTAGTGAGACTGTGGGGGAAAAACCAACACTATTCCATTGTTGGTGGGAATGCAGACTGGTGCAATCACTATGGAAATCAGTCTGGAGTTTTCTTAAAATTCTAAGAGTAGAGGTTCCATTTGACCCAGCTATCCCACTTCTGGACATATTCCTCAAAGAATTGAAAGCATCATACCACAGTGATATATGTGCTCCCATGTTTATGGCAGCACAATTTGTAATAGCCAAATCTTGGTAACAACCCATATGTACATTAACTGAGGAATGGATAAAAAAGATGAGTATTTTTATACAGTGGAGTACTACTCAGCTATAAAGAAAGATTGTATCAGACTTTTATAGGCAAATGGATGCAACTTGAGACCATATTCATAAGCAAAATAAATCAGACCTACATGCATAAATACCATATTTTCTCCCTAGTGTAAGCAAATGAAAGAGTAAATAAATCCAAAATTTTTAATAAATATTGTGAAAAGATAAGAAACTGCTCAAAGGGGAAAATAACTTGGATAGTGAACAGGAGAAGAGAAGGAAGGGAAAAGAAAAAAGATATAAATTTGTGTATGTATATATATATAATATATATATATAAATTTGTGTATATATATATATATATATATATATATATATATACATAAGATAGCTCAGATGATTATGTTAGTAATTCAGTTAGTTCTTGGAACAGAACAGTTAACACCCATAGGATTAGATCATTTTTGCAAGTTTATATTCTGTAATCTAAGCAAGTCTTTTGAAAATAACTATGCAAAATAATAACCATTGTTAAATTCCTATCATCTTGCTTTGAAAGCGTATGTTGCTCTTGTTTTAAGTTTTTTGTTGTTGCTTATTTGTCTCTTTTGCTTCTTGTTTGGTTTATCTGTGTTTTTGTTTGTTTTTCCTCTTTAGAATTAAATTAAATTGGGCAGGGGATTTAGCTCAGTGGCATAAGTGCCTGCCTGGCAAATGCAAGGTCATGAGTTCGATCCCCTGTACCAATAAATAAATCAAGAAAGAAAAGAAAGAAAGGATACATCTCATGAACACCACTAGTGACAGAGTGGGCATTAGTGTTTCCTGGGAATGAACCTCTTGAGCTGTGTTCTCCTGGGTGTGACTATTCATCTGAGGAGTTGTAAAAGTCTGGGTCTCACCCCCAAAGCTTCTGACTTAAAGTGGCCTGACTAGAGGGCACAGTTAGATTTTTGTCCATTTTTATTTTCTGGAAGTGTTTATAATGTGATTGTAGAGCTGAGAACAACTGATTCATGCCAAAAAGGAAGATATGCAGGATTAGAAGTTTCAAAAACAGAGACAGGTGTGTTCTTACCAGACTGAAGGAGCTCACGAGGAAGCTGCCAGTCATCTTGGAGAAGGAAAGACAGTGGGCAGAGCCGCAGGACAAGGAGGCCATGTCCGCGTAAAACACAAGCATAAATGGTTGGGCCTGTGGAAAGGCTGCGGGGTGATTACACTAAACTGTGATGGGACTGATTTCGCTGGCTTGCAGCGATAGAATGGGCTCCCTGCTATGCCTGTCCTTCTCTGTGCTGAAGTTTAAAGTGGGAAATTCCTTGTGTCTTGATATCATACAATGACTTACACTAGAAGTAACTTACGAGCATTTAGCACAGATATTTTCAGGCATGCTGTACTTCCTTGAGCCCTTTGTGATAATGGAGAGTTCACTGGTCTTGGAAGAGGAATTTATTAACTAAACACTTTATATAACACATATATATCTATACACTTTATATATATATAAATTTCATACACATTTTATATACTCTGGTTTTTCTGAAAATAGTAATTTTAAGAAATTAACTATCTATATTTTATCGATATTTGCTGTTTTCTTCCCTTCATCTCCAATTTTTCTGGTTTTGTTTTACTGTGAAACTTTATTTTCACAGTACATTTTTTTTATTTGAGACTTTTAGATTTTCATTTAGTTTAAGCACTTTATACCTTAGCATATAATCTACTAACTTCATCTCCATGATAATTTGGTAGGGCATAAATTTATCATTTCTTTCTTTCTTCCTTAAATATGAAGTGTGAAACAGTTATTTTTAATCTTTGTATCTAGGTTCCAACTGATCACTTAACTACAATATTTTGCTTTCTGTTAATCCATTTGTTGCCTATCAGCCAGAGTAGTGTCATGCAGGTATACATTAATTGCATAAAACTATTGATTATTCCTGATTCAAAATGGTAGTGTGTTTACAAGTGTCAATATAAAATAAAAGCTACCAAGTTCAGCCTAAGCAACCTACATATAACTGGTGACTGAACCAGCAGAGGACACTATACATAGAGGTCATAGTATAGAAGCAGAAATGGAAAGTGTGATGTGGATACAAACTGAAACCCCAAGGGAATGAAACTTCCTTTAGGTAAATTAATAATTGCTTTGTGTGCGCATGTGTGTGTGTGAGAGAGAGAGAATGGGAAAATGCAAGTGTTCTGTATCTCATTAACAAGACTTACCTGAATATTCGTAACTAAAAAGACAGATTTACTTTTCCAAAACAAATTTATTTTGAATGTATTTGGATCAATAGATGGTTTATGGTTTGTATGTTTTCCAAGTCAACTCTCATGAAAGAAGGCACGTAACAAATTACATGAACAGTCATGTCGCAGAGGGTCCAGTTCACGTCTCCAAGACGTCACACAGTTTGTCCCGTGTGTGTGCTGGGAATGCTTCTGGGTGTCTAATGCAGCCCCCAGTCTCCCTACACGGTGTGTCACTTTGACACACCTTGACATCATTTGGAAATTCATTCTATTTCCTACCTGGTTAGGTTAGTGCACCAACAACCAGGAGCCCTTTCCATTCTTATGCTGTCAGTTTTATTTCTGCCTTGCAATTATCACTTTAACTGTAATTATCTGGTTCGTGTTTTTTCTTTTTTATGTCACTATTTAGCCTTCTTCTATCTCTATCAGTGAAATAATCCTCTACATTTCTCCAAGTCAGATGGATATGGAAAGGATGTGTTCTCTGCTTTTGGTTTATGGAAGGAAGGAATATATGATAGACAGCAAATAGCAAATGCTTGAATACTTCATATGATAGAATATTTACTTTAATAGTCAAAAAGTACTTGAGTTTGAATTTGGAACAGCAACTTAAGTCTGTTTCATTTAACAAACTTACCAGCTGATTGTCTGTGGATAGGGCTGGAAACAGCTCTGTGGTACAGGTTGTGCCTGGTATGATGCCCTGAGTTCAGTCTCCAGCACTGTTCACTGATTAAATCTAAGATTAGCTAAATAGATATTTATTTTCATCTATAATAACCTTGAAGAATATGTAGGGCTGTAATTGTGAAGAATAGTAGGGCAAATTATTTACATTGTCAATTTCTGTCTACTAACTTTACAGCATTTACTTGAAAACTTATAATCCTTGAGCTCATTAGATGATTATAACCAAAAATTTAGTCATAAATACTTAAGTTTTTCTGTCTCTTGTGAAGACCCACAGTACATGAAGTGATGTGATAATTAGCATACTGTGCTCCCCTCTTTGAAAATATTTATGCCAAATACCTCGAGTTCCCCATATTTAGAATACAAGATAAGTTAGGAATGTTTTATCTGTAGTGAAGATAAGAACAGGTGTTTCCTGGAATCTTGATTCTAGCACTTTAAACTTTAAAGGAATCTTAAATATATTCTTCCACTAAGGGAGGAAACTAAAAAGTGAAAAAAAAATCATATTTTATTTTCATAAAAGCAAAGAGGTCTGGAATCTTGATGACATATTTTAGTGTTAGATTGCCCCTTGAATATGCTTGTGATTGCTGTTTCATTTTTTGCTTTGCTTTTTTCCTATCTTTTAATTAAATTTTCAATGTAGGGTTTTTTCTTAGAAATATGAAAGATGATAATGTAATGTTCTTATTGAACTTCTTATTTATTAGTGGGATGTTATTCTGCTGCTCACATAACCTGACCAGATTCTTTTTCCCGCGTTTTATTTCCTCCTCTTATTAGTGGGTGGAGGAATTCATCTGCAGAAATTCCTGTTCAGTTGACTGAGCAGAGCAGCAGATATTTGGGGAAATCTAAAACAGTCTGCAAATTGCTCTCTTTGCAGAATTGCAGAGTGAAAAGCCTAAGCACTCAGCATCTGCTGATCGCGTTGCCCTTCAGTGCCTCTGCCCCTAATTGTACCACTCTCAGCAATACCACCCACACGCTTTTCCCTTGTACCCCTTCTAATCCTGCGCTAAGTTTGGTACAGTAACTTTGACAACCGCAGCAATATGTGGCAGCCATAGCACAGAAGACAGAGCATTCTCAAGTCTCAATCTACAATGAAGTGTCTCTGCTTGGAAGTGGTTCATATCCCTGTAGTCACACAGGAGGCCGAAGCATTTTTAGAGGGCTTCAAGGAAATGCCATTTTTCCTTGTACTGGAGAGAACACAGAAACTCCTGAGGGAAAGAGGAAGCAGACAGGGAGGCAGGAAACCGTCTCCTGTGTGGCGGACTTGTCTTTATTTCAGCATCACACAGAAGGGCTGGTGAAGGTGCGAAGTATATTTTTTGTGTAATAACGTAAGGCATGGCCTTATTCTGCTTGATACAGACAGAAAACATATCCTGTGTGAGGGCAATACAGACATCTCTGATTCCCCTTCATAAAATTTGCATTTAAAGCTAAATTTATTCACATCTTGATCACTTTCCTAGGTCCTCTTTCCTATCCACTGGAGGATTCCAGTCAGAGAAAGCCCTTGGTGGAGAGAAGCAGCGGGAGCCAGTTCTTGCTCAACCCCATAGACCAGCACGGTGCTTCTCCACTTCTGCCGGACAGTTGTTGCCCTACAGAACCCCCCTCAGTGAACATCCATTTCCTTCTCTCAAAGTGGGAGCAACACGACACATGAAAGGAATAATGATAGTTTCCTTTCCAAAGTCATGCGTCAATGTTCATGTTGCACGATATTCTCAGGCCAGGGAGACTTGGCGCGTAGAAATCAGAAACACTAATTTGTGGGTTCTCCGTAACTGGATGGAGGATGAAGGCCTTCAGGTTTAGTAATATTTGACACAATAGAATATTCATCTCTATCTACTCTGTTTTATAGAATGTGTTAATTTGATGTATTCTGTTTTGAATTTGAGGCTGGTGAGAGACCAAAACGACCCTAATGTTTGCACATGATTTCTGTTTAATATTCTGTATCTTCTTTTCTACCTTTCAAATCAGGATTCAGAGATGTGAAGGGAAAACAGAACACAGATGTGCAGAAAGGCAGACACGGCTATTCTGAGAGAACATGCACCTCAGTATTATGCAATAATCTTGGAAGTCGCTAATGTATGGTTTTGGTCCTAAATCCATCCCTTTGCCATGCGATACCCTCTGAGAGGCCTAAATTTTTATACATCTCGATCTTTTCTCTTACAGAAATATTGTGGAAAAATATGTGTTTTTATCAAAGGCGACATCAAAGATGGTTTTCAGTGACTAACAGGTGTATGGTCATCGCTGTCTTTTGTGACATTGAAGATACAGCCTACAGTGAATACGGATCATGGTGCCCGATAGCATTCTGGAGGGTTACCGCACATTCGAGGGAAAGTACATAATGATAACATACTCCTCACTGCACAAACCTGTGAAGAATAATTGAGAATGTTTCATCAAAGAAATAAATGTTTAATGAGGTAAATGTATGCAACCTACTTTAAATATTGCTCATATACTGAAACTTTACATGACACCCTACTAATATGTGAAATATTTATGTTTCTTTGTGGCAGTTACACTGTAAATGAGAGGAACAAGGAAGATAGAAAACAAATCTAAGGCAGTCTTTTCTTTATTAAGATTAATATCTATGGAGGAAAATATACATGAACCCCACATTTGATGAACTTACTATATGAGAACCCACATTTAAAATTAAAACATATAAATATAAAAGGTGCTCAATAAATTATGTCTAATTAACACCTATAAACAGTGTAATATTTAAATTAGGCTACACATATTTACCTCAAACAACATTTATTGCTTTCATGAAACATTCTAAATTATTTTTGGTTTCTCATTTGTTGAAAATTTATGTTACAGTTTGAGAAACAAAAATTACAGTCATATTTCTTAATATTTTAGTCTGATTGTGTTCAATGTATATATTTTGGAAGTTTTTAGGCAAAGGAGCTAGAAGGGAGAAACACAAATAAAGTAGTTCATGCAGTAGATAATTAAAGTTCCAGTTGAAGAGGGAGAACAAAATATAGGAATAGGTTGACTGTCATTTATCATGTGAAATGGCCCTGTCCATTAACTAAACTAGAGAGGAGAGGAGATGAGATTATACATGGGCTTCAGAGCCACACATGGCCATGAGAATGACTAGAGGAATCACCAAAACTAGGATAAAGATGGTAAATTACGTGAATGAAAGAAAGACACTAGAGTTTTCATGAATTCTGTAGTATATATAGAATAGAGTAGTCAGGGCTGGAGATCTGATTTGGGGAGGCATTGATCTATAGATGGCTTTTAAACTATTGCTTCAAGTTAAAAATCAGTGGGATAAAATCACTTGGATTGGTAAGTGCAGAAGGCAAAATGGTGTGTCCAAGCTGGCAGGGGACACTCTTAAAGGAGAGGATCAAGGAAGACAGGAAACAAATCTAAGATAGTATTTTCTTTGTTAGTATTAAGTCCATGGAGGAAAATACAGTAACAAACCCCACATTTGATGAAGCTTCCTATAGGACAGGCCATTCCATAGGCTTCTAATAAATTCCTCTCAATCATCTTGAAACAGAATATACGTTCCATCGAATATATATATATGTGTATATATATATATACATTGAACACATTAACTGAGTTTCCAAGATAAGATGCCTGGATTTCAGTGCAAGTCTTCCTAGAATTCAAGGCAATGCTTCTTTCTGTCTGGTATTGATATTTTAGAAGAAAATAAAGGAATATTTATGATTATAATGATTTCTTAAAAATGGAAAACCCCCCAAATAGATGTCACTTGTTTTGGTTTCATAAAGGAGGTGTATAGTTAGCCAACTCTTTCTTTTTTAATTCATATATTTGGATTTTACAGAAAAAAAATTAGGTAAATGGGGGAATGATGCTGAATTTGTTTATTTTTATACCAGTAAATGAGCTGTTAAATGCTTCCAGTTTTCTAATGACCTCCCTGCATTAATAGTTGCACACTTGCAATCCTTGTGTTTGTTTTACTGTCCCCATTTGGTGGCTGGAATTGGCTACAAATGAAGATGCTTGTGTATGACAGAGCAAGGATTTTCAGATTTCAGTTTTGTTCTTTCATGTGAAGACTAAGAGGTCCTCTCAGCTCCCGATGACAGTGTCTCTTTAATCTCATGTCTGAGTTACTGTCACATTCAGAAGAGACTGACATAAGTCCGTGTTCTCTTGACGGTCAGGCAAGATGGAAGCTGCTAACCTCCAACTGGTTTCAGGAATACACTTGTCCCAGGAGGAAATAAAATAAAACAAACCAGTACAGTGCTTTGCTTCTCCTCACAGTTCTCAGTAGAGCGAAGAGCTCAAAGATAGCGTGTTTGTTTCATGTAGCAATACAAAGGCTCGAGGAAGTGTTAAAATACGCTATAAGAAAAAAAAGTTAAAGACTATTTCCTTGTAGTAAACAGCTTGTCCAAAAACTAAACTTCCATTTTCATGGAATTGGGAAAAATACTACTATTTGGATTTCCATGGCTTTTATTTTGTCCATAGTTTTAAGCTTCCTATTTGGTGCCAAATGTTCCTTAATAGAGCAGGTGGAGCATGGTAAGGGGTAAGCAAATGAATGGATACGTCCAAGAAATGATTATAGTTTGTCTCTGAAAATTACAAGAAACTAAGTTGAACCTCACCTTTGGTCAAAAGCACTACTATGTGACTTCATTCTGCCGGTATTTCCCCAGCAACAAATGTGTACAGCTTTCTCTTTTTAAAAAAAGATTTCTAAGAATCAAATACACTTTATAAAGTTGGTAGGAAAACACAGCAGTGAACATCAGATGTTTAGCATGTCACTTTATTATTCACAGGAAGAGTCACGTCCTTTTCCTATGCTTCAATTACCATGAAGCAATAGATTTAGATTTTTAACCGAGATTGGTATTTTGTTCTTTGATTCTATACATACTATTTAGCCATGGAGTCTTACCATTTTGGTTGCTAGAGAGAAGACTCATTTTTAGGAAAGATAAAACAGTAACTCACATTTCTTCTTATGTGCGCAAGTAAGAAAAAGTTTGCAGTAAAAAAAACACGAACTTTTCACATGTCCTAATGTAAAAAAAAAAATGCACCAAGTGAGTAATTTTCTTACCACTTCACATAAATGTTGCATGCTATCATAATTCATTTTCATCACTTTAGAAAGTACAGAAACACGATTCACCCTTTAGTAGAATGACATGATTGCTCTATTTGCGTAGCATGTGAGGAAGCAAGTGCTAAACGTAATGAGAGACATCTTTAAAGTAATGCTCATATTTAATGTAAAATACTTTATTATCTGCAAATTGTAGAGACAGTCTCTTTATTCACAAAATTAATAAAGTAATAACCACTGATGCTAGTACAAATTTGAATTTTTACTATATATTACTCTATATTTTTCCTAGAAATTAAACTGATCCATTATTAAGAAAATCTGTCTTTTAAAATTATATTCATTTATTTGATTTACTGGACATTAACTCTTGTGTATTGGGATTCATACTACAATTTTTGTCATTCCTTGAATCATAGTTATAATACTGCATAGCTATATTGGGCCATTTCAGTGTTTTTGGAAGAAATTTATATTTTTAATTTTCTAGTCATTTTTATTTCACCTTTAAAATCACTTATTTCACCATGTTGGAACTTAGGGTGCTGAGCCAACCAGTAACCAGCCTGCAGCCCTGGTAAGTGACTGTGGTCTGGCAAGCCTCGGCCACCCCAGGGCGGGGAAACAAGAAGTAACAGCGTTTCCTGAGATCCGCGCTGTGCTGGAACTTATGGTGCTGAGCCAACAAGTAACCAGCCTATTGCCTACCGGGACGGGGCCTCAGAATCAAATATACCATATCCTCTCCTCCGCCCTGCTAACAACCAGGATCCAGGGATCTGTGTATCTCTTGGGAGGTGACCATATGTGGTACAGCCAGTGGGGGGAGTTTCCTTCTACTATCCCTGAAAGCAGATTTTTTTTTTTTTTTTGGTACCGGGGATTGAACTCACGACCTCACGCTTGCCAGGCAGGCGCTTAAGCCACTGAGCTAAATCCCTGGCGAAAGCAAATATTTTTATAGCCGTTTTGCCTTGTCCTGATTAATGGTGTTGCTCTATTCAATATTCTGTTTTGATGTGTTCTATAATGTTGTGTATTTCTTTTGATTTTGCTGTAACTAATAGAAGAACAACTATAGTGAAGATAACGAGATATACAGTGGTGCCTATTATTGTTGTCCTGGTGACCTGCTATGATGTTCTGTGCCAATTTCATTATACTGTCTCAATTGACTTTATTCTATCCTGTTTTGTTATATATTACTACCTCCAAGTTAATGAAAATTAAATTAAACATAAGAAGACAAGGTAACAAAATACCTCCAAAAACTCCCAACTCCATCAAAGCTGATCCATGTGACATGGATGATGAGAAACTAAAAAACAAAACAACAGAATTATATAAGGTGATTAAAAAGGAAATAACAACAGCAAAACAGATCGATAAGGTACTGAGCAAGCTGAAACATGATATAACTAAACAGATAATGTACTTAAAAAGCAAAAGGAGGAAAAGAAAATGTGCTAAAGGATATAACAGCATGTATGTTTAAGTGTGTGGGATTGATAACCATATTACCAAGTTTTTGTTGGATCATTGAACAGAACTGTTTACAGCCTCACTGTTTGTTCACTTTGTATGCCTTAATTTTGTAACATGAGCAACTATTTCTAAGAAGACAATATGTAATTTATCAAGTAGTGATTTCTTAATTTTTTTTGAAATTCTGTATTATTTCTACCCTTTTCTCTGTTTTGTTTTTTTCTCTTTAAATAAAATTAAAAAAAAATAAAAATAAATAAATAAAATAGCTTATTTTACTGGAGAAATTACTGGAGAAAGTCTCCATCCCCTATCTTACAGAGGGAAAAATCCTATTTGAAATAAAAAGATAAATGGATAATTTGATTTCTGTGTTTATATTTGTACATTTGTTAGATCAACAGGTCCTTTAAATATGCATTAATATTTAATATGGATTTGATCCATGGTCACAAACTGAAAGATGTAAGACAAAAATTTCATGAAGTAAACCTTTTTTAGACAAGAGATGTGAGAAATTATTAAGGTAAGTCAGAATTACAATAAATCAGGTGACATTTCTCCTTCCTAGGTAACAATGAAAATCTATCTCAAAGAGGTTCTGAAAGGTTGTATGTCACTTACTTACTTGCTTCATTTATTTATTTACTTATTTTGATATTGGGAATCAAACTCATGACCTTGAGCTTGCCAGCCGGGTACTGTGCCACTGAGCTACATCCCCAGCCCCTACTTTATCTATTCAAAGGAATAAATGTGACAAAATATTTCACATGGATTATCATTTTATATTCTCAGGAAGTTTCCTGATTATTATTAACCAACAGATAAGAAAAATATGAAATATTACAACAAGTCTTTAATTTAGCAAAACTGTGATACACTGGGGAGAAGAAATATCGCTCTTAGTCTGCCTGGTACAAGTGGACACCAATGATGAGTCTCAGAAATTCCCGGAATGGAGTGGAAGTTAAATCGCCTCACTTTGATACCATAATGAGTACGTTTCAATTACAGGTGATTAATATGTTTGGGTTTAAGAAAACTAGTGGCTGTTGGACAACAAAGTAGTTTAAGGAATACCAGAAAATGAGAAAAAATTATCTATTAGTCCAAAAGGGAGGTGTGAAATGTGTGCAGATTCCTAGAAATTTTCTGAGTAATAATTGATGAATCCAAAAAATACAAGACATACTAAATACACGTATTTCTTTAAATTTCCAGGAGTTTTTTCCCAATGATTTTAAGGGAGCTAAATCCCTATTTAACAGAAGTCCAGAAACAATTAAGAAATTGGGGTAAGGTAGAAAGATGAAATGTATGATTACTAAAATTTTTTTTAATTAAGCTATTTTTGTCCACTTACTACTGATCTAGACAGAAAGTAATAATAATGTACAGTACATACAAAAAACTCAATGACCAAAGCAAACCCATGATTTCTCCATTTCATAAATTTATTTCTTCTACTGATCTAAAGTAATTACAAAATAATATTTGGCTGAGGTCTAGTCACTCATAATCAGTCTAGTCTTGTTGCACATGCTGTGATTTTCCAGTGCCTTCCCAAGTTTCAGAATCATTGAGATGATTCAGATTCCTGTCATTGCCTTCTAGAACAGCAGATGGTCTGCATTAGCAATTTTCCCTTCTCAGATTCACTCTTCACCCTGTAACCAGAATTATGCTTATCCTCTTCCTAATTGGTGAATTTTATCATGGCACTGTTCACTGAACTCTTCAATGGCTCTTCCCACTGGCCGGTCTGCGGTAGAGGATGAGTCTCACACACCTTGACACTTTACCTCTACTGCAGGCATTATATGAGAAATGTAGAAACATTTATTTTATAGAAAGGATAAATAATTTTTCAATATGAATGTTAAGATATTGACTCCTTGCATGTTTAATTGTAAAAGTAACAAAGCCTCATTTAAATGCCATTGTCTTCTATTAATCTTTACCTCACACTACTCCACCTCACATCAGAGGTAGGAATTCCTTCTACTGTTCTAACCTTCTACTGATACTTGCATGACAGTCATTTTAGAACAGTTACAAAATTTATTTGATTAAAGGATACCTCACTGCTTATCCTTTTTTCTGGACTTTTCCTATGACCTGGACACAGTTATCATTATTAAATGATGCTGAATGAAGGAGCAAGGCTCATGGAAGGAAACATGAAAAGAACCCAGTTACAGTGGGAGCCAGAAGACAGAATAAAGTCTAGTTTTCCAGGGGAATTTTCTAGGTGGGATCTTCGTTGCCAAAGAGAAAAAAAGAAAACTTTTTCAGAGAGTTTTGTGTAATGTGGATGTTGGAAACTTTTAAATAAATTACCTTAAACACCAGAAACATGGTTGCAATTATTTTATATCTTATAGATAAGTAGAAAGCCCAAACTTATTTGGGAGGAAGGTAATGTTCCTACATATTTGCGAGTGCACACTGAATAACAAAAATGTCAGAAAGTATGTACATAATTAAGGAACTTGGGTATTTGAAGGTATTAGAGGCTGAAGGGAGGGAGTATTAGAGGCTGAGGAGGAGGAGTAGTGGAGGCTGAGGAGGAGGAGAGGTAGAGGCTTTGGAGGAGGAGTAGTAGAACCTGAAAAGGAGGAGTATTAGAGGCTGAGGAGGGACAGTATTAGACCCTGAGGAGGTTGAGTATTAGAGGCTGAGGAGGAGGAGTAGAGGCTGAGGAGGAAGAGTAGTGGAAACTGAGGAGGAGTATTAGAGGCTGAGGAGGAGGAGTATTAGAGGCTGAGGGGGAGGGGGAGTGGTAGAGGCTGAGGAGGAGGAGGAGGAGGAGGAGTAGAGTAGTGAATACATAGTCCTTGCTTTGTGAAGAGGAGCAGCCAGAGCTGTGAGTGTGTAGTCTGTTGTCCACGTGGATTTCAGACTAAGTCTTAGTGCAGCGCCTACAATGCAGGTGTATATGACAAGCGCATGTGAGAACCCAAGGTATTAAGGACAAAAGGAAAAGTGAACCCAGGAAAGCAGGATATGTGAGGGGAATGGGGGGAAATTAAAGGGGAAAAAGCAAAACAAAGAATCTCGAAACTCCATCTATACCAACACAGCCTAAGAAGTCTTTAACGACAATCATGAAGATGATGCACAGTGATATTCGAGTAAAGGAAAAAAAAAAGTGAAACATGTAGGAGATGCCACCTAGGAAAATAGAGCTTGTAACTGAATCCCATAAAAAATAACGTTTTACTGTAATAAAAGAAACAAGCCCAGAAGGGTGGCACACACTTGTCATCCCAGTAAGAGTAGGTAGGAGGCTGAGGCAAGTGGATTGCAAAGTCAAGACCAGTGTTACCAAGTAAGCTGAGCTCCACTTCAAAATAAGATAAAAAGGGTTTGGCATTGTCATGGTTTATGTCAGTGGCCCCCAGGCCTCATGTATTTGCATTGCACATTTGTGACTGGTTCATTGTCTAGTGCTTGGATTGGTGGTGTCAGTGCTACACCGGCCTAGGGGTGGAGCCAGGATGTGATGTAATGGCAGGAAGAAGGTGTGTCTCTCTCTTTTGCCAGTTTCCACCTTGCTGTTTGTAGCCGCCATGAATTCCGGCCCCGCCATGCCACCCTGCCTTGGAGCCAACTGAGTATGGACTGAAACCTCCAAAAACTGTAAGAAATAAACCTTTCCTTTCCCAACTTTGGGCATCAGATATTTTGTCTCAGCAACGAGTGAAAAGGAACTAAGACAGGGGTATAGCTCAGTGGTACAGTAGCCCTGGGTTTTATCACTGGTACTGAAATAAAGGGAAGGAAAACAATATTTAAACAAAAATAAAAAAGTTAGGACCTTTGTATCTGACATTGATAATTCCCACAGTGTAATCCAAAATTTCTGTCATACACACAAGAAGGGTAGTATACATACATTAGAGGAAAGAAAATCAACAGAATTTTCACCATGAAATAAATCACTTGTAACAGTGTTTTAAAAATTATTCTTTTGGCTGGGGATTTAGCTCAGTGGCCTAAGTGCCTACCTTGCAAGCTCATAGTCATGAGTTTGATCTATGGTACAAAACAATAAAAATAAAAAAATTATTCTTAAGACCATGCTCAAAGGAAAAAAATATGTACTTACATTCTTTTTCATGTCTTACAAAATATAGAAAATATGTTTATAGTACATAACATTCTAAGTGGAGCAAAAGGAATTCTCAGTAGCAAAAGGAGAATGAATACAACTCAGAACTAAAAATATAATTTCTGGAATTAACAAAATACTTCTTGGACTTAACATTTGAATGTACATAACAGAATACAGAAAAACTGAAGTTTAAGGCTTATCAGTACATATTACCCCAGGTGTTGAAAAGATTTACATATTGAAAAAAAATAAAATAGAATTAAGCAGCACAATTGGCTATTTATGTTACCCAGTGGTCAACAAATGTGTGACTTTAGCAATAAGAAGAAGTTTAAGTTTAGGTCATGAGGAGAAAAATGAATAATGACAGACCTTGTCATCTTTGCATGAACATTTGTGCCTTTTTGTTTTGTTAACCAGGATGAAAAAACATACTCTTCTCTTAGTGTAAGCATAGACTCAAGTTTGTGAGTCTCTCCAAAGATGCTGTTTTCCCCACTCTAGAGCATGCGTTTCATCTCATTGTTGGCACAAAATCTCAGAAAACCCATGTGACATTCTGAGTATCACAGATTTGCAATGCATCGTGCACAATGCCCAAAGGTGGGGAGCATATTAGACCCCTGTATTTTGGCTTTTATATGGTGTTCTATAATTGTACCATAAACAAGCTGAGGTCAGGTTTCAGAACAAGAATTTGCAGGAATTAGGGTACTACACAGATAAGACATTTAGGGGTTCTGTTCGGTTTTATTGTTCCCTGCCCTCCACCTCACCCTGGGGGACGGCTCTAGGGCCTTCCCACTGGGCTACATCTCCAGAATTTTTTATCTTTTATTTTGAAAGAGAGTCTCACTAAGTTA
This sequence comes from Dolichotis patagonum, assembly GCA_004027295.1. Taxonomy (NCBI): domain Eukaryota; kingdom Metazoa; phylum Chordata; class Mammalia; order Rodentia; family Caviidae; genus Dolichotis; species Dolichotis patagonum. The sequence continues at coordinate 59,168 of PVJX010001016.1, read as the reverse complement.
CTAAATTTCTCTGGGTGAGAATGGAACTTGCAGTGCTCCTCCTTCAGCCCCTGGAATGCTGTCCGGATCACAGGCACCTGCCTCCAAGGCCTGCTGTGTGCTCTGAACGGTACATTCTTGTAGTATACAGACTCCCAAACTGCCTATAAAACACAGGATGAAGAAATGTTTTAAAAGACTAGATTTAAAATCAAGGCATTTTTCAGAAAGGAAGCCTAACTACATTTTCAGAAAGATAACAGCAGTTCACATGTACCCCATTATAACAATACTCACTAATCAGTATTATATTTTGCATAACTGCAAAAAAATTTTAGAATAAAATTTTTATAAATAACTGAAATATTGCATCATAAGGATGAGATGAATGGGGGTTTGAGCAAATTATTCTAAAGCACAAATGGTCAATGGGTTTTACTTGAGTGTGGCATCTAATGAGTTAGTACTTGCTTGGATACCGAATTACTTTAAAGTTATCTCCCAGTGTGTCCTTCCAACTTTTAGGATCTACACTGCTTCTTATCCACTGTATTCAATGCTTGTCACACCTAATATTGCATGCTTTACAGAAACATATTTGTAAGTTAAGTAAAATTTAATCTATCATATTCTAATAAGACAATTTAGATGTATCTCATAAGTAATATTCTAAAGTAAAACATGCTTGGATACTCTGGCAGTAGATTTTAGTTAGTATAATCTTATTAAAGGAAAATTATGTTTTGAGATAAAATCTGTCAGTTTTCATGCAACTGTCTTTTTTAAATTCAGACACTTAGTTTTTCATTCATTGCTATGAAATTAATTGAGCTTGCAGCAAAATTTATTCCTGTTAAACATTCCTTAACAATTTGGTTTAAAGTTTCAAAATTACTTTATTTATCATTATACTTTATATACAAATTAGGGTGTTGGGGTGCATTTAATTAAAGGAAATGAAATATGCATATAAATATTTGAGTGTTTTTATAACTATATTGAAAATAGAAAAAGCAGCGCTACAATTAAATTTCTTTGGTTTGTAGAAAATGAAAAGGAATGCTCTCTTTGTACATTACTTTCTTGATATACTTAATGTGCTAACAGATTTTGGAACATGCACTGTCATTTTTAAAATCAGCATTGACTAAATATGATAATAATGCATAACAATGGTTTGTGAAAGGACTATATGTTTCAAGAGGCACAGATTAATTAACTAAAATCATTCTTCTTTTAAATTGTTCAAGTGCAAGTACAATGTTTTGTGTCATCAAAAATATACACAAGAAACAATATCTTAAAAATTTAACCAGTGCTATTTACATAATTCTAATTATGTTACAATGATTTATTAATTTATTTATTTTTGTGTCATGCCATTTACTTCTGTAAATGCAGTGAAACACAATTGATTTCCTTTTGGAAAGAAAATAGTTCATTTCAGTGAGAAAGATACATGTATTTAAATAATGTTTTGCCATATAATTTTAGATGAAAAAATTACTTCCTAAATGCTTTAAATTCATTAGATTTCCACAGTATAGTATGTCTGGGAGCCTGGCTGGTTTCTGTTGGACCACAATTTTAAGAAGAGAACACCAAAGCTAATGAGTAGCACACAACATTGTCTGGGTTTTATGTCAACATCAGGCCTGAACGGAATGGCTGCCATGAACACTAAAGGAATAGCCAGGATGGCGATACACCGATGAACAAAACCATGGTCCCATCAACAAGCGCCCACACTGCAAAGTCAGCATGAACTGTGACTTCCAGCCAAAAAGCTCTAGAGTTTGGTCAAGGACAGTGAAGTTTCAGTTCTTAGTCACCAACTTACAAATCAAAGAATCAGTATGCACTTTAAGGTCAAATATAACACTATGAAAAATAGTACTTATTATTCAAAGTAATGTGTTTCTTTAGATTTAACGGTCCCTACTTTCCTTTGCATTATACAATAAATTTTCAGATGATAAGTAGAGTAATGTAAATGAAAGCAGATGATAAACAAATCAAATGATCTGTTTGGAAAACTGAGTATCTTCAGGAGGACTAGTCTATTTCTTGATCTTTTTGGTAGAAGTTAGTTTGCTCTACTGTCAATTTACTTAGCACTCACTTCCTAGGTAAAAATGATATTATCAGCCACACAACGACCATAACTCTGTAACTCATTTAAAAGAAATAAAAATGTTTTAATATATGTAGCATCTTTGTCAACTTATTTAAACAGTTCCCAAAGTCTTGGGGGAAACTTAGCTATTAAAGCAGGCAGATCAATGAATATTTGACATTTTCCCAAACAAGATTCCTTTGAGTTTGTGTTTTAAGCTATATATTTAAAAAATATTTTACTAATTATTATTTTAATTGTGCATATATATAATTTTGAAACCAGGATAGTTGGCATTTGTATCTGTTTACACTTTTTATAATTTTTGATTGAAAAGTGAAAATCATACATGTTTTTCAGGTACAATGTGATATTTCAGTACATGTATAAGATGTGTAATTACCAAGTCAAGCTAATTAACATTTCTACCTTTTTATCAGTATTTTTTCTTTGGGTATTTTCACTGTCTCACTTCTAGTTATTCATAAATGTATAATCATTTATTGTAAAATATATTCACCTCATTATGCTGGGAAACACTAGAATTTGTTATGTCTATGAATTTAAAAAATAAGATTTTGTCAGTCTACTTAATCACCCCAGGGATTTTTGAATACCAGTTTGAGCATTATGATTATTGTTTAGCACTCTTAAGAATGAACATTTCCCATGAGGACTAATTCAGTACTTTCTACAAGTGTCTTATGTCTTTGATAGTCATCTTGAAAACTGACTCATGTTTGGAATGAATATCTGTGTCCTAATTTCATCTTCTTATTCTCTAATTGCATGCTGATTGATTAAAAGCAAAATCAATCATTACTTCTTCCTGTCAGCTTTGAAACAGTTTAAGCTTTCTGTGGTTTTGTACAACAGACGAAGTGAGAATGAAGTGCCAACTCTTCACAGAACGTCATTTGAAACATCATTCCTCAGCAAATCATTTGGAAAAGTTTCCTTATATCTCACAGAAAATAATAAGGCAATAATATTTTCAAGTATTGTACCATAGGACACTTCCTTTTTTGTTTTGAGAGAAATGTAATTTTGTTTCCCTTTTGTCACCTTTTTTTGTTGTTGTTGTTTTTGAAAGCCTCTTTCTATTTGATACATAGCTAAGGAATCATTGAAATCATGTTGTTTGGTGCAACCCACCTAATGGGATTTTGCCTATACCCCACGATCATCCAGCACATTTAAGAGTATTTCAAGACACATAATCTTATGTTCTATTTGGGCATTTGTCATTCCTGTAACTTCTCTCTTAGGTATATCAGTGGAATCTGTTTTGAACTAAAATTTTTATTTAGTGCTGAAATATCTCAGTCTTTTAACCTGTAATAATTATTATATATTTTCTATCAGTAACATTTATCATCTTATCATGTTTAGTGTACTAGCATATTCTAATCAGTCAAACTTTTCTTTGTGCCATATTTGAAGTAGACACAAAAGTATTTCTGAGGCATTATCCAGTATAATTTCCTAGTTCACCCTATTTACCTAAGTAAGGAATGAATGTTAGTATAGTTCTTTTCATTTTTTCCTTTGCTCCTCTGAATTGAACCCAGGATTTCACCATGCAAGACGTGCACTTTACCGCTGAGCTATACATGAACTTGGTGACAATTTCTATGTCACCCAGAATTTCAAATGGCACAGCAACCCATTGCCATTATAATTACATTTTCTTTAAAAGGAATTACATTCTCTATCTTACGAATATAGTGCCTGATTTAAAATATTTCATCTTTGTAAATGTGATGTACATTCAGTAGAAACCATACATCCTAAATTGATTTATTAAGGGTATAGATACATATTTCAACACCCTCTCACTATACATAGCAACGGCAGCAAGCCACAGCTCCCAGTTAGTGTAACCAAGGCTGCAGGTGTAGTGTTGTTCAGCAGTGATGTTTACTGAAATAGGTTTAAGTTCACTTTTTACTTCAGATATTTTCAACTTACCATAGACATAGCCTGAGGGGCAGAACACCGGTTTTGCCATAATAACTCATTATTATGGGTGTATAATACCCATATATACTCTTTAGAATATTTCTATTGATGAATTATTAATTTTAATTTTATGAGTTCTATTATATTAAACATTGAGTGCTTAACAAGGGAAAACATCAAAAATAAAGTATTGAATTATTAATACTGTTCATATAAAAACATCAAAATTTTTAGCATCTACTGTTTTTTGGCATAGAAAGAAAAAAAACCCCAAAAAATGCCAAAAAAAATTCTTATAAGTGCTATTATGGAAAATACCAATAGAACTATCCAAAAAAAACACTTTACAATTATAACACCGTAGGTAGTGTGCACATAGGACAACAGAACAATTCATAAATATATGCTTCACTTGCAGTGACAGCGTATGTGTTTTGCTTACCTGGCCTTTTTGTAGGACATCCCCAACGTCTTGCTGTTCATGTTATTTTTTCAGGAAATTCTTATTATATTATGCAGTGTATAGTTAACAGGACTATAAAACATCAATAAAATAAAGCATTAAATTCTTAACAACTATTGCAGACTTAGAATAAACATCAACAATTTCCTGTCGGCTGTGTACTTTATTATAAACCTAAAAGATAAGGTCAGAAATAACTTATCTGAACTACAATAAAAATATCAATAGAACTCTACTACAAAAATAATCTTCGCTTCCGCTGTCACACATAAGGCTGTCTTCACACATGATAACTTCACGCTTCATGCCCGTGTCTCACTTACACTGACAGCACGTGTGCTTTACTTTCCTAAGTGGCAGGCCATTCTTGGTACCTCTCTTCCTGTTCTGTAAGAAGCTGCCTACTACATTATACAATGTGTACTTAGCAGAAAAATAAGATATCAATAAAATATAATACTAATATTTAACAAGTGTTTAAAATACATATCAATCATCTCATTAGCTTTTTATTTGCTAACAAAACTAAAAGATAATATTAAAAATAAAAATCTATGTGAACTACACTGTAAATACAAACAGAAGTCTACCACAGGAATAATCTTTGCTTCAACTCTCACAGCCAAGTCAGTCTTCATGCAGGGTTCCATACACAAGTATCACTTACACTGACAGCATATATGGTTTGTTTTGTCCTCTCTTGTAGGGCACAGTGGACATTTTGTTCTGCACTTGTTGTGGTAGGTCTTTGCAATGCAGCACCTGCATGTTCTCCTGTCAGCTCCTTGGTATGTTCTAAAGATTTTTTTTTTTTGCATAGTTCCATGAGCAAAAATGTCTTGTTTTTCCTCTACTATAAATGATTTTCTATGAGTTCCAGTTCCAAACTTCTCAGAGCATGTCTCCATGACACTTTGCATTTATAATTTTCTTTGTAGACTATCAAACTATTTATAAAACATGTTTTTAAAACTGAGTCAAACATTCACTCCTGCTATGTGTTTCAAGTGATGTTAAAGTTGCTGAAAAACTCATCAACACCATCTTCTTCACCTTTGGTTTTGTTGTAGAAAGTTAGCAGCTCAGACTTCCATTTTTAGAGGTTTTCCTATCAGTATTACCTTTCATGGTTCAGTGTTGACATGTTCAGTACCAGTTAGTTTTTATTTGTCATATATGAGGTAAATCTTACATATTTCTGAAATCTAAAGAGTGTACTATACAATTCCCTGTTCTGAAAATGCAGTATATCACTTGAAATTTTTGGTTTGTTCCTGGGTAAAGTTTGTGTGTTGCCAGCTTGTGCTCTGCTAACAAATGTAACATCAGCTGGAAAGTGGTAAACCAATTGTTGAATGTCATATTCTGATTAGCTTGGGAGATGGGAGCAATAAATCTATTCACAACATCATTCGGTTTATTCTCATAGGCAATGACCTGGTAGTTGAATTTGCATCTATAGGAGTATAAATTTTTATGCTGTTTTGCAAATTTTTGGAGAATACAATGGCTAATGCTACAGTGTTCATGAAATGCTGCAAGATTTTTATCAATTGTTATGTATTCAGATGTGTGTATGTTGCTTGCCAATTATACACAAATTTCTCAAACCACAAGTGAATAACAGCCAGATTTGCAGTTCTTTTTCCTACTTGGCAATTGGTTTTGTTACTCAAACTTCCAAAGAAACCGAATTTCCTTCTTTAGTCCTCAAGCCCCATCCATAGCTTTTCCATAACCGATTTACATTCCTGTGATTACCACGAGAAAGCCCTGCTAAATACAGCTGCCCTATGAATGCTTTTAGGTGAGCCAGGGACTTGTCATTTTTAAAAAAATTTTATTTAAAGAGAAAACAAAACAGAAAAAAGGGTAGCAACAATACAAAATTTCAAGGAAAAAAAGAAAAGAACAAAAAACATTAAGAAATCATTATTTGATAACTTACATACTGTCATCTTGGAAATAGTTGTTGAAGTTACAAAGTTAAAACATACAAAGTACATATTGAAACAATGAAACTGTTAACAGTCCTGCTCCATGATCTAACAAAAACAGTAATATAGTCATTCATCTTACACACTTAAATATACATGCAATTATATCTTTTAGAGCACTTTCTTCTCCTCTCTTTTTTACAGTAGCAATTACACATTTTGGATTTTATTACTCCTACATTTCTTATTACTTTTTACACTAGAGACACAATGTGATATTTATGAATATGATTCTTATTTATTTCACTAATGAGGGTAGTCTCAAGTTGTCCATATTTACCTATGAAAGTCTCAAGATCATCCTTCTTCGTAGCTGAGTAATATTCCATTGTGTAAAAATACCACATCTTTATCATCCATTCTGCAGTTGATGGGCATCATGGTTGTTTCCAAGATTTAGCTATTACAAATTGTGCTGCTATGAACATGGGTGCACATATATCACTGTGATATGACCTTTTCAGTTTTTCTGGGAAAATACCCAGTAGGGGAATAGCTGGGTTGAATGGAGTTTCCAGTCCTAGTCTTCTGAGAATTCTCCATACTGATTTCCATGGTGGTTGCACCAGTCTACTCCCACCAACAGTGGAGCCGTGTTCCTTTTCCCCTGCAGCCTCACCAACATTTGTTATCAGTTGATTTCTTGATGGCAGCTATTCTTTCAGGAGTCAGATGAAATCTCAATGTTGTTTTAATTTGCACTTCTCAAATGACCAGTGATGGTGAACATTTCTTCATGTATTTATTTGCCATTTGTATATCTTTGTTTGAGATCTGTGTGCTCATCTCAGATGCCCATTTTTGGAGAGGGTCTTTAAATTTGGGGGGTGTGAAGTTTTTCAATATGTTCTGGATATAAGTCCTTTGAGGGGTTGCTGGCTAAAATTCTTTCCCATTCGGTGGTTTTTTTTTTTCACTCTGATGGTGATTTCTTTTGAAGTACAGAAACTTTTCAATAATATGAGATCACAGTTGTTGATTCTCTGAAGTGTTTCCCATGCAGTTTGCATTTTGTTCATGAATTCTCTGCCTACCCATATGTCTCCAACATTTCTACCTACCTTATCTTCTAGTAGATTTAGTGTTTCTGTTTTAATGTTTAGGTCTTTGATCCACTTAGACTTTAGTTTTGTGTATGGTGATAGGCATGGATCTAGCTTCAGTCTTCTACATGTGGAGAGCCAATTTTTCCAACACCATTTCCAACACTGGATGCTATCCTTCCTCCAGTGAACATGTTTAGCACCTTGGTCAAATGTCAGGCAGCTGAGTGTCTGTACTTATACTTGCATCTTCTAATCTGTTCCATTGGTCCTCAGGTCTATTTCTTTGCCAGTACCATGCTGATTTTATCACTGTGGCTTTGTAGTACAGTTTCACGTCAGGAATTGAGATGCCTCCTGCCTTGCCTTTATTGCCCAGAATTGCCTTTGATATTTTAGGTTTCTTCTGTTTCCAAATGAATTTTAGGAGGGTTTTCTCCAGATCTGTGAGGTATGTGCCTTGTCATTATAAATACACTTTTCAGTATGGCTATCAGTGTGCCAACAGAATGTTTTACTTGCATTTCAGCATTTGTGTATTTCTTTAACATCTTACAGCATTTTACCTGTTATAATTACCAACACTGATTGTCAGTGCTAAAATTCCATGCAATGAAGTTCACCCTTCCCAAGAAACTGACTATACTTCTGAACTCAGTTCTAACATTGGATAATTCCATTTGGTGGCTTGACCATTTTATACCATTTATATTAGTTAAATACATGCTCACATTGCTTTTTTCTTAGTCATCTGAATTAAGGAGATCTGCATTCCCTGTCTAAGTATCTGCTTTTTCTTGCTCCATTTCAGTGTCACTTTGGCTTATATCCCTGATATTAAAGTCATTATTACCTTCATTATCCATGCATGGATGACTTGATGAATCACTTTTGAGCTCCTGCAAAACTTGCAAATCTGGCTTTTCATGTGCCATTGTACTGATTTGGGCTACTTCTACAAGAAAAATCAAATGAAAATTGCACAGAAATTAAGCAATGATTGTTTCATGGATAAATTTTATCTATTTTTGCTTTGGGTCTCCTGTACACACCTTGCCATTCATCTACCACGTGGGCTAGAGCATTGATGGGATTTTGCTGTCCTGGGCACACCATTATGAGTCACATTTACATTTTATTATGGTAAAATAAATGTTTATAGGAAAGAAGAGTGCTGTGTATTTTCCCCCTGTGTTGCTCAGATAAACATTTGCAAAACCTGTTCGAAGGAGCATTATATGGTTAAAAGTTCCAGTGTGCACATTTGCACACATATACACACCTTGCCATTAGTTATGCTAAGTGGGTACACAAGAGGATTGCTTCCAGTATCTCCCAAGCACAACTACTGAGATGAACAACTAGCTACTGTTATGCTAAACTACAAATTTACAGTGGCAAAGCAATGGAATGGGTTATTGTAACTCTTGTGAGTCAAGAAGAATTTGTATTATAAGCATTTGGTCAATACAAAGTACTTACTGCATATTCATAATATACTGTATTACAGACTTTATATTTCTCCTTAATTCTGTGAATGCATAACTTTGTCTCATATCTAACTATAAGTAAATTTATTTTTAACTGGTTTTTCATTTGTACTGAGTACTTTTGTTACTGAGTTTACACAATATAAACTTGATGATTTTATTATAAATATCAAGAATTATGACCTCACCTCATAATTTTATATATGATTAACTCAGTATTATTTTTAACTTTATTATGAAATCATCACAAGTTTTATTATGACATCATAACAAGTTTAATTTTAAAACAGGGCTGGTGTTACACATCTGTAATCTCAGCACTTGGGAAGCTGAGAGGCAGGAGAATACCCAGGGGTGTGAATCCAGCCTAGACTACATAGCAAGTTCAGGACTAGTCTGAACTATGCAACAAGACCCCATCTCAAAAAGCAAACAAAAAAATTCAATTTTAGCATCTTTTATTTTACATAACATGTGTTTGGCTCTTCTTTCATTTAAAAAATCAGTAAAGAAAAACTGATAGAGTTATAAATGATATTACATAATATTTTTACCTGAAAGAATGAAATAAGTTTTGACTAATTCAAAACAAATCTTTCTGTTTATTGTTGTAGGTACCATTATTTAATGGCTAATCTATGACAGTCTAGTTACTACATTATACAAAGATATTTTGAATCATAAAAATGTGCATGAGTTTTTAGGAGTGACATTTAATTCATGGGTTGACAAAACTGGAAAATAGCTTCCATTTGTAGTGCCCTTTGTGGTCTGAATGATAAGGCAATTTCCTCTTGATACATAGAGCCATTTTATCCTCTACAACCAGAACTCATCCTGGCAGTGAGATCTTTGCTAGGCAGGAAGGTAGTTTAGTTTCAGCTCCACTAGTTCAAAGCTTACTCAAGCACTTTAAATCTTCATTTATAAGTCATTTTTTCTTACATTAAGGGAGACAAAATCCTAGCTGGCTTCATCTCAAGTGCAGAAATTCCTACTAAAACCCCAAGGCTATAGCAGTGACATCTCTAAAGTTACAAATCACTGTGTGATAACCCTTTTACTCAAAGGAAATGCATTTACTGACTCCAATATATTCTTTTTATTTCTCTAAACAGAGGCAGTTCTATCCAGTTATATGTTTCTGACTGCTACATTAGAAAGGGAAAGCATTCTTGTACTGTTCTTCTTGTTTAGAGCCAGTTTTTATCTCCTTTTATTTGCATCTTACGAAAGAGTGCTGTTTCACAGAGCCAACACACAAGACATTTTGAGATATGCCACAACCTGAGCTGGGAACTGTGAAGAATCAATGTAAAAGTAGAGATTTAGAAACAAAAGGAAAAGATACATGCTCGTGTTACAAATATATGCACACATACACATATGTTTGTATGTATAATGAAGCTTAATTTGCATGCTAATAAAGAGTAATTGTCAACATGACTGGCTTGGTAGTTTTCATGACACTAGTAAAGCCCATTTCTGAGTGTGTCTAGAGGGATCGTGAAGAGATCTGTACCTGATCCTTCATTCCTTCATCTCTGGGGTTTTTCCCTTAGACTGCTTATGGACCAACAGAAACTGAGACGTTTTGTTCTGATTGTTTTCAGAGAAATAATTCTAAGGCTTCATAGTTAAACTGATACAAAAAGACAACTCTGAAATATCTGAATATGTTATTGTTTCTGTTTTTAAAATGAAGTTAAATTTCCAAACTCTTCTGAAAACATCAATTTGGCCAAGTCTATACACCATATTTCATTTGACCACAGTATGGCTTTTACAGGAATTAACTTTCACAAAGTTAAATACTTTATGTTATCAATACAAGCTACAGGTTTTTGTGACAGATTTGGAACTGTAGATTTTATACAAAGAGGGGATTTTATGAGGTTATATCCTCTCAAATTGGTTCTATAAATTCATAATCAATACAATATTTTTAAAAGAGAAGTTATTTTCTAAATTTAGATCCATTAATAATCAAAAAAGGGACTGTGTACAAGGAAATTAGTTGTAGCAGAAATTACTGATTTATCTGCCAAAATCTGTGTCTAATCCTTTTGTTTATTTAATTCAAAATAATTTATTACTCAGATATTTATTTTTGAACACAATATGCTTTTATTATAAATTTCCAGTGATAAGAACAAGCCCATTACTAAGAACAGTTTGAATGTTTTGAGAACTACATGTAGAATTTATTTTTATCATCCTATATGCTAGAAATAATTAGAAATGTCTCTATTTTTTCATATGGACCAACAATACTCAGACTTATGCAGATTTCAGAAATCAACAGTCTGAAATTTAACTCAGGTATCTTTTATACTCAAGCATTAAAACACAACCCTCTCAACAAATTTAAAGTGTAATATTAGAAGTATAACTATTAAATGGTATATGTAATATAATGTACAATATGATGACAAGGACAAATAGGAACACAAAGTGTAAATAAACCTTCCCTAGGGAGCTTTTTCAAGGCTTCACTGATAGATTATATATGAGGTGATATTGGACTGATGATAAGAATTTTCTACTAAGGAAATGTGAATGGTAAATAAGAGGTGTATTTGAGGGGGGAATAAAGAAATAAAAAAGATATTCTGCTGCAGATCTTCCACTCATGCAAAGTCAAAATAATGATGTCAGAGTGACTTGATGAGATTGGGAAATCATAATCAGAATGCTGAGAAGGAAACAGAATTTAATGAAGAAACTCAAAAGTTAGGCTGGACTAAACTGTTGAGTGCTTCATAATGCAGTCAATAATATCAGATTTACCAAGTGGTAGTGTCAAGTATTCTTTCTTTCTTTCTTTCTTTCTTTCTTTCTTTCTTTCTTTCTTCCGTCCTTCCTTCCTTCCTTCCTTCCTTCTTTCCTTCCTTCCTTTCTTCCTTCCTTCCTTCCTTTTTTCTTTCTAATTTCTTTCTTTCTTTCTTTCTTTCTTTCTTTCTTTCTTTCTGTCCTTCTTTTACTTTTCTTTATTGTCTCTTGCTCTTTTTCCTTCCTTCCTTCCTTCCATCCTTCTTTCTTTCCTTCCTTCTTCTTGTCTTTCTTTTCTTTTTATCCCTTCCTACCTTCCTTCTTTTTGTAAGAAAACTGAATTTAGATCATACTTTTCATAAGATTTTAGTTGCACAATACAATATTGTTAAATATGGGAACAATGTAGTGCCACAAATCTCTGCAAGGTCTTCATCTTGTGCAACTAAAATACTATTCTCTTTGAACCACAACTCTCCGTTTTCCCTTTTCTCTAGCATCCGGAAATCAATATTCTACTCTGCACTTGTACTTAGTTATGAAACATAAACTAAAAAGTAGCATCATATAGCATTTGTTCTTTATTATGGTTTATTTCTCATTACTCATACCTATTATGTATTCCAGGTATGAATATTCATGTTATCAGTACTTCTTTAATATTGAATAGTAAGCTAGGGATTTAGCTCAGCAGAATAATTGCCTGCCTTGCAGGCACGCAGTCATGAGTTCAATTCCAAGTACCAAAAAAAAAAATTGAAAATATCCTATTTTATGTAAATATCTTCTTTACAGCATAAAGTTGCAAGGTAATAGCAACTGCTGAAGGAGAATATGCAGTCAGAAAATGTAGGTAAGATAGTGTGTGGCTTTCATAAACAGCTGGTTTTTAGATAAGACTTTTTGTTTTGTTTTGTCTTTTTGTTTTGGTACAGGGGGATCAAACTCATGACCTCGTGCTTGTTAGGCAGGTGCATACACCCACTGAGCTAAATGCCCGGCCCCAAACTGCTGGTTTTTAATGTAGAAGAAACAGACTTCTAATGGAAGATTATATCAAGGACTTCCATTGAAAAAGGTAATTAGTGCCTGGCTTTGAACCCCACAGGACTGACTATCTGGTTAGGAGTTGATGCAGCTGGTGACTGGCTATATGGAATCGAAACCTTATCTACTTCTTTGAAAATCTTGAGACCTTAAGAATTCTACTAAATCCACTGGGCTTGTGCTCAATAATTGAAACAGCAGAACCTGGATAACAATATATTTGTTCTTGATATGGAATACTGGATATTTTAAACACACTATTGAGACCTACTGTTCAGATAAAAAATTTCATTCACGATTTTCCATATATTCGCTAACTGTGCAAATAATTACTGAAACTTTCATAGGGAGATGTACAATGACAGTAATGCTATATTATGGTTGAGGAATAATTTTAATTTTTTTTCTATTGTTATTTTATAAATATGTTGCACAAAGCTGTAGCTGCCATATATGGTGATTCCTGTGTCAATCTGTGCAAAGTCAATGGGAACCTTAAAAATGATTCATCATTCTAGATGCCATTAATATTTGTAATTAATGAGATGAGATAAAATATCGATATCAACTGGAGTATGGAAGATGGAGATTGAAACCCTCACAGATAATTTTGAGTTTTCAGTGCTTCATTTGTACCACAGATGTCATAGAAATGACCAAAGAACTAGAATTAGAGGTAAACCCTGAGGATTTCACTCAATTGTTGCAATCACAAGATAAAACTACCAGTTGTTTCTTATAGAGATCATCAGACAAAGTGTTTTTTCAAAGTGGAATCATTGAAAAAATATAGGGGCATCAATGAAATGACAACAGAATTTACATAATTCATAAACTTAGACAAAGCAGAATTTGAGAGAACTGAATCTAATTTTGCAAATCATTCTGTGAGCAAAATGCTACCAAACAGTGTTATATTCAACATAAAATTCTTTCACCCAGTTTTCTGTTTGTTATTGTTTCTGTCTTAGTTATTTTCTCATTGCTGAGACAGAATACATGACACCCCAAGTTAAACCTTTATTTAGCTCATAGTTTGTAGAGGTTTTAGTCTATAACTGGCTCACTCCAAGGCAGGTGGCACGTGGCACAGGACAACTCTTCATGGCAGTGGAAGATGTCAAAAGCAGTAAGTCAGACAGCAAGACAGGCCTCTCTCTGTCCCTTAAATTGTGTTCAGACTACCCACACTACTGCAGGTACAGCATTCACACCTTTAACCCAGCATTGGTCCATGAATCATTTGCAAACACTAGATTCAGCCATCTCTAAAAAGACTATGAAAAACCCCAATGATGGCATGAGGATTTTGGGGGTACCCAGACACAAACCATAACACTGACGTTCTTTTTGCTACTTGATTAATTTTGTCATTGAGTCCCTTGGGTGAACATTTCATTTCAATGTTTTGATTATTTGGTCTCAGAGTTTCTGGATTCTTTCAGAGTTTCTGTCTTTTCATATATATTTTACTTTGTACATGTATTATTTTTATGATTTCATTGTCTATATTGTCTTCTATCTCACTGAGCTTATTTAAAATATTTGTTTTTAAAACATTTTTTAATAATTTCTCATGCAATTAGTCATTCTTTGATGGGAGGAATTAGATATTTGGTTTGTTATTCTTGACTGTGGCATTTCTCTCTGATTTTTGAGGATTCTGGGTACATTGCAATGACTCTATATTTGGGAAACAAGTTTTTCTCTTTTGTTTGGCTTCAACAAGAAAATACTGTTGTCAATTATTCTGGGTTCGGATTCTTAAACAGCAAGCTTCCTATTTCCATTTTTTCTTAGCTGTTCTCAAGAATTTTTCCAGTTCTCTCAGAAGTCTGAGTGAAGCAAGAGAGAAATTGGTCTTTTAGCCATCAAAGTAGATGTGTGAACATTTCACACATGTGTCATCTCTTTCTCATTCTCCTGGAGTGGGAAATATTAGGTTTTTGCCTTCTGCTAAGCCTGTACAGACTTCAAGGACTCCCACTTCTTTATTGGTTCTAATCTTCTCCCACAACTATTTCAGTTTTGTCAGGATTCCAGGTTAGCTAAGACAAAAATTGGCCCCTCAAGCAGAATATTGAAAGGATGAATACTCTGGGTCATATTGCAGGGTTAGATATCAACTAAAAACATCAAACATTGCAGCATAGTGACTAGACAATAGTGAAATTCAGCTCTTTATGAAGAATGAATATGAAAATCTTACTGAGGTCATCTTAAGAATAGAGGAATATAATCCATAACCAATAAAATTTTAATATATGTAGCTTTGGAGGTGGATTAAGTCAAGTGCAGATGTGCATGTATAAAAATGATTTTAAGTTAAGTAACTTGAGTTCCTGGGGCTATGTATGCAGAGGAAGAGAGGCACATTTTCTTTAGTATTCATCTCTTGATGGACATCTTGGCTCTTTCCATATCCTAACTATTGTAATAGTGTGGTAAAGAGCACAAGTGTGCAGGTATCTCTTTATTATTCTGATGTCATTTATTTGGATATATATTCAGATGCAAGATGGCTGGTTAATATGGCAGATGTAATGTTCGTTATTTTTTTCCTACTACTCTCCAAAATGATTGTACTCATTTACATTCTGAGGAACATTTTATGAGTTTCTTTTTATATCATCCTGGCCAGCATTTTTTTGCTTGGTTATTCTTTGTTTGGATAATTGCCACTCTACCTGGAGTGAGATGGTAGCTCACTGTAGTTTGATTTTGCATTTCCCTGACAGCTAATTATATTGAGCTTGGTTTTCTTTCTTTTTTTTTCTTCCTGCATATGTTTAGTTATTTGTACTTTTTCTGATAAGTATTTATTCATATCACTTTTTGATTGATGACTTTTTGTTTTTAGTTTTCCTGAGTTCCTTATATATTGTAGATAAATGCAGCCAATGAATCTGTTAAGAATTCCTAACTGCTGGGAGGGCAGTGAATGGATCATTATTATTTGATCTCCAACAGATAAGTATTCTGTCATGCTATCATCTGTGCAATGGTTAACATGTTCTCTCATCCCCTATATTTTCTACTTTCTTTGGTTACTGTTTCTCTTCCTATGGAAAGTTTTTTAGTTTGCTATAATCCTATTTGTCAATTTTTTCTTTTCATTTCTGTGGTTTTGGAAGTCTCGTGGAGAAAATGTTTGTTGGTGCCAATGTCTTGAAGTGTTTTCTTCTAGTAGTTTACATTTTGTGACCTTCTATTTATGTTGTTGATTCATTTTAGTTGATTTTTGTACAAGGTGAGAGGTAAGGGTGTGGTGTCAATTGTATTCACAATATCTAGGTTTTGCAGCACCATTTACTGAAGAGAAGAGATTTTCTTTTCTCCAAACTATATTTTTGAAGACTTTTTGAAGAATCAACTCACTGTAGATGTATGGGTTTGTTTCTGGGATCTATATTCTGTTTTCTTTGTCTATTTTTATATCTTTGTATATTTGTATATCTTTTTCTGTTTTTATACCTATGCAATAGGATTTTGGTTCCGATGTTTCTGTAGGGTTATAGAATATTTTGAAATTAAATGATGCTTTTAGCTGTGTGTGTGTGTGTGTGTGTGTGTGTGTGTGTGTGTATTCTCATTTGTTTCTGGTAACAAACTAATCCTTGCCAATTTTGGATGAGTTTTTAAAAGTCCCTCCCCATTCAAGTCCTTGTAACAATTTGAGAAGGACTGAAAATATTTCTTCTTAAGACATTTGATACAATTCATCAGTGATGCCACCATGTGTGAACTTTTGTTTGTTTGGAGCTTTTTAGTAATCATTTAGTCCCTTAAATGTTTTTATTCACTCTTCTATTAACTATTCATATAGTTATGAGTGCTCTAGTCTAAATATTTGCAAATCTCTTCTTGGATAGTATAGTAATAAAATATTAAGGTGGATTTTTTTCTGTATCATTAATGGTAATTTCATTCAGAAGAATCATTATATATGTTCTTGTCTGTATAAGAAAAGGTATGCCGGCTGATGTTTAATTGAGGGTATCACCGAGTTTGCCACAAGCCAGGAAGAGTAAGGAGAAGGAGTGTGGCATGAAGGTTGATCAATGTATTAAGTTACAGGAAAAGAGGAGCAAGAAGTTGTAGCACAACACCAAATGGTAACAATATTGCACTGTATATTTAAATGAGCTAGAAAGGATTTTGAAATTTTTCATTCCAAAGAGATAGTAAGGACAGTATTAAGCTTATTTAAATATTACAGAATTTATGCATGTATTGAAACATTACATGGTATTCTATTAGTAAGTACAATTTTAATAGCTTTGTGCATCACCCAAAATAAATTTAAGTAAAAAATTTTAAAAATAAATCATAAAATTAATCCATAACAATTCTTCAGTTTAATTTTTCCAGTATTAGTTATTAATCAGCAAAATAATTGCTTGAATTGTCTAGCATATCATTGTTAAATAGTTTTGCTGAAACAATATGAATTGAGAATTAAAATTTTTGAATTTCAGGTGATTAAAAATATAAACAGATAAATTATTATAAAAGTGTTTTTTCTGATAGCCTAAAAATACACTTGATCATGTACAGTTAATGTTAAGGCAAGAGATAGGTACATAATATTTTACACAAACTAGTAACCCCATAAATATTTGGATAGTAAATATTTAAATAAGTTGATGTCCATAAATACTTTCTGTATATTAATCCATTTCTTTGCTTTGTTCCTATTGACTATTTTATGTAATTTATGGTTCTAACATTATTTCCTCCAATTCACAGAACTGAAAGTGACAGTATAGAGATATTAAGTTAATTGCTCAAGATTTACTAGTAAATAAAATACACCTTTAATTGAACAGCATCAAGGTTTTGACCTATATAATATAAAGCCTTTCAGAAGATTTGGAGATATGACACACACCGTGTGTTGTCCTTATTCTTCTTTTCCACTTCCATCCATTTTTAATGATTTCATTTATGTTTCTTATGTGTAAATTCCTGTACTTTCCATTTTAGACAATATTAAAATCAGATTTTGCCTAATTCTGATCCACAAAGACCTTGGAGTATTTTGATGATATAAAGCATGTCTATGGAAGGTTACCATTCAAATATGAATGCAATCATTATATCACAGAGACTGATGAGGACTCAGTTATTATATCAACGAATGAACAGATTCTTTTCAGTGCTTGGCTTTTGATGAGCACTAGGAATTTGTGGGTGCTTCACCCTGGCTTTGATCTTTCTGTGGCAGAACTTAGCCACTCATTTCATTCTGCTGTTCTGGGAACTGCTAGTTGACAGTTCTCAGCCCAGTCTAAAAATGTTAATGGAGTGGAGAAGCAAAGAATGAGAGCCAATGTGGACATTTAGAGAAAAGTTGCTTGGATGTGTGATTGGATGAAGGCAATATATGGAATTGATGCAAACACAGACTGATAATTTTGAATGATAGAAATAAAGTATGAAAAACTTATGAAATAACTGTTGTCTTTGGAAATAATAATGAGATGGATGACCTAAAATAGAGTAGCAATACATAATGTGAAGGAGCCACAGTGAAGTTAACAACAAAGTTAATAGGTGTGAATATAATTAAAGAGGACAAAGAGCTGCTTTCAAAATGGTCTGCAATCAGGAAAAAGGAGGAATGTGTTACCACTGGCAGCAGCACACAGCTCTGGCCTGTGAGAGGGATGGGGTATGATGTAATCAACATCTAGCACATGAACCTTCCACTATCTTCCTGTAGAAGTGATGATATTAGGCTTAAAATAACATTATCTACAAACATGCATCCATTGTGGTGTCAAAATATAGTCAAAATATATTAAGCAAAAATTTCAAAATGATTTCATCAATCACACTAATTATAATTTATTCAATTTGTACCTTTAACTAAATTCCATTGTCAGGAGCTGCACTCCCAATAGTCCTCCATTTCCATTATCCTTGAAAAATCATTTTTTTGCACCAGTCTAAATCTTTCAGTGCATTCCATGTCTCTTTAAGAAATTACTTTTCAGCTTTTGACAAAAAAATTGGCTTCTATCCTCTTTTTATTTCCACATGTATTTCCTGTTTTTTTTTTGATTCCTTATATGATATATGGCATGAATAAAATACAAGAAGAAAAACAGAAATAAAAAGAAAACCTAAAGTGCAGACCAAATGCATGCAAGTAGCACAAATTGCAAGAATAGATGTAGTTACTTGTGGCTAAGGTATCAAGAGAAGCCATGATCTTTATCTTACTCTTGGTAACGCTGCATCTTTCATACAAAACTTTAAAAAGTACAAATGGGACAAAAGACAAGAAGAATCTGAAGCAATAAAAATGAAGAAATACATATGAAGATATTTAATCCAGAAGAGATAAAGAAGTTGAGTTGAGAGGGAAGGGAGAGATTTTTGTTTAAAAGATGCAGAATGCAGGAATATTTGAATTGGCCCTTGGTAGAAAAAAATACATGTGAAAGTGTAAAACTGAGAAAGGAGTCAGGAGAAAAGAAAAGCACTGAAAAGAGAAGACAAAATAGATACAAAAGAAGAGTAAACAAAATAATTCCTTTGGGCCCTACCGAAAGTTCCATAAAGAATGATTTCACAAAGAAAGGCAGATAATGGAGGTACTTACGTTGTCTTACATTTTCCCATAAAGGGACTTACATTATGGATTAAAATACTTGAATTACATTCTGTGAGAAATAGGCATTGAGTAATTTTGTTCAAAGGAATGGAACTATTCCTCTGCATTTTACTGGGCATATTTTAGTTAACCTATTTGATTTTCTTTCCTTTTAGAAATTGGGAACTGGAATGAATCTGCTTGTCCAGAAAATTCTTCATGATCACACGGAAAGTGATGAATCTTGTTCTGGCTAATTTAAAGCATACTTACAGTTTATTGGTATATCTCCTGCAGGGAATCTCATGAAAGTTTGTAATCTCTTTTCACTGAAAGAGGATTAAAAAAATTAAGTGGTAGGCCAAACCAAAAGGCAAATTAGAAGAGAATGAACAGTGAGTAATACACAGAGATCCTCATATGAAATTAACCACAAATGCTGTGAATCGCTAATACAGCCTTGGTTGAATGTTGTGATTATAGCAAAGGCCTTGGTTAAGTCTCCAAAACAGAATCATGTGTAAGTTTTGGGTTTCTGATGCTTGATTTGTTTTCTAGTTCTTGGTTATAGTCTCAGTCTCTGCTATAGCTTCTGGCTTCATTCAGAACTCTAGTTATACTTATTTATCACAGTCTTGTGTTCACATATTGAGAGATGTAATGATCAGTATTCCTAGAGTATGCATTAAATGATAGAAAGTTGAATTCGTGTATTTTCAGGATCCCAACAGTGCAACAGAGGTGGAACCATTGCACACTATACCCAAGAAATACAGCCTGACAATCAGTGCCATCAGCAGACTTTCCCTGACCATGGCAGTGCCTGCTCTCATTCTTCCAAAAGTAACAGTGACATTTAAATTGGGAAGGGCATTGGAATTTACATTAGCCTAAGATAAGAAAATACTCTGTGTAATGATTCTAAGCAAAAGAAGTGATTTTGGATCTAAAAGTGCATATTAGAAAATAGATGATAAAACTTTAAAGGAAATAGTTTGGCAAAATTGTTTCTAGCTGTTTTAGTCAACTTTCTCATTGTTGGTCAAATACCTGCACTGTGAGAAAAAAAAGGCTTATTTTAGCTTATGGTTTCAGACTTTGTGTCTCAAGGTTGGCTGACATCAAAATGTCACAGCTGAGGGGAGTAGTGCAGAAGAAAGCTGTTCACCGCATGCGTTGAATAGAAAGAGCAAACAAGGCTCAGAGTGAGGCATACACCTGTGCAAGGGACCCCTAACTGATTCACGTCCAGATGGGTCCTGCTCCAGACAGCACGTGCAACTATGAATCTCTCAATGAATTGCTCCACTTGGGAGTGTAGCAACCCCATGACTCAATCAATTTCGGAATGCCCCTTCTTTGAACATTTGAGGCTCTTGTGGGACATGTTAGAATTAAAATCTAATGCTTTTTAAATTAAAAAGTGACATCAATGGAATCTCACTGCTGATTTTGCTTTACTGGATCAGCATCTGGAGCTTGGGAAACAAGCACTTACTTCCTTGGTCATCTGAGCGAAGGAAGGTTGGGTAAATTCAAAGTACAACTGTCATCAAGCAATTGCTGCTAATGTCTAACATCTATGCAACACTCAAAGTCAGTATTTATACTCTTTATATAGGTTTATTTTAAATTACTGGCACCACCAAAAGGACTTGCATTGAGGTGAGAAAGACCCTGTTTCATGGATTAGCACGCTGTGTTAGGTTAACACGAATTAGCATGCTGTGTTAGAGTCTTTTGAGTGATTCTGAGGAAGAAGACTGGACTCCATCAGGATAACCATTTCATTTGCTTCTCTTAAAAGCTTAAGTCTTTTGGGTTAATCCATAGATTAGACATAAGATCTTCACTTATCTTAATCAAAGACAAACCAAGATGCGAAATAACAGTATTCTACTGATGAGTAACTTTTATTAAAAAATGGGAACAACAAAAATGAAATAGTAAGTGTACTTTTGTAAAAGGAATTCTAGGTAATATTAATGTTCATTTGGGGAATACAGTATCTTTTAGATAGTTGCTTAGGATAATATATAAATTTAGCAAGGTAATTATGAAGTCATAAGCATCAGGTAAATAGAAGGAATATCAAATATTTTAGCACCTATTACACAAATTTTCAAAGATATTTTTATACTGTGAAAATGTCTGTAAAATTTATACCATGAAAATTTTCTTTAAATTGCTAAAAGTATTAGAGATAAGACAAGTAAATGAATAGTTTTGTTGACATATTTGAATGTATCCCAGTGAAGAATGAATAGATGAAAAGAAAATCAGTAAAATTAATCAGCTCCAGGAAATACAGTAAATCAATGATTGGAAAAGTGTTAAGCATTCGTTTTCAAAACATTGTGGTGTCAGATATGTATTGTATTTAATTTGCTCTTACTGTACCATTGAATAGAAGTTACTACACCTAGGAAACAAAATATCCAATGAAACTCGTGTTAACAATGCTTCCAAATGTATCACAACTTCCAGACAGTCCTTAAAATCATAGCTTTGAGTGCTGCCCGCAGAGTTCTCTGCTATCAATATAACCAGAGGAAATGCTGATTTGGGGTTATCTAGCCAACACAGAATAAATCAACTGAAAGAAAAATGAATACACTTGTTTTGGTTATTTTAGATTTTTGTTCTATTCATAGTGATTTTTAATTACCTAGATGAAAGAATGAATTATAAGGTAGTGAATGTTTCTACATCCATGGAAAAAGTCTACAAACCCACAGAAAGCCTTGTGGGTCTGAAAGTATTCTTTGAGCTGTTTCAGTGCAGCTATGAGCAGTGTCAGACCTTCTTTTCTGCCTAGAAGGGAAGTTACTTTGAACAATGTGTTTTTATTAAGACAGATGGCTTATAAAAATTGGCAGGAGAATCAATCTCATTAGCACTTTTGAAGATAGTCTAGTATTTCTCCTATCAAAACGCCCTTTCTGAAATTTCATCTGCATTTGTTTACTTTTTGCCTATTAACTGTTTACCTCTGTCTCCTCAAAGCAAATAAATTTCACGCTTGTGTGCACTTCCCTAAATTGATAAATGTTTGTGTAATTAGCAGTTTAATGTGCTACTTCTCTAAAAATGTCAGAACTCGCATATGTCGCGTGTTTTTAAATGAGAGTCCGTTAGAAATTTTACATCAAAAATAGCTGAATGGCCAGGTATAGCAGTGGCTCAGGCACTGTTTCTTTGCTGGGACAAAATGCTCAATTCCCGCTAAGAGGAGGTGCGGCTCATTAAGGCTCTCTTTTCCGGTCCATGGGGTGGGGCACAGAAAGGGCAAGGGAAGCCCTGGTGCAGAAGAAAGCTGATAGAAGGGAGGCGCTGGGAGGAGGGGCGGTGCACCCTTCCGGATAGCGTTCTCCTGGACTCACCTCTCCCCAACTCACCCCAACCACTCATTTTCCGGAAGCCTCTCTCCATCAGCACAGGCAGATCTCGGGTCAATCTTATCCACCCTGGAATAGCTGGTGTGCGTCTGGAATGGAGGCTGAGGTGGGAGGAACACTTGAGAGCAGGAGTTTGAATTCACCCTGGCAACATGGCATGCATGGCTCCATCTGAAAACAAATCCACGAAATGCCTGAAATAATAGGTACCCTGTCAAGGAGCAAGAAGAAGACAGCTTCGCGAACTCAGAAACTTCATTATGAATGTATGTTATACCTATGTATATATGCATGTATATCTATGTGTACCTATACATATGTACGTATGCATTACATATATATTATATGTAGATATTTGAATGTATCATTATTCAAATAAACAAGCATACACAAAGTGTATACAAATTACAACCTAGAAGCCAGACTATATTTTCTAGAACAGTAACCATTTCAAGGAGCATTTTAAATAATTTTCTATTTATTTTGAAATGTTCTGAGGTTTTTTTTTTTACTTAAAATATCAACCTTTTGATTTCAGTTCAGACAATAGGCAGAGGCATTTGAAACTAAAAATTTTTAAATATATTTTAAAATATTTACCTCATTGGCGTGTGACAATTTGAGCCATTTGGTTTTGTGTATAGTATAAGGAAGTAATAAGCAATATTATGTGTATTCATAATTTTGTATTTTAGTATAAAATGAACATGACTCAAAAATTTGCTTTGTTCATGGAGACCATAGCCATAACCTCTACCATTACTGAGGTAGAGATAGAAGGCTAAAATGGTGTGACAATCTGGTGAAGGGTAATGTCAGAAAGAGTGATTTTATTACTAACTGAGGTTGACGAGGTTAGATCACTTATGTTAGGAAAATAAATCTTGACATTTATGTGGATAATTTTGCGGCTTCCTTGTCAACCTTCCTGTGAGACACGGGTCTGATTAAACTCTGATTGAGAATGAGAACCGTAATACATTATTAATGAACTCAGGGTAATTGTAAAGTTTTATGGCTTAGGGATCAGTGGAAATTGGTTCCATGGTCAGTTTGAGAAATTATGAGAATACACTGTGCGCGGACAGCGCTGATAGCTTGGCATTAGTCATGGTCTTCCCACAGCCCTGGCCCTTGCCAGCACTAATGACAGTCATTTTGGAGTGTGACCATGCATTAGAATACATTTAGAAGAGCATAAAATGTCATATATTCAAGGAAGGGTTTTTCTGCGGTTCTTGGCACCAGAAGCCTTATATTCCCAGAAATTCAAGTTTCTTGAAATTGAGACTCATCTCCAGTAATCTCGGGTAAAAGGAAAATTCAAATTAAAAATCAATCACAGTCATTTTTAAAAGAATGATCACTTGGACACTAAGTTAATCCTATTGTCACTCAAAGCTAGGAAAATGAAGCATCATTCTTTAGAAATTCTCTTCAGGGATTGTATTAATAAATTTATTTTCCCCATAGATTTTTAATGAAAAGAACAAATGTAAATTGGCTCTTTAATGAATGATTTCTTTGGACAGCCAAGAAAAATTCAGAAGTTTCAATTTCTTTTTTTTTTTTTTTTTTTTTGTACTGGGGATCGAACTCACGACCTCGCGCTTGCCAGGCAGGCACTTAAGCCACTGAGCTAAATCCCCGGCAGAAGTTTCAATTTCAAGCATAAATATTTTGTATGTGACAACAAAATAATTGTACATTTAAAATTAAAAAAAAACAAATAATGACTATTACAGGAGTCAGTAACATAACAGGGGCAAGAGTTTGGAAACAGACAGTAGGATATTGTAGGACCCGAATGTTAACTGTTTATTGTGAATTTGCATTTTTCACCTGTGAAGTAGGAATTATAGCAAATCTACTGAAAAAGCAAAACAAAACAAAATCCATTTATCATAAGGGTTACTGAGGTCCTCTCAGTGTTCTGTATGTGACATACAGTGAGCCCCAAATTATTTCCTTTATCATTTCAGCAAAATAATATTGCCTGATAAAATTATTGGTCATTTACACTCATTAGAATGAAACCACTATTGAAATTGCAACATTATAATTTGCTATTAAAGTGATGGGATTTGGAGACCACACTGTGAGACCTGCCTTGAGAAAGGTGGTTTCATTAAGCGACTTACTACCTGCTGAGAGTTTAATGCGGGCTGTGTTTGTGTTTGTCCTCCAGGCTTCACTGATCAGATGGATTTTTAAACTGGGATTTTGTACAATTCAAGTAAAATCAGACACTAAGACATTGTGGAGTGTAAAATCACGCCGAATTTAGTGCCTTGAGGTACTGGACTCTCTCATTCATCCTCAAGTAATCCTTGGCGTTTCTAATCTGTTTAAGATCCCTAATAGTCAATTAATAAATAACTAATACAAAAGAAAAACTTTGTTACTTTTCTTAAATCCCATCTAGAGATTTCTTGAGACTGACAGTCCCAAACAGATTAAATTTTCAGTTTCGAAACTGCATCTCCCACAGCTCACAGATTATTTGGGCTTTCAAATGACTGTGTGTAGCACCAAGATAAGTCCTAGAAGCACTAGTGCAGCTAGGAAAGGGAAGCTGTAGAAGTCGTGCACTTTAGTGAGTCTACAGGGAGTCAGCTCTAGCTGATAGTACTAAACGTGAGTCGGAAACCATCGTTGATGAAATAATTACTGGTTTAAAGAATCAAATTTGGAGTCTGCAAGGCCAGCAAACTAATGATGTCACTCTTTTAAGCTGCCCCTCCTCTTTGTAGATCACCCACATTGTGGTCCCACCATTCTCCAGCTCTTCCCAGCCACTCGGAACCCTGAGGTTGGCTGTGCTAACTGTCCCCAGAGGGAGCCTTGCCCGGCTCTCAGAGCTGAGTGTGTGACCCCATCTCAGCTCTCCTGTAGGGAAGAAGGACTTCACAGGCTCTTCCTGAGGAAGAGCCCTGCCCTCCCCCACGTTCAGACACCTCGCCTTTCTTACAGCCACGATCACTTCCATTTAATAAACAAGCAAACTCGTTGCTATGTGATTCCTGGTTAATCGCTAATGGGGATTAAAATACAGCCATCTACCTCAAGAAAAGAAAATTCTGAGATATAGCCGTCTCCTTCCTCTGCCTTTTTTCAGCCATCAGAATCAGGCCAGGAGAGCACTGATTCTATTTTATGGGATGAAGGCTTGCCCTAGATTCCAGAAGTGAAATAAAGACAATTATTGAAGTAGCTTGAAACACAGTAATCCTGCTGGCTATGTGACTGAATTCCTGTTAGTTGGGGAACGAAGGGAGCAGAGATGGGTTGGAAAATGAATATGGACATAAGAAAAATAAATAAACAAATTAGTATATATTGTCCTAAAATACAGCCCTAGTAATATATAGCAATTCAGTGATCAATGTTTTGTTTCTGTCAGTAAAACATGTATGATTGACATAAGGAATTCTAATTTTCTCAGCATCTACATTAAAAAGAGATGACTTAAATTACTTTAATCCAATATGTGGATATATGTACTCAATATTAAGACATTATTCAAATAATTTAGCTCTCTAATTTATTCTTTGAAATAAGCTAAATATTTTACATTTCTAGGCAACTAGGAGGTTGGTTTTTCATTAGAAGTATTTGATCTAGATTTACACCCTATAAAATTGAATGTTGAAAATATGATTTACACACATTATGTCATCTAAGCACATTTGAAAGTTTTCAAATAATTTAGTTTTTAAATTTACATTTCAATTATTATAAATTTAAAAAATGAAAAATTCATCTCCTCATGCACTAAGCACACTTCAATTGTTCAGCAGTCATATGTACATTTTTGGATGTGTTTATTTAAAACACTGCATTTCTCAAAATAAACCGAACTCCTTATATCAACTATATTCACTGAATGTCACTATGGCCACTCAAGTTCCAAATTCACTAAACTCTTTGCAATTTCTTTTAAATACTATACTAAAAATATCTCAGTTTTCTTCTTCAATCTTGTATGGTCAATACCAATTACCCTACTTTACACTCATTGTACAATCAACATGATGATTGGTTTGGAATTTTTGCAAAATCCATATATGGAATTTCATTCATATACAGTCTGTCAGTAACATAGATGGATTTAGACATCACTTATTGGTCACACTCCCTTGATCCCTAATCTGTTTCAAGGCATAGTTTAAAAATGTCTTTCTGTTTTGCGATCTTGATTTGTTTCTGCCTTTTCCATTTTGTTGCCGTGTTCTATAACTTTCTTCATGAACAGTCGAGCTTCAGGGAAAATCAGTTTAAAAAGGCAATTAACAAATCTTTGCTTAATTTTTGAATGTAACATTTCTCATGAGACTTACAGCCTGAGATAAAAAAACATCAAGTATATATTGGTAAATAAATATTTGGGATGGCTAAAACACAATAGGCTTTTCAGCTTTCACAAATTAAAGAATCACTTTACAGTAACAAACAGCACAATAAAAACCCACTGGAAAATCAATTATAGTGTAATAATGCCACTTTCCCAATCAAGTAGAAATTAACAAAAGTGTCTTGTTTATAGGCAGTCTGATGGCATAATTTTCTGACAGTTTTTCATTTATGAATAGTAAGCATTGTTTGCATAATTGAGAGAGAAAAAGCAACAATAATAATCATTTGGGGAGAAAAAAATTTATTTTTCCAGTAACATTAGAATTAATTCAAAACCCTTCTATAATTTTAATTTGCTCTCTTTTAAATAGATGCTGACACATTTTTATGTTTTACACACATGTTAAATTTAAAGTGGTATCTACAAAATAAAATTAATTGCCATGACTATTGCGAATTTTGGTGAAGTGTGGTTATAAGAAAGTTGTTATCTGTTACTTTACAAAATAATAAATGTCAACAAATAAGAGGAGTTCTGTCGATGTTCAATATGCCTCTTCAACAGAAGTTTGTTATTAGTTTTAGCTTTAATGAGCTTGAAAAAAATCGAGAAATTCGAAACATAACTCTAGATGATTTTTTCTGATAGTATTCCTTTCATAGACCTAAGTTAATTAGCGATGCATGTATTGATGCTTCTATTTTGGCTAATATTGTATTTTCTTTAGACCATGCAATTTCCTTAGAAACCAAGAGCCTTTCCTTTTGTGCCTGGCTAGTTTGTTAAGTCAGAACATTAAGTAACCAGCAGCAGAGATCTGAACACTTTATTTTATGTATTTTACTTTAGTCAATGGTGACAGTCTAAGGCAAGCAGCTACCTGGTAAATGCTCGTCCTGACTAAAAACATGCTGCTCATGTGAGCATGCTTTTCTGTAGAGAAGACAACTCCATGCCTGTGACAGTTACTGATCACCTATGGGCTTTTGACACTTAGACTTGTGTAAGGGATCCTAGTGTAGTAGTGGTGCATGAAGAGGTCCGGAGAGCCGTATTGGGGACCACCCTGCTTCCATGCTCGCCATTTCTTTACAGGTGAATGCAGGTGAACCTGTCCTTACAGACCTTCGTGCTACGCCTCTCTTTCCAGCTCAGCTGAGTGCAGACTCACCCACGTGTCTTCCTTCTCTTGTCCCTGGGCGTTCACGCCTCGCTCTCAGCTCAGGCTTCTCCCTTGTGTGGACTGGAGTTCCAAAGATGTCTGCTCACATCTGAAAGTGTTACTTGCATGGGGAAACCCATTTCTGGAAGCTAAGTGTCAGAGAACACCAGCTCATGCAAATGTGTGGGGCTTGGCTTCTCTCTATGTGTCTCTTCGTACTTCTGTCCCCACTTCTAGATTTCATTATCTTTGTTAACCAGACAACCTTAAGGAGACAGATAAGCAGTTCCATCTAAGAGTGGTCAGGATAATTTCTACAATCTAAGGACTCAGGCAAACCAAATTTTGAAACATAATGTTGAATTCTAGAAATCTAACCTTGGAAAAATGTGTTTAGCACTGTAACTCCCAAGGGTTTCAAAACTCTGAATGAAAGAATGAAGAGAAACTAAAATGACACACCACCTGTTATTATGGTTCAAGATAATGATTTATTTATTTAATGCTAAAAAAAAATACTACTGTTATGAAATATAAAAAGAAAATTATTTTTCATGACATAAAATTGATTTGGCATTTATTCTTCTGAAGTTTTATATGTGATTTTGTATAAGAAGTTCTAAATATTTCATATGTGATAGACTTTCATTAAATTTTATTTGCTATTTTATTTGCTATTTTATTTATAGTGCTTAAAAATACACATATTTTTCAACTTTACATTTGATGATACAAAAAAATATGAAAAGCTAACCATAAATTATTGGAGGTACACCATCTATATTTGTTATATATCTGAAATAGTACATTATATTAGAAATATGATAATAATTGTAAATTAACTTAAGTGAGACATATACAGTTTTGTTTCAGACTATCCATATTGTCTTTTATTTAGTTGGTTTGGTATGTTGTGCAGCACAATTTGATATTTCCAAAAGATAACATAAGTCTCATATAAACTCATTTGAGTTATTTTTTCTATTAAGCAACAAGACAATGTAAGATTTTTTAAATGTCACACTAAAATAGTCATAAATGGCGTTTTTGAATTTATTTCATATTTCATAGTCATTTTCCTTTACAAAATTTAATTTGCATAAATTACAGTTATGGAGTATCATTCATACCTTTAAAACTGTCTGGCAAAAGTAAAATGTGGTGTAACAAACCCCTCACAGTTAAATTTTGTAGTTGTCATCTGGACTGTAACGTAACTTTGTAGTTCCTCAAACCCAACTTGATTTATTGTTTTCATGTTTGCCTTTCTTTTGTGTCATATAAAAACTGCAATAGACATTGATAAATATATTTCCAAGCCTTGTAAAAATTAAGGTGTATGATTTCTCCGTAGTTGCCTACTAGGTAAATAATCAGATATTTTATATTTTAGGCCTATCAAATAAATTTTCATCTCACATGAAATTTTCAATGCACGAGAAGTTACAACTGATGTGCTAACAGTTCTCCAAGAGTTGATAGAATTCTCTTTAGAAATATTAGGGTCTGAAATACTCAGATTTCATCTTACTGGCTATTTTTAGAAATGTGTGTCAATGATATGTATAGCTACCAAGGTTCTGCACATGTGGTTTTGTAGGAACTTTCTGAATTAAGACGAATATTGACACATTATTTTGGAAATTCACTGTTAACAGTACATGGTATAAACTTCTTAGTTTATGTTCAATGAAAATGTTTAACAATATAAAGTTTTAAAACACATTAGGCAATAACATCATTATTGTCTTAAATTACATTGGAAGTGGTTAAATAATCTAAGTAAAATTCTTAGATGTTTATATAGTACTTCTGACTGTTAAACAATATTTACTGCATTCTAAATGCAAAAAAAAATGTTTTGAGTTTTACTGATACTAAAAGCATTTATTATATAAAAATTCACATAGACAGTGGTTTGCTGAACCTTAAAAATCACTAAAGTGTATAAAGGGTAAATTATTATGCCTTTGGTTGTCAATATAATTACCCAAACTCCTGGTGGAACAGAAAAATATATAAAAAATTTTAAGACTATTCAAAACAATGACCAAAAATTCATTCCCTGAACTTCTAAGTCCTCCTACAAGTGTACTTAATATAACACAAAGATGGGGTGAGAATTACAATTTGAAATGAAAATTATATACATTTTATTAGGCACTGATTGGTAAGATAATTATACACAGCAAGTACATTACATATCGTGTGAGTTTAATATCTCCTCGTCTTATTTATCTGTAGGAATTCCTGACATTCTTAGTTAGCTACTGTGCCTGAGTTACTTGTGGTAAGCTTCTCGGAGCCTTTCCGGTTTCGTCATGCCTGGAAGTCCTGCCTATCATTCTTGCTGAAGAGCAGGTCAGTCACGCTGGTCAATTTCACGTGTAAATCAGAGGCCAGAATTTACTTTGCTCAGTAATTAGCTTTAATTCTCCAAATGTTTTCATGTCAACGCTTCTTTACGTAACCACTCAGTCCCACAAAGCTGCTTGCCTTCTCCGGCTCTGCGCTTTACCTTTGCTACTGATGCTGCACACCGCTGCCTTTCTGTCCTTCCCGCCTCCCCGCTGCAGAAGCAAGGACCTGTACAGTGCTCCTGAGGGCAGAGTAAAGGTCTTGGTTGAAATGCAACCTGAAAATAGATTGCATTAAACCTATTTTAATAATCATGAAATTATTAATCACGGCTTTGGGGATCATCACTCAGGGAAGTCTGTGTTTCATGACACTGTGTCTCCAACGAAGTAGACTAAAAGGCGGACATGATCACACCCCACCGAAATCCACAGGGGAGAATCACTTAGGGGCTGGAGGGCAATGGGGAAACACACACTATGTTATACCTCCTGTGGGCCTAGACTTCTCCACAGCGGCACACTGCCCCTGAGGAGGAATTACAGAGTTCAGCCGACCTGCCACAGGGGCGGGATACTGCAGTCACATGCACAAGCCCATACACACACATGCACAAAATGAAATTGTGTTTCCCGTGTGTGTTCATTTTGCAAGAATGTATGATATTTTATTTTCATTTTTGTGGATGTAATCCATGAAATCACATGGGATAAGTACACATATTAATTAAACTGTTCCGAGAGAATGAGGCAGTAACCAGCACTCAGGTGAGGACAAAAGAGACAACACAAATCTACCTTGCCCCCAAAGCACCCATGCTCATGACGTCTATGGACTTCTCATATTTTCATTACTCGAGTGTGTATGTCTACACGCTACGATTTGGCAGTGCTTATTTTTAAAATGTGTTCGCAAGTGGATGGCAAAGATGGGTCTTTTGGTGACTTCATTCTGGAACAGCCGCCTGAAATTCAGGATTGCAGCTCGTCTCTGGGTAACCATGTTTGACTTTTCAGCTTTCTACTCTCAGACAGTGCAAAGATAATATATATTCAGAAGAAATTTTGCTTTAGTTCTTCTTTTCTTCAGGTCTAGCAATATTCAATTACGTTATAATCGAATGAGCAAAAAACTACAAAAACAAAACAAAACAAAACAAAATTACTCCGGATTCTTAGTACCACAAAGAAGGAATTGCAACGTACACCCCTCACAGGAAGTAAGAATTAAATTCACTGTGGAAGATTCCAGGATGGTAGCAGAAACAGACAGGAGGAAGAGCGGCCCTGCAGACCCTCAAAGAATTTCAGCACAGCTTGGGCTTGTAGGATTTAAAGGATCAGGCACGTCTAACTCCACATCCCTCACATTTCGTTTGTCACTGGTGTCAGAACTATTGCTCTGCCACCTGGACATCACGACCTCCTGAGCTTACACAGGCACAGTCCCCAGAGTGGCACCAAGCTCACCTCTGAAGGGAAGAGGGTGACTCCTTCAGTTTCCCTGCGTCGGACTGCTCCAGTTAAATGTGCTTGGTGCTGGGCAGTAGCACCCTGCTGCCCATTAGGAGCATGAAGGTAAACGTTTCTTCTCTACAGTGGTGGAGCTGCCCCCAGTTAGAAGATACCGCTGCCCAGTAAGTGCATGATACATTCAGCCCTTTATTGTAAACTAGGCCTTGTCTTAGGGGGATTTGGCCAAGCAGTAGGCTAAGGTAAGCACTCTGAGCATGTTTGAAATAGGACAAACCATGATGCTTCGCGCATTGAATATGTTAAATGTGCTTTCAATTCAGGATATTGAACTTACACAGAATTTATTGTTTTTATCATTTTTGTGCATTATATTAGAAAAGTTCATTGTCAGGGAAACATCGTTTTTTTTTCTGGTTGTATTTCTTCTAATAATTTTGAGTTTGTCTTGAGCTTAGTACTACTTACATTTGCTCATTTTAGTATTTTGAGTCTTTTCACATATTTAGAAATGGGCATGATTTAGGGTAACTTTCCTTGAATCACATGCTCTGTTCTTGGTTTTTGTGGCTGATGTTTTATTTTGCTGCTTGGTTATTGTTCTTGTGGATGCTTCTGACTGACCAGCTGATATCGCCAAGCTCTATTCCCCAGCCCCACTTTTGTCATTTTTCTTCTTTTATGAAATGTTTTCCCTATTCTGGTCACTTTCTATTCAATTTTTAAAACTCTTGGTCTTGTTAGGAAGAGAATAGTAGCACTGGTTCACTTATGTGAGTTGGTAGAGACACTATGGTCAGGAGACATTTTCTTTAAATCATCTTTTATTATTTTGAACTGATTCATAAAACACATTATACATGCTAAAGAGATATCTTGACATAGCACATCTTTTCATCATGTTTAAGGCTAAACATATCCATTGCCTATAACTATCAGTCATTTCTTTATGGCGAAAGATTTCATACTGTTTCTTCTGACTTTTACAGTACTTCATTATTCTTTAATAATAGCCCTAATGTATGTGATGATACCAATGTTTCTTGTTCATATCTAATTACAAATTATCTATTGATCAATCTTTTTTCATTCCTCATTTCCCACTACTCTTCCAATCCTTTGCTAGCCAGCATTAAATGACACCAAATTTTTAATTTTTCACCTGCTATTGAGATTCTATAGTAGCTGACTTAGAGTACTTGGCTTATTTCCCTTAACAGAGCAATCTATTCTTCTATTCACACTGTCATAAATGACAGAATTTTATTGTTTTTGATTGAATAAAATTCCATTGTGTATGAGATGTGAACAAACATGTTGAGTGTTTACATTTTTTTATTTCAAAGAAGAAAAAAATACAGAAAAACAGGAAACAGACAAAAGAACACACAATACCAACAACAAAAACTCCAAAACAATAGCAATATAGCATCTTAAAACAAGATGATAGGAATTTGACAATGGTTGTTTTATTGCATATTGTTATCTTGCAGAGATTTGCTCAGATTACCAGATACAGGCGTGCAAAATTAATCAAACAATATGAGCAGTAACTGTTCTTTTTCTCGAACTAATAGGATTAGCAGTACAACTATCTTAGCTATCTTGTGCATACATACATTTATATTTTTTTCCATTTCTTTTCCTTCTTTTCTCCTTTCCCAAATCACAGTTGTTCTTTCTGTTTGAGCAGTTTGTTTATTTTTCATAATATCTAGTGTACCTTTGGTATTTTGCACTAGCTTCTTATACTAGTGAGACAATACAGTGCTTACACATGTGTGTCCGATTTATTTCACTTATGATTATGGTCTCAAGCTGCATTCACGTACCTTTAAAAGCCATGGGTTTAACATTATTTATAGCTGAGTAGGACTCTGTTGCATAAAAATACCACATCTTTTTTATCCTTTCTGTGATTAATGGGCATTTAGGTTATTTCCAAGACCTGGCTATTAAAAATTGTGCTGCTATAAATATTGGTGCACATATAGTTCTATGGTATGATGTTTTTTATTCTTCTGGGTACATACCAGGAAGGGAGATACCTGGTTTGAATGTGACCTCCAGTCCTAGATTTTTGAGGAATCTCCACACTGATTTCCATAATAGTTGTACCAGTCTACACTCCCACCAACAGTGCAGAAGGGTTCCTTTGTCCTCAGAGCCTCTCCAACATTGTTATTGGTTGATTTCATTGTTTCTCATTCTTTCTGGAGTGAGATGGAATCTCAGCGTTTTAATTTGCATTTTCTGAATGCACCCTATCTCATCTGATCTAGAAGCTGAGCAAGTTTGGGCCTGATTAGTACTTGGATGAGAGTACTTAAAATTAAAAACAAAATTACACTAGAAGACACACTTCCCTTAATCCCGTCTCTTAATCTACTCTCGCTCACATACACTTGTCCCGTTATTCTTCCCACTGATTCTGCCCGTTCTCTTTTGTGAGTGTTTCTAGTTGCACTGCTCTGGTTACTTCAGTGTCCTGAACCAATTCAAAACGTGCACTTTCATAATCATTTTAACTTAGAGAAGAGCCAAGAGTCACACCATGTCAAATGGGGTAGTTAAGGTGAAGCCCTCTTTAGTGCTTTTATTTGACAGAAATTGCCATATATGTAAAGCCCTTAACTGCTTCAGAATGTAATGAGAAAGATGAGATAACTGTGTTCTAAGCAATGAGTTGTCAGTCATTCGAGGGGATTAACAACCATGTATTTTTCAACATAATATTTTTTAATTTGAGTATTCAGTCTACTTTTATCATATAGGAGATATCGATCTGTCTCCTTTTCTTTAACCATTCATCAGCTGATGGCTACTTTGGTTGTTTCCACTGTATGCTCTGACAGTCCTGTATAAAACATGTGACTACATTTTTTCTGGTATTTAGCTCAGTGGCTCAAGTGCTTGCCTGTAGGGATAAGATCATGAGTTAGATCCCAAATAAATACAAAATGTGACTACAGATCCTGCTTTGACATAGTTGTTTCATTCCCTTTGGCTACACCACAAGGAGGGGGATTGCTGGATCACTTTACAGTTCTGGTTTTAACTTTTGAGGAACCTTCATGGTGCTTTCCATGGTGGCTGAACTAGTTTACATTTTCACCCAGAATGGTTGTACAGGGTTCTCTGTTCTCCACACTCTCACCAGCACTTGATATTTTAAACTGTTTAGCAATAACCACTCTTGGGGTGAAGCAATATTTCATTGTCAGTTTAATTTTCATTTCCCTGATGATTACTGATGATGTACAGGTTTTCACATATTTCTTTGCCATTTTTATGTCTTCCTTTCAAAAATGTCCTAGTTCTATTACTCAACATTGTTGTTGTTATTATTATTATTAGGGTTTTCATTCTGTTTTGTTCTGTGTTCTGGTTTTTGTTTTTGCTATTAAGAGAGTTTCTTATATATTCTCTGTCAGAAATACAGTCCACAAATATTTTCTCCTAATATCAGGTTGTCACTTCACTTTGGAGATTATTTCCTTTCCTGTTCAAACACATTTTACTTCGACAGAATTCCATTTGTCCAAGTTTATGTTTTCTATGCTTTGGGAAACATGTACACAAAATTCATTATCCTTCTGAAACATTTTAGTATATTTTTTTCTCTTGGTTTCAGACTTGACTTTGAAACATTAGCCTTGAATTAGGCTTGACAGTCAGTCATTCATACAAGTTGGCTGTTTATCATCAATATGATGTTTGTATCTGGTGAGAGAGGGGAACGCGGATTCCTCTTTCTGCCATTGGACGTCCCACTTTCCATGCACCATTCGTTGAGAAAACTGCCCCCTCTTCCGCACACGTTTCCAGCACCTTTGCCGGAAACCTGTTTCTCCCTTGTACCCCTGCATTATACGAGTACAAAAACTCTCTCTAGGTTGCTATTCTTTGTGAGTTGCCTCTCTGTGCTTTCCAGAAACTTGAAAACTGTGTGATGCTTTCTTGTTCTGTGTCCTTATGATTCCCCATTGGTTCTTTTGGCATCACTTGAATAGATGCGCATAAATATTTTAGTTTTAAGTTCTTGTAAAAATTTCCAGAGTTGCTGTTTTTGCGTGTGTGTTAGTATTTACATTGCTTTAAGTTTCTCCCTGTGTGGATGTTCAATGAAAACCTATGTCATCTAATTTTATTGCAAATAGCCTTATTGGGCTTCCAGTTTAAATTCCTGATTGATCTGTGAGTTCTTTGGGGTGGATTAAGGCAAATACATAAACTTTTCTCACACAAGCAGTATTTTCTCCGATTTTGATTCCTAATAAATTTAGAGAGTCTTATATTTTTCTTATCAAAATGTGAAACTAAATATTCCCATATTGATTGCTTAGAAATGTGTTTACAGATATTTTTAACTTTGAGTGCTCATTTCAAACAATTTTTTTAATATTATATAGAATTAAATTGAAAATTCTGATTTAGTAATGTATACATGCATAATTCTCCTTCTCTATAGACTGGGTTTTACATTTTTGACCAACATTTTAAGTAAAAGGGTTCTGTAAGTTATTTAACACAACTTTAGTCACAGCAACTACTTTATATATTTGACTACAAACCATTCTAAAATTCTTCTTTAATTCTTAAGAAGTTTGTATCTTTAAAGTATGATTAAATTATTAGTTTGTTCTATACTAGTTCTGTGATGTGTAAATAAGACACGATATAGCACGTGAAAAGTAAAAATTTAAAACACATGGAAGGTTGAGAGAGGGAGGAGCTTCCCAATTCCATGATTATACTTATGTTACCTTGCTGGTGTGTGGAAAATATTCACTACTGTTCATATTATCTGGTCTTGAAATGCTGTCTAATGCTACTGATTTTAGAGATCACTTTGCTCTCATCAGTGGGTAACCATTTCTGTTACCGAGTATTTCTCTGTATTTTGTTTTCCTAGTTCAAATTACTAACACTGTGTTGGAGTTGGGCCATGTATAGACACTGGCTGATGCAGTCACTGATTCTGACTGCAGTAGGATTTCATACATTTTAATATATATATTTTTCTTTTTCTTCATATTCTATCATTTTAAAATTGAGAGACTGAGCAATTAGTAGTATGTTTATAAAATTTGCAATGCCTCTAGAAACCTGAGGCATTTTAGACCTCATTAAACATGGTAGATTTATTTGCCCTTAATCTCTGCTCTAAATTCCAATTTTCAAGCACCAGAAAAATATAATAATTTCGCTGTGTCCAGATGTTCACAAATCCTGTCTTTAGAACTAGATATATATTTGAATGATGATTTGAAATATGACTTATGGGGGAAACTTTATATAAATTTGGTAATTGAAATTTCCAACTGAATTCTCTAAATATTTCTTTATTCTTTTTTGAGTATCCTTAACTTTCTCCCACTGACTACTTTTCTTCCTACGTTCATTCCGCTCTAACAGACACACATCATTAGGATTAGTGTAATAAAAGAAGATATCTTAATTTTAGGAGATATATCCCCATTTTTCTCTTTAAAAGGCTATTTCATAAACTGTTTCTGGTAGGATTAGGGAATAGCCCATAAAATTTCTGTATTCTGTCTTTAAAGGACTACAAAGTGTATGTACTAAATATGATGTATCACATTTGAATGACCAACTCTATCTGATATTTTTTTCATGGTTAAACTGATAGTTTATAACCCAGCTTCCAAGTTCTGTATGCATAGTATCTCATTAGTACCCTTATAGGGTACTGTGTAACTATTTGTGAATGAATAAATATTTCATTGCAGTGAGATTAGTCTGTCATTAGTGTCTTCCATGAATGGAACTGATTTGGAAGCGTAAAATCTAACCAATTTAGATAGTTTTCCCTGGTGAATTCAAGCTTGAATCCATCCGTACTCAGTCTTTTGAGTGTGTTATAATTTTGACTAAAAACTAAAACAAGATTATTTCTGTAAATCTAATATCTCCTTCCTGAAGTGCTCTCTGATGTAAAGTCTACCGTACCATGAAATAAGTCTGTTGTACTTTTCCTTTCAACTCTGATGCCATGCTTAATAAACTCCTGCTTCATTAGACAGAAAAATGTATTAATTTCAGAAACTAAGCATTATAGAAAAAATCGGTTCCCATATTTTCATTCCATTTGGTAGTCTATTAGGAAATTTGCAAGTGTGTAATTACCAAGAGTAATCTTGTTATTTTCAATTGTTCATGACCTGGAACTAGATTCAAAATTGTTAAAGATACAATCAGAGATAATTTCTA
Organism: Dolichotis patagonum; assembly: GCA_004027295.1. Lineage (NCBI taxonomy): Eukaryota > Metazoa > Chordata > Mammalia > Rodentia > Caviidae > Dolichotis > Dolichotis patagonum. The sequence continues at coordinate 20,717 of PVJX010001016.1, read as the reverse complement.
ACATTGAAGTAGCTCACAGTTTTCAAAACTTATGTAATTTCTCAGACTTCATTTTAAGAATTCTAAAAAATCTGTGTGTGTTTGGACAGTGACAAAAGGAACATTAATTAGGAAACTGGATTATTTGGTTAACTGTACATTAAAATGAGAATCCTGTGAAGGAAAAATAAAATGCCCTGAAAAACATCCAATCTTAAATCTTCGGAAAATATTTTGCCATCAATGAACAACTACATTTTTTATCTCTACTTTCATGTTACCATTGAAGTAATTAAACTGAGACATCTGAACAAAAACTAAGGAGCGTTAATATGGCTATGTTGTGTCTCTAAGACACGAAATCAATTGTATCTGTAAATACTTGTAAATAGCCAACATGATAGGCATTATTCCATAGGTCTTTACAATGAGAACCATTGAAAAAGATAGAAGGTAGAAACAGAATTGAAACTAAAACACACGATGCGTTTCTTTACCCATTGTCAAAAACAGAACTTGGCAAGGCTGATTCCTGTTCCAAAACTTTGGTAGCTGTGTGGAAATACTAAGAGGAATTGCTATGTGTCTGATTTCCTCACTTGAAAGTTTTTGCTTTACAAGACTTTTAAGTAAATAGATCATGTGGTATGATTTTTTAAAACTAAAAAAATTCTAATCAACATAAACTCATAACAGTTTATAATCTGTGAAACAAATGTTTTCAGTCAACAAAATGTATCGCAGTAGGAGAAAAAAATTCAACTCATAGCAGAGTCCTTGTGACAATTTCATTCTGTAAAGAATAAATTTATGCTCCCATCCTGTTATTTGACAACTGAAAATTCTGCATGCCCGGCCTCTTGGTCTAGGAAAAACAGACTAAGGGTTTCTTGGAGATTTATTTGTGCAGGGAATCAAGTCTCAAGGCTTCCCGCTATTTTCAGACCTGGGTTCTGGTGGAGGAGTCTACTTGTAAGTACAAGCAGCCATCATCCTGGCTAAACAACTCACATCCATAGAACACAAAACTCTTCTAAACTCTACCTGTCAGGATCTGGAGGCGGTGGAGGAAAATCTGTTTCCAGAAGAAGTTGTAAATCACAGATTACTTTTAGATGTGTTGAGTCTGTGAGTGAACAAAAAGTAGAACTCTTTGCCTGACTTTGAATGAAAACCTGAATAATGTCATATTTACCCAATAGAGAATCGAAGTATTAGTTAAACTGATCAATGGTAATGTCTAGGAGGATATAGATTAGTGTGTTTCGTCTAAGTATATCCAAGCTGGACATTGTGGTGTACAAGTGTGTTTCCAGCATTCTGGTAGGTTGAGGTAGGAGGATTGTAATTTTGAGGCTAACTTGGAATACTTACTGAATAATGAGACCTCAATTCAAAAGAAAGAAGGTGGAGGGGAGGGGATGTAACTGAGTATGAAACTGCTGGATTCAACCCCTAGTATTAGAGAGGGTAGAGGGGGGAGAAAAGCAAATAGAGGAGAGAAGAAGAGAGGACAAGAGAGGAGAGGAGAGGAGAGGAGAGGAGAGGAGAGGAGAGGAGAGGAGAGAGGAGAGGAGTGAACAGGAGAGAAGGACAGAGGAAAGAATGGGAGAGGAGGAGAGAGGAGGTCTGTATCCATGCTTCAAAGCAGAGCAGTTAGTTTTTGGTATCCTATAAATACCAATGGGAAGGCAAAAGCCAAGAATGAACTCCTCTGCATTTAAAACAATGGTTTCAAATGTAAACCGGGAACTTTGAAACAACGATTATTCAGGTCACACAGAAAATTTATTGCACTATTTGTGGAAAGGAGTAATGATAATGGGGGAAAAAAGGCAAGAATGTTAAGGAATACTTTTTTAAAATAGAAATTAAGCAAGGAAGAACAGAGGTATTTTCCTTAACTCTAGGTTTCTTTCTCATTTTAGGGCTTCGCTTGTAACAGTATTCATTTCCACCAATATTGATGAAAATACTGATTTTTCTCCCAAACTGTTTGCATCATACTTCTGGGCTATTAATATTGATCAAGACTGTAAGTGAAAGAACTAGTATTCTATTTTGAATTGAATTTAGGGACCTATTTTCCTACCTTTGTGGCTAGATCTTTAATCTTGTTTATAAATACATGACTGTATGATGACGTCTTTCTCTTCTGCTGAGACACTCCCCTACAATGTGCTACGGTGAGGTCTCTGTAATGCATGACTATTTATTCAAGCAAATATACATACATAAGAGATTTGATATTAAAGAAAGCAAATTCACTGGAATAAACAGCAGTTTTAGTCTTTGGATTCATGATGACGAGTTCAATAATGCTGCCATTAACAAGTGAGACAGAGTTGAAAGCCACTTATATGTAATTTAAGAAAAACCACTTCTAAAAATGTTCTCAGCTCTTTTAATTTAAATTCATCTTTGCTCTTTATATTATATACTTTTCTGTGTAATTTTTATATACTAATACTGGACTCTGACTTCCAAAATAGCCTTTATTCCCTTAAAATATTTAATGTGATTCAGATTTTTACTAGACACTGCTCTATTGATAGAGAAATACTTACCAACAAGACAGACAAGGTTCTTTCTTGGTTCTGTTGTTAAATATTTGTAAATTTTTCAGTGAAAGAAAAACTAAATAAAGATAAGAGGCATGCAGGTGCATGTGAGAAATAAATTATATAAATCAGAGTATAACACAGTGAGATGAGAGAAATGGCTACAGAGTACAGACAAACCTCTTTAAAAACTATTTACATCAAAATCTGGGTAAGAAGTAAATATCCAGCGGGGATAGAAAAGTAAGGACTGTAGGTTGAGTTGAGTTTATTAGGACCCCACCCAAGTTCAGTGCACTTGGAAATTAAATGAGTACGAAAGGGGTAGGATCAGTGGTGATTTCGAAGTTTGTCACTCACAGTGTCATTTAAATGAAATGTACTGAGCTGTACCAGAAATGGTCAGAGGGCCTGATCGTGGATTCATAAAGCCTAATTTTATTACCTCTGAATGAGGTGTGGACTCTACTAGAATGTGGGTTATAACAGAGGAATCATTTTCAATGATTATTGTTCTATTTGGCAACACAGTAAAAATGACAGACAAACATGAATAATGGAGATACACTAATTTAGGAAATTTTTAGAGATAAAATTGCCAAGGCTGGCTGAAAACTCAGGAAAGAATAAGGAAGGATAATGAGAAACTCTGGCTTTGAAATGAACCACTGTGCAACCATCAACACTGGCGCATCAACTTCACTTGATGCTTCGACATCTTAGTTACTTCTCCCATTGCTGAGACAAAATACCTGATGCCCAAATTGAAGAGGGAGGGCTGGTGATATAGCTCAGCAACACAACCCCTGCCTGGCAAGTGCAAGGTCCTGAGTTCAATTTCCGGTACCAATAAATACAGACATAAATAATTAGGGAAAGGTTTGTTTAGCTCAGTTTGTAGAGGTTTCAGTCCTTAAGCAGCTGGTTTCAAAGCTAGGTGGCATGGCACAAGGGCTATAGCTCCTGGCAGTGTAAGATAGCAAAAGCAACAAGAGCAAAAGTAGGGAGAGGAAGAAGAAACCCCCTTTTCTCCCTTTTATTGTAATCAGGCTACCCACCCTAGGTTAAGGTAGCCTTCACACCACCTCTGTGCCCTCCTCTTGCTCAGGCCCAGGATGTTTACAAACGCAGGATGTGGCCCCTGCTGAGTCACGTAAACTTGTAAATGTCTCAGGTTGGCACAGTGAATCAGTCAGTACCACACCCTGTAGTGTAAGCAGCCACCGCTCTCTACTTGCTAGGATGTAGGACTGCTGAGCTACTTAGTTAAACTTCTAGACTTCTCAAGTCGGCACGATATATCCAACATTACACTGGTTTCTGCTTTGGAATGGCCTTGGGGGTCATGGAGTCACCCCCTTAGGTATGACATTTGATACCTCAAGTGCTCCTCTCTGGGGCTCTCACCCAGCTCTGCTCCGTGGCAGCTTTGCCCCATCATGCCCTTCTGACTTGGGATTTGTGGACTGAACCCCTCTCCAACCATAAGCTAAAGTAGGCCTTATGTCCTGTGAGTGGCTGGTATTGTGTCTGGTACCAGGGAAGCTAACAAACATACCATGGCTATAAAGGGAGAATGCAGACAGCGCTCCTCAAAGACAGTTAAGCTTTGATAATTCATGACACTGAACAGAATCTGAGTTACATTGATCTCTGTTTAATTAATATCTCTAATTAATTTTCTGTCTTTGGACTACAAATTAGGATGTGGGAGTCATTATTATCTAGAGGTCATAGTGTGGTTGATATTTTAATAAATGATCACAATGATTACAATTATGTGAAAAAGCAGTAATAGCTAACAAATATATATTTGAGTGAAATAAACTATAAACTAAGATAAAGCAAAGAAAGTACAGGGGAAAATTGGATTTAAGAAAATCACAAAAGAATGTTGATATGAAAGAATGGAAGAAACAAAATAAAGATAGCATAGACTATTTGAGGATTTGAGATGAAACACAGCTTTCCTCATCTGGGCTTTTTGGTCAGTGGGTATTCTCATATCAAGATTCCTCTCTAGAGAAACTAACCACATGTTTATTGGACCTCAGTTGTACTAATAATTGATGGCCTATGTGTGAAGGAAATAGCATCAATACACTGAAAAGGAGCTAGCTAACTATGAGAAAAAAAGCTAATTTAAATGTAGGTGTAGTTCAATCAGGATAAAAATGAAGATCTAGAAACATATTATGAGGAAACATTGAGACCATTTAAAAATTATCATCCAAACTAGTTTAAAATAAGCAGTACAATATGCTAATGCATGTTTGCTTTTTGTGATACACTAAATGTGTGGGGAGATCTTTGTACCACCTGTTCACTAGGGCTCTTAACCTAAAGATAAAACAATAGCAAGATACATAATCCCTCTATTACTTTATTTTCTACCCCAAAATAAAATACTACATAAATGTCATATTATTAGATATATTCAAACTAGTTATGCTTAATAACATGTTTGTCAAACAAGTAGAGACTTTACAGCTCACTGAAGCAAAGTGAAATTTCATTTAGATTCCAACTACATTTTGACAGTGAAAGCTCTACAGTCAAATATAAGTACAACTTAAGTACAGTTATTGTTATCAATTCATGTCAAACATAATCTAAAATTGAACAGAGCCAATCACAACCTCTGTTTCTGACAATCATCATGATGTTCATTGCATCATTTGGAATTTTACCATTTTGTTAATGATTCATCTTAAAGTAGACTGAAAATGATTACCTGATTTTTACAGAGAAAAAAATGCCACTGTCTGCATTTTGAGTTCTGGGAATGTTGAAATAGAGAAATGTTGTTTTTACATTTATACATTTATAATCAAAATACAAGCATCTGAACACATGAAAAATATGAATGGAATAGAAGAAGTCCATGAAGTGACTCCCTGTTCCTGGAAAGAATAGACAGGCACCCCTGATGTAATCTTTGATCTAACATTGAAAAGCCTCATGGAGGTTATACAGAATTTTGTGAGCTTTCTATTTTCCTTCAGCTTTTTAAAAATTTGGTTAAAATATAATAATTGCACAAATTTATCAGGTAAATGTGAAGCCATTGTTGTAGTCAGGGGTTGTGCAGAGAACAATTAGAATCAGAACACAAAATTTATAATACTATTTTAGGATGGTCACCCAGACAGAATTTAAGGCAAGAAGGTGCAGGAAATCTATCCACAACACTAAAGACATAGAATATTCAGCCAAGGGCCTGGATCCCATAGCAATGTCCTACAGGAGTCCAGATGAAGACCCAGAGCCCATGACAGTAACTCCTGCAAGTTCAACTGAAGGCCTAGAGCTCATAAGAACTCACACCAGTCTGTTTTACAGATCCATGCTGGCAAGGCCCAAAGGTCAGTGTGGAAGCTAGAAAGGCCAGCGGCGTGACGGAGCTGTGCTGGTAGGTTGAGGGTTATACACTGCAGACAAGAAGTCATGCTCATAATAAAGACCAGGGCTGTCCTGAAAAGCACCACAGCCATCCTCAGTGGCACGGAGTTCTTGAGCTCCTCCGACAATAAGAACAGTCGAGTACATGCCAGAAAGCAATGTGACAAGCTCCTCCTGGAGATTAAACAGCACATGTCTTCCCCTCTGGAGCCAGAAGCGATGCTTACTATAAGGACCAGAGCTCCCCCAAAGTGAACCACAGCCACTCTTACCAACGAGGTCCCGAGCTCCTCTGATGACAATGTCGAACTCACAATGGAGAAGCTAGCCACAAAGAGCTCCTCCAAGAGAACCAATAGCTCAAATAGCAACACTTAGGAGAACCCACAATGCCTAGCTTCTCCTTCTCCACGTCTCTATTTATGCTGACAACTTCCCTCAGGTGGACCATCTACGCTCAGCACCATGCTGATTTAATTCAGCTGCGTTAAGTTGACCATCAGTCTTCTAATCCATAACAGCCATGCACAGTTACATCTTGCATAACATTCAAACAGGATAATTAGCATACATGATTTTTATTATTTTTTGTGTATGACATTCAAAATTTTTATCTTACCTATTTTGAAATTTATAGTGCATGGTTACCAAAGGATAAGAGTGATCTAGGGAAAAATTGGTCATTAGGTACGAAGTTACAATTAGATAGGAGGAGCACATTCCTGTGTTCTGTGGCACGGTACAGAGATTCAGTCAGTAGGAAGCTGTGAACATTTATATTTCCCTGGAAGTGCTCCAGTGAGAGAACTGTATCTCAGAGGAAGTTTTAGAGTGATGGAAACACCATCTTGAGCTATCAATTTTCTCTAGCTTTCTAGGCATTTGAGGGTAGAAGGAAATATATTAACATGGTTAATATGGCACAAAATTCAAGATTTGCATCTGTTTTAAAATCCAAGCATCAGATTTGAGAAACAAAACAATGTAGAAATGCCTTACTTGTAGCATCCTGTCAAGGCCAGCTTGATGTTTGAGATCATACATTTCCTGTTCTCGTTAGCTAGGACGGTTTCAATAGGTAAGCCTGGGCAAGATGGAGAAGAGCAAGAAGTAAGTGAAGACAGGCAGTTTTAGGAATTTCTTGAGACTTCTCTGTTGGGAATATAAATTGGGAGCAAGTGGGGTTAGGTAGATTAGGAAAATAGGAATCGGACAAGTCAGAGACATAAAGAATACTAGGTGGGTGTGGTGATCGATCTCAGAAAGTTCAAGAGGGTAAATCTCAGACTTCATCAGAAAGTCAGGAGAATATTGCATCTAGTGGATAAACAAACATTTTATGGCTTCTTCTATTTGGGAACTCAATTATTATAGGGATCTTCAAAAAGTGCCTTTTCATGACAAAACAGTCTTGTTTCCTCTCAGCTGAACTTAAGCATGCTTTTGCCCAACTCTAGGTCTCTGAGCATTTAACTCCACCCCTTATAAATAGATTAGACACAGGGGCTCCTCCTCTCCCTAGCTCAGAGCATTTACTTGAAAAACTGGCAGTTGTAAAGTCCTTCTTCTGGCTCCGGACTTGTGAATCCTACAAATCCTCATGCTAGTTTAACGAAGCAAACCTATCTTTCGCCAGGATGCAGGGTCATCCCTTTCAGGAAGAGAAACAGAACCTAAAATCCTTCTCTGTGAGAGGATAGGAAACCTTCTCTCTTGGCACCTTTATTCCAGCTGTAAACTGCCTCTTGCCATGAAGGTTGAGAAAGGTCATTTTTCCTTGGTGTGAGGCCGAAGAGTAAACACTAATGACCTGGGGTCTCCTGACCCAGTTTAGATGATGTCCGGCCTTGATCTCCATGGTAATAGCCATGGATAAAATCTCCCTTGACTACTTGGCAGGGTAAGAGACTTTGATTTTTGACCATAAGCTTCTCAATATTGCACCAAATTGTATCGCTTTGTCTTTCGTATTTGTGGAAACACAGTTGTTCACTGAAGCATGGGTTGTTGTCTTCATTGTCCAAGTGAAATGCCACCTTCCCTATATTTATCACTGCCTGGGTTTGAGGTCCGTCTTCCAGTCAATATTTATGTAAAGCTGGGTTGTGGAGTGGGAAAACACTTTGCAGGAAGGATCAGTTCCTCAGACATTCTATGGTCATGTTTGAAAATAGTTTGAAAAGAACTATTAAATTCATTTAGAATTGTTTTTCATGATTTGAACTTCAGTATGTACAAAAACAGCATATTGATGGAAATTGTAATAAATACTGAGAGTGAAATTCATTTTGTATCATATGCAAGCACGTCTTACAAAGTTACCTACATACTGAGAGGACCCGCTAGTTATAGAGTTTTTGAGCTTGTCAAAACATTTGCTCTTCTTCGCAGTCAGTAATGTTTTGTCACACCGTAACCCCTGGAAATCACATAAATGGGCAGCTTTTTAATACTCTAACACCTGCCAGAACCACAATAGCAACAAGTACCAATAGTGAAAAGTCCCTAACATATGACAGTTTTGCTGCATTCTTGAATTTACACAATAAACTCACCACTTTTTTTTTTCCTGTTGCTTTCAATTTTTGGTCTAAGATCTTTGCTGTCTTGTATCAGTTCCCATATCTCAGTGACAGTTAGGGCTGGGATAACTATACGGATGGGCAGATAGTGACCGAGGTGGAGAGTTGCTTTGTCTTGATTATAAGGCATCTCCAGGAATGCCTTTTGAATATCTTGCCTGAACTGTTTGGTCCTTGTATGCCTGATAAGGTCCTTCATTGAGATTTTTCTGGATCCAAGGCCCCTAGTAGCTCATGGCAAATGAGCGATCCCATTTAAAAGGACCAAGATATAAGAAGCTAGGAATCCTTCAGCAGATTGCTTCTAGTTGAGTTACATCTTTGTGATTCACTAGAGGAGAAACACAAGTCATCTACAATTTATACTCATCTGAATCGAATGCCTTTAAAATGGCGTTAGGAATACTCCTTCTGTTATGAAGTTGTTATGGAACTGCAGAAGTGAGTCATGGTCAAGACACTAAAAACCGTATAATTGTGACCATCTGGTTCAACCCAGAGATACATGAGACTCACACGTACACATAGACAATTTCACAGAACTTGACGAGTTTCTTTCTGAAAATTTCTTGTGTCTATAATAATAGTAAAAGAGATATACACAAACATAACAATAAAATATTTTTTTACAGATAAAGCAAGCATTTTTCCCCCTGATGAAAATCATACTCTGCTTCTTTCTTTCTTTCTTTCTTTCTTTCTTTCTTCTTTCTTTCTTTCCTTTCTTTTTCTTTTTTTTGCACTCTACTGCATTCATAGTTCAGTTAAATAAAAACAGTACTTTCAGGTTCGCTAGCAGTTAGGCAACACTTTTTAAGAAAGAATTCATTAGGGATTGATAAAAATATATTACAATTAATCAGCTTTTAACTTTTCCCTAAAGGAGTTCATCTTGTACTAAATCCGAATATTGTTGCTTTATGATTCATTATTTTGTAATAAACCATGGTTACAAAAAATATCTTATTCAATCAGAGGTACAGGTTATAAATTAACCCCCAAATATTATTAGACCTATTTATGAACCTCCTTTGCATAACAATTTCTGGAAATGTTGTAAGAATCAAATATGCATGATTATATTAAAGAAAATTGTATTTATATGCAAATATGAATATATATAGTCTCTGTTTACTTAATGATACTACAGCACTTGTCATTTATATGAATTTCAAACTAACATATAATCATCTGTTTAGAACATTTTATGACAAGAAATTTCTTAAAATGTTAAAATTATTGAAATGTTTTAAGATAAATAATGAATGTAATAAATAAAAGTCACAAGAACTTTAAATAAAATTCATATTTCCAGAAAATTTTTCCTACCTCATCTAAGAGACAACCATTTTAAAATGTTTCTTTATTTCATTTCCCATAAATTTGGAATTTTTAAAATAAAATCACATGTTACTTGTTGGTTCTCTATAATGATAAATCTTTCATTCACTAATTAACCAAACTACCTTTCTTCTTCAATGTACTCTCCTTAGATCATTAAATTTAATTTTTGTGTTTACAAATTAATTTAATATACTAAGCATCATTCAATTCTTAAACTCACATAAGTTATATTACTCTTTTTAAAATTAAGGATATCAGTTTCCTTACTATTTTGTCTACTTCTATCCCAATGATTCTTTTGTATCTACCAAATTCTATCACTTTTATTTCCCACTAACATTTTTCATTATTGACTACATTATATTCAAATATATTAATACAAGCGCAATTAACTCTTCCTTGTTTTGTTTAGAACTTGAAAACCTGTCATTGTTATTTAAATTATTATAGAAGATGTAACTACTATTTGCTACAGAACTAAAGGTAGCATTAAGCACTTTTTCTGGTTTCCTGTTTTACATCCAAGATCTATTTGAAGAACAATATTCTAGTTTTGAGAACAAATGCTTGATTTTACATTCGATCAGTTGTTCAAGTCTTAGTTTCATTTATATTTAGATCATAGTCTTTGTACTTTAAGACAAATTTCCTCTGGAAATTTTCAATCATGTTTAAAAGTCATCAATAAGTCATTAATGCACTAAGTTATTAGTAACTGATGGTTGTATAAGGCAAATTTCCTCTTTAAACTACCAATATACTACAGTTTCAGGACCATCTATCAGTGGGAAATGTCTACTTTTTTTTTTTTAGAAAAGAACTTCATCATTCCCTCCGTTCAGTTTCTATTTGAATGAAGAGGATTCTCAGCTATTATCACTGGATTGCTTATCATTGAATTTTTAATAATTTCACAAACTATGCCTATTTTTTATTTATCTCTTTGATATTTCTGGGCATATTTTAAAGTAATCTGAAAATATTTGAAAGGTTATCATATATATTTATATATATATATATGTACTTTACATTTTCACTATTTCATCTGATTTTTTCTCTCAAACATTTATTTTCTTAAATTTAAACTTTTGCTTAACCATATTTTAGACTTCCACCTAACAACACAGTCTCATAAACTTATTTCTCATAAGCAGTAAGATTCTTTATAGTTTCTTTATCTTCTTCATCTGTCTAGCTGTAGTTCTTTTGAATAATAAAGTGCTGGAATTAACTTTACATGTGACTTCATTTTTCTTTCAAATTTTCTTCACTAAATAGATTTTTCTTACTGTATTTCTTTATTTTTACAGTAGATTTTTTTTCACCAGTATAATGCTAATAGTTTTAATTGTTTAAACACATAACCTTTCAAACATGAAGAATTCTTAGAAAGAAAAGAGAATATTTCATAGTGATGAAATACTAATATGATGGAAAGATGAAACAAACATCAATGTATACTCATCTGTCAAATCCACAAAAATCCATGAAATAAAAAGTGTCTATTCATATATGTGTAATACCTATAATGTTATATAGCTACATAATTTTCCAATTACAGTTGGAAATTTCAATAACTTTATGACAATGAATACTAAAATAATTTAATAAAGAATCAATAAAGATATGGAAAAGGTGTATATCAACCAATTTGTCCATCTAATGTTTATGGGAAATTCCACAAGTCAATAGCAGAATGCATATTCCCTGTAAATTCACATAGAGTATTTTCCATATGGAGAATATTTAGGTTCAAAACAAAGCCACCATGAATCAATTAAAAATCAATACAAGAATGATAAGGAAATGTGTCCATATCATTGAAATTAGTGAAAATACTTTCAGACATAAAAAAGATATACAGAAGATTATAGAGTAATTCTTCAAGAGGATAAAAGTGACATGATATGCTAAAATGTAGACTGAACTATTGAAGTGACTACATAAAATTTATATTTTTAAAAATCTTTCATTTAAAACATAAATATACCTAAGATCAGTCATCTGTGCTTGCAGCTCAAACATCTTAATACAAAAGCAAATGCAACCAAAGTAAACAAAAGAGGGAATAATAAAGACTCTAAATCAATAAAACAGAAAACAAAAATAATTATTTTTTTAAAAGCAATAAAATTCATAAGAAGAGAGAAAACAGATGTCTAAGTTACTTTTCTTTCATCGCTATGACAAAACACCCAACACTCAAACTTAAAGCAGGAAAGATTTATTTGGCTTACAGTTTGTGGAGGTTTCAGTCCATAGTTGCATGTCTCCAAAGTAGAGTAGCACATGGCAGAAAAGTTTTTTAGAGGAGAAACTGTTCAGGGCAGACAGAAGATAGCAAAGCAACAAGGGATGTTAGCAGCACTGCTCCAATCTCATCCATGCTAGTTAGGGTGGGTATGGCTCATTCCATTAATCGTAGTGCCCTTGATTCTAGCATTGCACCATGTGTCCGTCCTGGCCTTGCACACTCTAGGTCCGGCCACCTCTGCAAAAGCCCCGCCTATGACCACATGAGACTTTGGGGGGACACCTGGACACAAATCATAATGACACATATTCCCTAAATTAGGAAGGAAATCAGAAATATCTTACAGCACTATAGTATTTTTAAAAGATCATAGAGAATATTATGAACAACTTCATAAAAACAAACTTGACAATTTAGAAGGAACACACCAAGTCCTAGGAAGGCAAAGAACACAAAAATTTAAGAACCTATGAAAAAGTGGCTAAATCACAAAAAGAGAAATTTAGTAGTCATTAAACAATTGCTCATGATTAAAATCAAGAGCTCATATAGCTACTTTGGTAAATTCTCTTTAATATTTAAATAAGATATAATACCAATAATACATTTACTTTTCCAAGGAAGAGCACTATAAAACACTTTTCTAGTAATTCTATGAGAACAGTACTATTTAGAGAGAAAAGCAAGGCAAATATAAGAAAATGTAACCAAATGCTCCTGATTTTAGAGGACAATGGCTATAACCCTTGCTATCCTAGAAAGTAGGAGCAAGTGGATTATAGATTTATGTGAATGATTTATTGACTTTAATCATGTTTACCAGAATTATCTGATATTACTTTTCCCTTTGCTTCATCTATAAAACCGAAACATAAATATTGAACAGCAACAAAAATAAAGCATGACATGCGTAAGTATTGTAATAGAGTTAATTATGGGTGACAGACACACTCTTAGGTTAATTTCATCACAATGAAATGTTAATTTAGAGATTAAAAACAAAAAAACAAGTGTGACCACAGGCCCGTAGAGAGGCATCTCGAATGAGATTTGGAGGAAATGACGGAGCGGGAGATGAGACGCCCGTGGAAGACACAAAGAGGTTATCAGTGAAGGAAGGAAGCCACAGACGCCAAGTAACATTGTGAGGGGGCTGTAACTGAGCCCCCAAAACTTGGGTAGTTGCCCCAGCCTTGTCACCTGCAGCAAAAATGTTGAGTGTTCCTTTTTCTTTCACGTCACCATGATGGTAAATTACCTGACTAAAGAGGGATCCGACTGTAGGTGCTCTCCATAAAGGATTTTGCTAAAAATATATCACTGCTTCACAATATCTAAAATAACTGGATTATGACAATTTATTTGTGACATTTTAATACAACTAGAGCTCTGAGGTTGTTTTTAGTAGTTACAGATAGCATACAAGTGTGTGTGTGTGGTTTTGAACAGAAAATCATCACATAGTGTGCATTTAACACTGCCTATCATGTTTAAATTTAAAGGGGTAATAGAAATTTTTGACATTCCTGAATTCTTTGAGATGAGTGGAAAGAACAGCCACAGTCATATCAAAATAAATATAATAGAAATAACTGCATCCGTATGCAATCCGTAGACTTTCGAAGAAAGGTTAAAAATCCCATATTCTGAGCATCATCTTAGATTTAGTCATGGGTTGCAGCAGTCACATTCATAATGCAGTGTGTCCTTTGGTTTATCTGAGAATAACGCGAACGTGGAGGCGTGCGAAGCCCTGAGTGACGCCCGGACACTCGGTAGCCCCCGTGAGCTGTGATGGAACAGCTGAGTGGTTACATTCTAAATGAGACTCCCGTTAACTCTGCCTAGTTTGGAGCACACGTAGGACTTTCATCCTGCTCTCCGAAGCAATTCTGGAACTGCTTTGTGGCTATTGTTGTATTGTGGTTATCTCAATGTCTTGAATCAAAATACTTACTTTGATAATCACTTTGAATTTAGAGAAGAGTCAGAAGTAATGTGGTCAGAGATGCTGTGAGTAAGGTGGGTTAGGAACACCATAATAATTTCACGAGTTGGCCTTTCTACTGGATGGCACACAGCAGCAGTAATATTGACATCAGTATTGATGTAGATACATATTTTAAAAATCACACTTCCCAGAGACAAGAAAGGGACTTCCAGAAGTATTTGAGAAAATGGCAAGAATGATGGGATAAATTCAAGTGAGGGGGTTAATGGTTATGTATCTTTTCTGTAATAAGTTTTTTAATTTAATTTAAACATTCTATGTGTGATTTGTTTGTCCCTTGTACTTCGATCATCACGGTAAATCTAGCTGTCTGTTTCAGAGTGGATTTCAAGGCAAAGGTGTGTGCTGACCAGAACTATAATCACAGAAGATTATTGAGGTGGACTCATGTCTTTCCTTTTAGAACATACAATTTCTATCATAGTCATGGGTAATTTTCTCTGGGGTTATATTTGAAAACATGAAGTCTGTTTTGGTTAATTTACTACATTTTTAAATGACTACAGAATTAGACACATCCAATCTTTAATACCCACTATTATTTTGGAGATAAACTTGGTTTGTAATTGTGCTATTTTTTCACAAATTGATCCAGAAAAAAAACTGACCAGTAAACATATTTAAGGTTTAAAAAAAATGTTCATTCACTCAGATAATAATTTTTTGGTTTTGCTTTTTTCCTATTTAACTTAATGTTTGAAAGTTAGACTTTTAATTATCATTGATTTTGTTGATTATAGAAGTAACATTTCTTTTGTCTTTAAGTATGCTTACTCATATTTGACTATTCTACATTTGTTCTCTTGTCCAAATTCATGTAACCATGTTAGAGATTTTTTTAAATAATTTTTTTAAGAATAGAAGCAATATGAATGTGTGTTCATATAATTTGTGAATGATTTGCATTATATATCAGTATTAATTTGTCTACTTTGGTTATATAAAAGTAAGAAAATTAGCTATCATAAGAATTAATTTCATATCAGTTTAAACTGTTGTTTTTAACTCCAGAAATTAATAATATACTTGATATAATGAAAAGATCAACTTTATCAACCCAAGCTGAAAGTGACATATGAATGGGAAACCAGAAGGAGAAAACTATTAAAAGAAAATGCTAATATTAGGCAGCTAATAGACATTTCCATTATCCCTTTTCCACACAGGCTTAATTTGCAAAATTAACAGAAAAAATTATTAATTATCATCCTGGCTTCACAACATCTACAGACCTCAAGGGGAGATCTATATGCATCTACAACCCTGCTTTCTTTGGGGAACAAAGTTTAGCACCTGAGCCTTGAGCAGAACCCCAAGGCACATAGATCGGTATGCTATCAGTTCACTAGACTTTCTTTTTGTGTTACTATTATTTTTCTCAGCCTAACATTTTATTTCCTTCCCAGTAACACAAAATCTGTATTCCTACTCTAGATTGCCAAGCAGGTGGCCAATTAGTACAACCAAGCAAATTTTGAACCTCTACAAACTTGCAGGATATGAACTTCTATATTAATTTCAAGAGAAGTTACAGTTTATAGTCAGGCAAAATAAATGATTCTGATGGTAATATGTGTGGCACTCGTTTCTGACACAGTCTCAAGTGTCATGCTAAGTAGGCCCGCCCTTCACCCGCAGGGAACTTCCCGGAGACCGACATCTCCGCCAGGTCTGTTTGGGACCGGGAACTTTGCGGAAACCAGCATCTCCGCCTGACTGTTTGGGACCTGTAGGCCCACCCTTCACCCGCAGGGAACCTCCCAGAGACCTGCCTGGAACAAAGGACAGCGGCCTGGCCCGCCTGAGATTCCACGGGCTCTGGGTTGACCACGCACAGCATCTGCCTTACAACTTAGGGAGCCAGGAGCCCGAAGAGGTGACTTAGGACCTTGCAAGGGAGCCAAGAGCCTGTGGGGGAGCCATTGTCACTCCAGGAACTGAGGGTGCAAGAGTTAATTCACCACAGATGCAGAGGAAGCTTTGGAACACCACTCAAAGCAAGGAAATATAGAAAAATGACAAAAGGAAAGACCAAAAGGCAGGCTCAAAGCTCCAGCCCTCCCCAAGAAAGCTTAAAAGCAATGTACATAGAAGAAAAAAGAAGCCATACACCTGAAATGTCTGAAAAGATATCAAATGAAATAAATATGCAACTAGGGACAGCTATGGAGAAATTCAAATCAGAAATACTTGCCCAGGTAAAAGAAGAATTGATAAAAACAGTGAAAGAAATAGTGAACGCATCTAGTGAAAACACAGCTAAAAAATTAGAGGAACAAAGCAAACAGATAGAATCCCTAAATGAATACTATATGAAACAAACAGAATACATAAAGCAGATTCAAAGAGATATACAGGAAATCAAAAATGCTATTGAAAGCTACCAAAACTGCCTCAATGAAAGTGAAGATAGAATTTCAGACCTCGAAGATAAGATTGCAGCCAGTGAACATGAAACACAAGATCTTTTAAAAATAACAAAGAATCAGGAAATAACAATTCAACACCTGCAAGATGATGCAAAGAAAAACAACATAATATTAATAGGGATAAATGAAAAAGAAGGGGAGAGCACAAATGATAGCAAGAGGATATTTATAGAAGTAATAGCTGAAAACTTCCCAAACATGAGAAGAGAAAGTAACATTTGGATAAGGAAGCATATAGAACTCCAAACAGCCATAACCAAAATACAATTACACCCAGACACATAATAATCACCATCCCAGATATCCAACATAAGAATAGAATACTAAAAACTGTTAGAGAGAAAAGAGAGATCACTTATAACGGAAAACCTATCAGAATCACGGCAGACTTCTCAAAACAAACAATGAAATCAAGGAGAGCATGGAGTGAAGTATTTCAGATCCTAAAGGAAAACCACTTCCAACCCAGATTGACATACCCTGAAAAACTGTCCTTCAAAACAGATGGAGAAATAAGATACTTCCATGACAAAGAACAGCTGAAGAACTTCATGAACACCAAACCAACCCTACAAAGAATACTGAAAGACATTCTAGATACACATGGGATAAAACCACCAAGCAAAGCAGAAAATTAAACAGAATGGAAAGCTAAAGACACAACAGCAGGAAGATAACATGTCAACAATAAACCAATATGTAACAGTTACAACCATTAATATAAATGGCCTCAACTCACCAATCAAAAGAAACAGACTGGAAGAATGGATCAAGAAACAACATCCAACCATATGCTGTCTAAAAGAAACCCATCTAACCCAAAAGGACACTCATACACTGAAAGTCAAAGGATGGAAAACAATACTTCATGCAACAGGAAACCAAAAAGAAGCAGGAGTGGCAATCCTGTTTGCAGACAATGTGAATTTCAAACCAAGAATGATCCAAAGAGATATAGAAGGTCACTACATACTAGCTAAGGGAAAACTTCAAGAGGTAGAGATAACAATCTTAAATATATATGCACCAAATTCCAGAGCACCCAGCTATATAAAGCAACTACTAACAGAAATGAAAAATCAAATAAGCAATAATACAATTATAACACGAGACTTTAACACACCATTGACCCAAAGGGACAGATCAACTAGACAGAAAATCAGCAAAGACAAAACAGAACTGACTCACACCTGTGAACAAATGGACTTGATAGATGTATACAGAGTGTTCCATCCAACAACATCAGAATACACCTTCTTCTCAGCAGTACATGGGACATTCTCTAAAATAGACCATATACTAGCCCACGAACATATTTAAGTAAATGCAAAAGGATTGAAATTATGCCATGCACATTATCAGATCATAGTGCTGTGAAACTAGAAATTAATGATAAAAGAAATTGCAAAAAACCTACAAACACATGGAAAATGAATAATACACTCTTGAGCAATCAGTGGGTCACAGAGGAAATTAAAGAAGAAATTAAACAATATCTACAATAAATGAAAATACAGACACAACTTACTGGATTTTGTGGGATGCAATGAAAGTGGTCCTGAGAGGAAAATTTATTGCATTGAGTTCCCACATCAGGAAGACAGAATGAACACAAATAAACAACCTGCTACAACTCAAACATCTAGAGTGATGCTACAACTCAAACATCTAGAAAAACAAGAGCAAGCGAAGCCCAAAGCCAAAAGAAGGGAGGAAATTATAAAGATCAGAGCAGAAATTAATGCAATAGATACTAAGAAAACAGTACAAAGGATCAATGAATCAAAGAGTTGGTTCTTTGAAAGAATAAATAAAATTGATAAGCCCCTGGCCAACCTTATTTAATAAAAGGAAAGAAAAAACTCAAATTCATACAATAAGAAATGAAAAAGGTGAAATTACTACAGACTCAGTGGAAATACAGAAGATCATCAACACCTATTTTGAAACCCTTTACTCTCATAGATTCGATAACACTGAAGAAATAGACAAATTCCTAGATACATATGAACTACCAAAGCTGGATCAGGAAGATGTAAAACTGCTGAATAACCCAATTTCTATTACTGAAATTGAAAATTAATTAAGTCCTTGCCTACAAAGAAGAGTCCAGGCCCAGATGGATTCACTGCAGAATTCTACAAGAAATACAAAGAAGACTTAATTCCAACACTCCTAAAACACTTCAATGAATTTGAAAGGGAAGCAATTCTTCCTAAGTCATTCCTGGAAGCAAATATCACTCTAGTACCAAAACCAGAGAAAGACTCAACTAAAAAAGAAAACTATAGGCTAATCTCCCTAATGAGCATAGATGAAAAAATTCTCAATAAAATATTGGCAAACAGGATGAAGCAAATCATCAAGAAGATTATATACCATGACCAAGTAGGATTCATCCCAGGAATGTAGGGATGGTTCAACATGCGCAAAACAATAAATGTAATCCACCATATCAATAGAGACAAAAGGAAGAACCACATGATCATCTCTATAGATGCAGAACAACTTTTGATAAAGTCCAACACTCATTTATGATAAGAACCTTACAGATAATTGCAATAGAAGGTCTTTATCTCAATATGGTAAAGGCCATCTATGACAAACCAACAGCCAGCATCATATTAAATGGCCAAAACCTGAAACTCTTTACCTTAAAATCAGGTGCAAGACAAGGATGTCCTTTATCACCTCTCCTATTCAATGAAGTTATGGAAATACTAGCCAGAGCAATTAGACCAGAGAGAGAAATAAAAGGAGTAAAGATAGGCAAAGAGGAAGTTTAATTATCCAGCATCATATTAAATGGTTAAAAACTGAAAGCCTTTACCTTAAAATCAGGTACAAGACAAGGATGTCCATTATCACCACTGCTATTCAACATAGTACTGGAAATACTAGCCAGGGCAATAAGAAAGGAAAGAGAAATAAAAAGAATAAAGATAGGAAAAGAGGAAGTTAAATTATCATTATTTGCAGATGGCATGATACTTTACATAGAATACCCCCAAAACTCTATTGAAAGCCTCCTAGATATAATAAATAAATTCTGCAAGGTAGCTGGATACAAAGTCAATACACAAATATCAATAGTATTTCTATACACTAACAACATAGGTACTGAGAGAGAAATAAGAGAAACTACACCCTTTACACCTGCATCCAAAAAAATGTAATACTTAGGAATTAATCTCACAAAAGAAGTAAAAAAGCTATACAGTGAAAATTATAATACCCTGAAAACAGAAATTGAAGAGGATCTAAGAAAATGGAAAGACATCCCCTGTTTATGGATAGGAAGAACAAACATTGTAAAAATGGCCATTCTTCCAAAATTACTATACAGATTCAATGCCATCCCAATCAAAATACCACACTAACATACCTCATAGATCTAGAGAAATCACTCCTAAAATTCATCTGGAACCAGAAGAAACCAAAATAGTAAAGGCAATTCTAAGCAACAAAGGCAAGGCTGGAGGCATCACAATCCCTGACTTGAAATTATACTACAAAGCTACAGTAATAAAATCAGTATGCTACTGGAATAGAAACAGACCGGAGGATCAGTGGAATAGATTGGAAGATACAACCACAACCACAAACTCACTCAACCACCTCATCTTTGATAAAGGGGCCAAACATGCTCGCTGGAAGAATGACAGTCTCTTGAACAAATGGTGCTGGAAAGACTGGCTATCCATATGCAGAAGACTAAAACTAGACCCATGCCTATCACCATACACTAAACTAAAATCTAAATGGATCAGAGATCTCAGTCTCGAAACAGAAACACTAAAACTGCGGGAAGACAATGTAGGTAAAAATCTCAAAGATATAGGGGTAATGTTTTGTTTGACTATATTATACATGATGATATGAACAGCTGTTTTGAAGAAAACATTATGACAGCTATTGTTGATTTAATATTATCCTTCTTAGAAGTCCTACCATGCTTTTTTTTTGTTCTATTATCATTGGTTCTGTCTACCACATTGTGTCTCATTGGAATTTGAATATGTGTGATAGTTCAAACAAATTTTTTTCTTTTTTATCAAAAATGAGATATTATAATACCCATTGATCATTTTCTGTTATTCGGTTCAGAAAGCCCTGGAATTCTTTCACTATATGCATGGCTTTATACTATTGTGT
>PVJX010001015.1:0-187515 GCA_004027295.1 Dolichotis patagonum | reverse complement strand
ATTATAACTCCATAGTCTTCATCCTATATTCTACATTAAGATACAATTAGCACTTCAACTAGAATTGCATACAAAATTCTACAAAGAACATATAGCGCATGACTCATACGAAACAGTAATTTGTTGCTTTTAGCTTCCCAAACTCTTTTTAAAAAACCCAACTTTAGAAGTAATGTTTACCATTTTTGAAGCTACTAATTTGGTTTCACAGATTT
Source organism: Dolichotis patagonum (assembly GCA_004027295.1). Taxonomy (NCBI): domain Eukaryota; kingdom Metazoa; phylum Chordata; class Mammalia; order Rodentia; family Caviidae; genus Dolichotis; species Dolichotis patagonum. The sequence goes on along the minus strand of PVJX010001015.1, from coordinate 187,300 downwards.
CCCTGTCCAGTTTAATTATCCATCCCATTTGTCTCTCATAAGAGTCTGCTATACATTTTTTTCTACTGGGCCACCCAGGATTATACTAATTATATTATTATCATCATTGTCTTTCTTACTCATCTTACTGTGGTCTTGCTGTTTTGCTCATATATATTTTATTTTTTCCTATGTTTACTGACATTGGTACTGTAGTTTAAAAATCTAAGTGGCTGTAAATTTCCAATGGTTTATGTATTGCTTACACCTTTTAAATTCACTCATTAATTCTAAGAGGCATTTAGTCAACACACCTTATTAGAAAGCTACTATGTATGGTTCTGTCTTCAGAGTTCTATTGCTTTCACACTCTTTAACATGTGAAATAATGTCTCTCTAGGATCATTTTAAAAATTTTTATTTTTTTAAGATTTAGCCACACAGAAATCACTTAGGTGGAATAATATTTTTATGAAAACTCATGCTAAATTTCAGAATAAGGCAGAAAATATGTTAGTCTGAAAACTCAATAAAGTAATTTTATAAGTAATGGAACCAAGTCCTTTGCTAATTAGGAGTAAAGCCAGACTAACCCCTCTCCACCTTTGTATCTGTAAAAAAAAAGCAGAAGCAAGCAGATCTCAAACATGGTACGTTGATCTCTTCTCCACCTTGAAGAGCCCAGTAGGCCATTGCAGTGGTCTGTAAACTTCGGGAATGGGTTTTTCACAGCTATTGAGAATAGCCACTGGCAACAAAAGAATGTGTATTTCATAGTTACTTTAGAGCCTGGAGCATATATCAACCTTTCAGATGGAGAAAGGAAAATGGATAGGGACAGAATTCAAATAAAGCGTGAACTCATTTCATTCTTGATTCCTTTTTACTCATGGAAACCAGTGATAATCGGTTTATTCCTTTTGACTCATTCCAGTCAGACTTTCTTTTAGCCCATAGTGCCAGCTGATTTTTGTAAGGGGATGAAGCAGGAAAAAAAGGCAGAATAAATTGGAACAAACCATTGTTTTTTTTGCATTAACAACCTCCCCAGGTGACACTCATCCCCCCTATCCTCGCCATGATCCTTACCTTCTTCCTGATGACCCCTGAAAGGAGGAGTAAAGGGTGAGAAGGGCCAAGGAAGTGTTACACACTGGGCAGAAGTTCTGTTGGAGAAGATGTCAAGGGTGTAGAGATCTTCCAGAAAAGGGAAAGCCCACTGTAGAAGAAAGGGGAACAGGCTCTGGAAGGGTGAGTGCTCCTCAGCATCGCACATGAAGTCACCCTTTCCCCTATCTTTCCAAAGCCCTGCTCCAGTCTGATTTGCATGTCTGTTTCTATGGTGTGCCACAGAGAGACATATTCATGCTTTCCATAAGTGGGATGCTGGACAGTAATCACGCACCTTCTGCTTCAGAAGATGTCTGTTGTCACTAAAATAAAAGATATGTGTGTATCAACTCTTGCACAGATTGGTTATAATTAGTAATGTGTGTTGAGTCAGAAGAGAATAACTTCTCTTCCCTGTCATCCTTCTGAGGAAACTAGGGGTTATTCTGTTCTTTGCGAGTTTGTTCCTGATCTTATTTCTCGAGTCTTATTGTTAATGTGCTAGTTGAATAGATTTAAATTGTTTTTCTTCCTGGCACTACTTTAGATCAGCTTTTGGTTTCCCAATCAGAAATGGGAAGCAGAGAAAAGGAGGAAGAGTGAGATACTGCTGTCAACCAAGAATGGCTCCTTCCTGTCTCAGGATATCCTTACACACAAGTGGACACACAGTGCCCGGAAGTTGTCCTTGTGTGACCAGAGAGAGGAATTTCTAGGGCAAAATATCAACCTGGGATGAAGTTAAAATTGCCCTGATACTCAATTGTTTTTCTTGTAAATGACTTACCATTTATATCATCTTTTGATATGTTAATTATTATCTGGCCTGAGTGAGTCATAAATTTCAAGCTTTTTCCACCTTTAGATGGTAAAAGTCAGCCAATACAGTGGACTTCTAAAATTCATGGAGGTTATGTTCCGTGAGCACCCACAAATTGTGAAAAACTGCAAATTTCAGATATGGTTATAAACATGCCTAGTGTCAACCTTAAATATGCTATTTCTTCCATTGTCGTGTAATTTAATTTAATAAAATATTGTATTAATAAGATTTAGAAAGTGTAGGTGTTTTGGCAGCATCTTGGGGATCTTAGAGCTTTTAGAAGAACAAAGCCGAGAACGTTGGAAATAGCTATTCGTAGTGCGGCAACCTGTTTTGGGGGACGCTGGTGCATCTGCCTGAAGAGGGTTACAGGACAGCAGCCAGTCAGCAGCAAGGAGAACTGAATAATACTCTTGGTTGGCTGTTTGCAGATCTCCCAAAACAAAAACAAAAACAAAAACAAAAAACAAACAAAATGAACAGTTGTGGAAGATACTTGCAGTTTCCGTGAAATTGTGGGAGTTCCCACTAACGTTTATTTTAGTTAGGTTCTAAGGAAAAGTCCACGAATGACAGGCACAAAGTTTGAACCATGACTTCGCAGGGAAATTCTGTGCTTTTGAGAGTAAGGATCCATTTCTACACGCCTTTCCCTACCCCAGTATCAAAGTTGAGTTGGGAGAAAGATTCCCACCCAGAAAGCCTGGCAACTTACTCATTAGTTGCTCCTGATTATTTGAGTATTTTTCTTTTTTAAGTGTCTATAAAGTTTTAAACTTTACATTCCCCCAAATTTTTGGTATATACAGTGGAACCTTAGTTCACAAACTTAATTCTTTCCATAATTCTGGTCTCAAACCCAATTAGATGAGCACTCTATTAAATTTCCCCATAAGAGCAACATCAAACCTAACCATTGAATCTGATTTTGGTCCTTGTTCAATTGGTTTTACAACTAGAATCTTGCAGAGAATTCAGTTTGTGAACCGAGGTCCCACCAAAATTGCCTTGTGCTTGCAGTGGGGATAGTGCTTTCACAAAGGATGCAGGCCCATGATTCATGCTACAACAAATGAAACCCATAAATGATGTATGTACTGTGAAAGGCAAAGTATAAAATTCTAATGAGAGTTGTGGCCATTTTACATAGCTTTAGCTTTTTTTCAATCACCCAGTTCCAGTAGCAGAAAGGAGATTTGCTTTCAGGCAATTACCCCAAAATAGATTTTCTCTTCCTTTCCAGTACCATTCCTTTTCTCTAGGATGGAAGCTCTTAGCTTTAGTGAATCTTACCAGACCTTTAACTGCATGCCACTTATCCCTGACACAGTGAAACGCTTTATATCATGGGTCCACTGCTAACCTTAAAGGTAATAGGTTTATCAACCACTGGATTTTTTTTGGAAAGACAAATATAAATTAAACTCCCATTGGCATCACTTTTAGGGGTGTTGTTTTCTTCCAGTTCGTAACCTTGTGGTTAATTTTCCACGGAACAGACTTTACAGAGTTGTGACTATTCCTTTTCATAGTTTAAGGAAATTCTATATTGTGTTCACTAACAGCAGGTAAGAACAGGCAGATTGTCATTTTAATTTAAGCACCTGGGAACAGTCAGAGAAGAAGCTAGGATTTTGATCTTGGCTCCTTAGGGCCATATTTCTGTTTTGTTTTTTTTAATCTACAACAAAAAACGATTTCAAAGTAGGATTAGAATTTTGTCTTAATAAGAATTTGACTGTTGAACAACTCTGTTAATGATTCTTGAGCAGATAACACATATAGTCAGAAGAGAGGCCACCAAATTAGATGTCTAGGGGTCACTAGAAGAACCACTTGTTGCTCAGATCAGTCTTGGCCAAGGTCTGCATGTCAGCACTGGTGCCTCGGCTCATCCTTTTTCATAGAGCACGTGCTGTGTGCAATTTGCCCCTCCCCACTATCACTTTTCTACTCTAAGAAATTGCAACGATGCATTTTGTTTATCACTCTGCATTTTCTTTATATTTCCCTTTGCATTTTAATAAGTAGACTAACACAACACTGCAGCTGGCCTTTTTATCTTGGGATGGAACCATTCACCAAATGAGACACATCTTCCCCTCAGATTGAGTCATGGCGTAGTGACAGAAGGGAATTTTATAGGAGCAGTAAGATAACCAAGGACTCCATATGGTATTAATTTACTGCATGACTGTTTACTGAATAGTAACTGTGCGCCAAGAACTGAGCTTAGTACTTGAGCTTTGTGAGACAGAGCAGGAGATTTCAAAAGACTAGACCCTGAGAAGTTAGAATTGAGTTGTACCTGTAGAGTTCCACAGGACACCTAAAAGTTTCTTGCTTGTTGCATTTAACTCAAACACACTGAGATGGGAGAAACAGACTTTCATAATCCCCAGTCAGCCTCTGATTCTAAAATTAACTTTTATATGACTTTTGAATGAATATTTTAAAAGATAATCTGTCTCCTTAGGTTTTGATCTGCTTTCACTTGTCTTCTCTGAGTGCTCTTACCCCTCTAAACACATTATAGGGATGAGACAGAATGAACACAGAACTAACTGACTGGAAAAATCCAACCCAGATGTAAATATTTCCCAGTAGTATTTTATAAAGATGCTTATAGATACTAATAAATAATTCAAAATGACTGTTAACCAATCACAAATATATAGATGACAGTATAGTTCCAGAGAAAATAATGTTCAAAAGAACAAAGGAATGAGTTGGGGAACATTTAAAAGTTAGAACTGATGTAATTTAGGTACCCATTAGATGTTTACTGAGTGGGTTTATGGACTACTGAAATGTGCTTAACACTGTATATATTTATATTCACTGCTTCTGAAAGCTCAGCCAATGACCATGGATACCATTTCCCTGCCAAAGACCTCTGTGTGTCTGTCCTTCGTGTATGTCTGTCCTTCGTGTGTGTCTCTGTAGATGTGGCATTGGAAAACACTAAAATATTTAACAGCTTCCCCAAAGATTTATCTGCTTTATAGCCTAATGGGTGATGTATTTAGTTTTATGATTTTGTTTAAAGATAAATAATTTTATCATCATGATATTTGTAAAACTTTAAAAAAGTTAGTGGAGAGTCTGAAGCATTATTTATTTGTTTCATAAATTGGTCTTCTGAATATCCAAACACATACAACTACTTTGGAAAACTGCTCGGTAGTAAATACCAATATTTAATATGTACACACTATGCTATGGCTCATTAGGTGTAGGAGTTGTATTGGAGTGTATATATACCTGAGATAGAGTTCGTATGTATATAAAAATATTTATCTAAAAATACTTATACTGGTACTGTTTAAATATCTCTAAACTAAAAACCTTAAAAATATCTATCAATATTGAATGAAAAGATAATTTGAGGTATAACAACATAGTAGACTAGTACACAGCAATGAAATATAACAATGTACTGTTTCACTCAACAACATTGATGGATCTCATAGACCAAAGCCCATATAAACAGTATTTTTTTCCATTTATATTTGGTTCATGAATAGGCAAAAGTGCTCCATGGCCATAGAAATCAGAATAAGACTTTGGAGAAGGGATATTGGTAGGAAGGAGGAATAGAATGGAGCCCTCAGGGATGCTGATAATGTTCTATAAAGTGATCTGTGTGGTATTACGTGTGTGTGTATGTGTGTGTGTGTGTGTACAACAATTAAGTGAAGTATATACTTGAGACTTGCTACTTCACTTTAGGTCTACTTTAATATCAGTGCTTTAATGATAGAAATTTCCAAGCAGTAGCCACTTTACTGGAACTATTTATTGACTAGTAAAACACTAATTTGAGATTTGGGAAGAGTAGAGTTGAAGATGTCTTTAGAGATGAGTCATGAATGATTTGGCTATTGTTGGATGAAGATGTGATAGGGTTATTTGGTACAGTGTGCATTTATTTACATGGAATGATTGAAGGAAGGAAAATTGCTAAATACATGATCCCTGAAATTGACACCATCAGAAAGATGACTATTGGTCTGTAAGGACTTTAAGTCACATACTGAAACTTTTATTTTCTAAAAATGAGCACCATAAATTAGCTCACTGTCAAGTCACTGTTCATCTCTTTTCCACTTCCAAACTCTAGGAGGTCTTTGGAAAATCAGCCAGTGCTTAGTCAGTATGTCATTTCCAAAAATAGAGTGAAGATTTGCAAGAAAACTGGAAATGGCTTCTTCCATATGGTAGTTTCTGCTCGTGTAACTTCCCAGGCACCAGCAGACTCTGTGGATAGAGCCAGAAAGCAAGTTTTGTCCCTGTGGAAAGGCTAAACAGCAATGTCATTCTAACAGCTCGAGAGAGAAGCAGGCTTGAATAGTCCATGAACTGAGTACCTATTCATCGAATCATTAGAAGCTTACTGTGCCGTGCTGTTTGAGAAATGTATGCTTGCTGTATCACTGGTTTCCTGAACACTGCTTCTGTAGGAGATCGGTTCTCATCAAATTTACCACCTGCGTGGTGTTGCTGTAAGAACAAAGGAAAGGCTGCGTGTGGTGGTGCACTCCTGTAATCCCAGCACTTGGGGGGCTAGGGCAGGAGGATCGTTGTAAGTTCGACACCAGCCTGGGATACAAAGTGAGTCCAAGGCCAGCCTGAACTGCATAGTGAGACCCTGTCTCTAAAACAAAACAAAACAAAACAACAGAAGGGGGAGTATTTTAGGTTTTTGTTTGTTTTTTATGCTTTTCTTGAAATGGGGTACTACTTAAGACAGACTGTTCAGATGGGCTTGCTTTTTTAGCTAACAATTTGAAAAATAATTTATTCTCGTTATGTGTTACCTGTCCATATTAATTGTATCGGATAACACAGGACGTTAAGGGGATGGACACACGAGGCACAGCGTGTGCTGTCCATGGTGAAGCTTAGCAGTCTTGCCCGGTCGTGGCCATGAGAATGCACTCTGGAGCCAAATCGTGCAGGACCAGGTCCCCTTAACGGGTGTGTGAGCAAGTCAGTTCAACAGCGCAGTGTGAACTATCGTGTTGCCTTCTCCCCTGGGTTTTTGAATGACTACACAAATAGTAAAAAAGCCTTTTATTAACTACCTAGTAATAGTCTCTCAATACACAGTTGCTATAAGCAATAATAATAAGTATGTAATGTTCTCAATAAATCTTTACTTGCTCGTATTTTCATTAACATTAAGTTAGCTATGTCACATCTTTTGTTTGTGATAACTAGCGTCTTCCCTTGAGAATACTGAAATATGAACTGAGATAGTGATATCGATGTTTTGTATCCAAGTATTCGATATCCAAGTATTTTTGTTTATTTATTTTTAATGTTTTGGGGTTAAGGATCAAATCTGGGGCCCAGTGCATGCAGAGCATGTATTCTACCACTGAGCTACACTTCTAACCCTGATAGCCAAATATTTTTGACATGATAGTGAAACATTTAGATTATGTATTTACTTACAACTTAATAGTTTTCTGATACTTCCATTTGAATCATAGCTTGTCTTGCTTCTGAGTGAATTTTAAATGCTAAAATTGTGATGTGGAAATGGTAGATAGGATACATATCTAAAACCAAGTTAGAAGGAATTCTAAAGAGAGGACTATAGTTCAGCAGACTTGCATGCAATCAGAGAGAGGAAACATGTTTTCTGATTACCAAGCTCTTTGAACTGGTGAAGAGCCAAATTATATCTCAACCACATTCTACATAACAAAAGTGGCCAGTCTGGCAAAAGGTTATGTTCCGAGAATATAAAAGAGATCGTGTATTGTTTTAAATTCATGGAGTTTAAACATTTCTGCATGTTTTCTCTGTTTTAGAAAAGTACAGAGGGATGGAGATTTATGATAGTCTGTTTTAATTAGAAAAGCATTTTGTTTTAAGAGCCATGTCATTATTTATTTAAACTTTATTATGCATTGCTATAATTTTTTAAAATGCAAAGTGAACTCTGAAAATGCCACCTCTTAGAATACAATTTTTAATAATATAAATAATGCCACTTTTTATGGTCTTTCAATTTGGTATTACTTAGGCTTCCATTTTTTCAATTTTTTGCTTGTTGTCTTTCTAGTCAAGGTCATTTTCAATGCCCCAATTCTATTTAAGAAGTTGATATAAGCAAGACATTGAATTTCTAGTTCTTTTAAATTTACCCCTTTAAAAAAATATAGAAAAGTTATTCCCTTGGCTTTCCATTGGTGGATTCCTGTACCCCGTTTTGTGCTGTGGTGTGTTGGCACGTAGGTGTCAGTGTGCATGCAGGTGGCTGAAGGGCTCCGGGGCCAGGGCTGAGGAGCAAGCCCACTTTAGAGGCTCTTAGCTGAGTAGCTCAGCCTCCCTTGTGTCTTATTTTGTTTTCCATTTTCCACACTAATCCTCCTTGTCTTTTTCTGTGAGTCAGTGTTTGGAATGTGTTTCATGTGTCAGAGGGGTAGGTTGTACTTTATTTAACAGGCCTATGGCTGTGTACCTCTTTAGCAGTTTACCTTCTTTTAAAAAATACATTCATTTATTTTGGTGCCAGGATTAACTCCAGGACCTGACATTTTCTAGAGAAGCACTTCATGACCAAGTTAGGTCCCCAACCCTAGTAATTTGGCTTCCAGAAATTAAACCCAATGTGGCTGATCTTTGTAGGAAAGGTAGGTATCATTCTTTCTACTGTTCTTGCTTTTGCTATTTTGAGACAGGGTTCGCTATTTAGTTCAGGCTGGCCTTGAACTCATAGTAATCCTCCTACCTCACCCTCCCAAGGGCTGGTATTACAGGTGTGTATAACACCACCCATGCTAGGCATTCATTCTTTCTATCTGAGTACACCTTTCTCAGAAATATAGGTCACGTGTGTCTTGTTTTCCAAATCACTTTTCTGTAGCATATATTTGTGTTTTTTAAAAGAATATCTTTTGTGTATGACTTGGCTGCTAATTTAACTGTGATTTATAATGTGTTTTGAGTGGCAGAAATGACAGAGAGATGCTATTATCAAGAAATAGTACAGGATCAGATGAATAGTAATTTTTACTCGATGAAGTGATATATAATACTACCAAATTATTTGCACACTTGAAGTTCTTGCTTCCAGTTGATTTGGGAACTAGGAGACCAGTATTAGTTATGGACTAAACAAAAGTAAAGTCCAGAACTACAAAGATGGACCAGAAGAGGTTGAAACAATGAGCTCATTTAATTGAGAAATAGCATCCAGATGATGAAAGCAAAGCACAGCGTTCTAAACTGAAGTCTCAAATATCCATCAAAAAAACAGAGATAGTAGTGAGAGGGAAGGAAAGAGACTGACAGCTCTCAGAGCGAGCTCAGGGCTTGGATGGGTAACCTTTCCAAATTTCTCAGCTGTCAGTCTTCGGAGGTTGACCCGGATTCAAACACAAGATGTGTAAAGCAGGTAAGGTATTCTCAGCAGTGCCATAGTTTGACACCTATGCCAAAAAGACACATCTGTGAGTAAGTTAAGGAGCAGGTAAATAGTGCCTGGATAGACTGTGCTTTATTTTCAAAGTTGCCTTCTAGATTCTTATTCAGGAAACTATGTCATATGTCTTCTTGCTCATTACCAGACTCTGCCTGTTTTGTTTCCGAGACTGTGTGTAGGCTGCCCAAGTAAAGGGGATTATCTGGTGCTATCCAGATAGTCTGGAGATACCACTCCTGGCATGCTCAGTGTCAGTGTATTCTGTGGCCTGCTGTGCCTTGGAATGCTGCTGGATGCCTGTGAGGTTGGCCACCCTGCCCTGAGGCTTAATGTTCATCTGAGCAGGAGAAGGTGGCCCTGTAAGTAAGATTGCAGTCCTCCTTGTTTGTGGGCGTGGACTAAGACATCCTGATAACCTCTTGCTCTGCAAAATCCCATACAAGCATTCTTCACTTCTGAGTGTAGAAGAGTTGAGACTGAAGATGTCTGTTGTTTCATGAATTACTGTTAGTCTGGTCAGAAAAGGCAATTTATTGGTTCTTGATTCCTATTGAGTCAAAAATCAAGAGACAAATTTAGTTTTTTGAAATAAGAAACTTGAATCCAAATGAGAGTTATAGGGTGACAAACAGGATTCTAAGGAATTCTTAAACAGGATTCTAAGGAATTCTTAGAAGAACCATTTATAAATCTTCAGTAGGGCAGAAATTAGCCAGTGTGTAAGTTATTTCCTCTCTTAAGTCTGAGTGTTCCTTGTAACTTTCTGTTATAGTATTCCTCTTATTGGAATAAACTAAATATAATAATCTTGCATTTGCAAGAGGTTTTATATTTTATAAGTATTTGGCATGTTACCATGTATGTTAATCTTGAATTATGGCACTATTGTATGTGGATTATCAACTGCATTTTCCAGATAACAAGATTGAGATCCACAGGCCCAAGGAACTTGTCTGAGGTTACATAGCTGCTAATTTAGGCAAAGACCTGGCCTGAAATCACAGATCTCTTACCTCTTCGCAGGTCAAATCACCGGAAATCTTGAGGTTGCAAACCGGCCTCTCTGTATTTCCTCCATTTCTTAAGCCTCTGCTCAGTGTGGTTTTACTGTTTCATATTTGCCCACTTTCTTCTTTGCTTGTTTGTCCTTAGAATGTTCTTGGCTGCTTTGTGCATCTTTTTCTGTTTGAGAGCATTGCATACCACATGCTCAAATACCTGTGTGAGAAACAGCCAGTTTTAAACTGGATACTTCTCCTCTGGAATTTACCTTTACCTAATCTCTACAGATGACTGTTCTTATCTTACCTTACTTAGAAAAGGATTTGCCTTATTGGATCTAGCCACTTATTCCTCTAATCTAATATCCAGTTTCCAGCGATTCCATGACACACCATTTCAGAAGAATGTAGTATGCTTCCCTAGCTAGGAATTAGGAAACAAAACTCTTGTTACGACTCTGCATTAGATAGTGAGCAAATTTTTCAGTTTTTTTCCGGTACTTGATCTTAGCTAAAATGCTGAGAAGTGATCAGTTTTGTTCCTTAATTCATGATTTCAGTAGACTGTGAGGAGCTGCAAGAAACTTCAAAGTATCTACACTGGATATTGAATGTGAGGCTCTTTGATGGATATTTTAATTATCTAGTATTCCGTATAACGTAGAATACATGCTTTTTTTTAGAGCTCCAAATTAACAACAAACACCATTGTTGGTTGGGTAAGTAATTACTTAAATGTGGTTTGGTTACTTAATAAACACAGCTTAGTTCATCTTTATACTGTGTCTTGATGTGATTCTAAAGCAAGTTATTTATTAGCTCATAGTTTTGACTTTAGTCGAATCACAGCTCAACCATTATTTGAATATTTCCTTTTGGAGTTCTGAAATCTGCATCAGCAGTAGCTGTGGCATTTTAAAGTGAATTTTCCCAGGATTCTACACACACACACACACACACACACACACACACACACACAGAGAGAGAGAGAGAGAGAGAGAGAGAGAGAGAGAGATTTTTCTACTTCACCCAAGTAGCTAGCTAGGGGCTGAGTTGTAGTGCAGTGGTAGAGTGCTTACTTAGAACGTATGATTCCCTATATTTGATCCCCCATACTGCAAGGATAAAAAAGAAAAAAAAAGAAAAGAAATCGCTACCAACAAAAAAATACCTTAGTGATTCTGAGCTCTGGTCAAGAGTGGGAATCATTTTCTAAGATTTTAGAGGTGGTGGGTTGGGGAGGGATCTGAGATAAGAATAGTTTATATAAGATTCACTTGTTCAGCAGACAATTAATTACACTTGTTCTGGCACAGGTGAGACTATACCGTCTCTGTCTAGAGGTGCATTTCTTTTAATGAGAATAGCCTCAATCATTGCTGCATGTGTATATTGTAGTAGGAGAATATACAGTTTGGAGGGTAAAAGAGGTTTCTAAGCCAGCCCCTGAGAGGTAAAAACAAATCCTTGCGATTTGAGACTTAAGCATTCCTGTCCAGTGAGTTGGTCCTTTGGCTGTGGCAAGTAGAGCAGAATTATAAAGGGAGCGACAGCATGAAGGCTGACCGCAGGATGGGGACCCTGGTGCACAAAGCCGGTTGGTGTGCATCTCTGGGAAGAGGTGGGTAAGAACTTCGTTAGGGTAGTAAGAGAGAGGACGAAAAGATATGGAAGCCTCAGGGAAGCTGATGTGTGGCTGAAGGTGGGAAGAGTGAGTCAAGGTTCCCCTCCTGATGACTGAGATATGGGACTGTAAACTAGTCCTTAGGAGAGGATGATGAGTTTCTTCATCCTGGTGGTCAACTGTGCCTTTGCCCTACTATTTAGCCCAGTGCCATCTGCTGATTGGAAATGTGTGTGGGTGTATTGGTGTGGCTGTCTCTGTTATAAATGAATGAATTTCTCCCTTTCATGAAGGAGTCTGCGGGGGTGAGTATACAGAAAGGTACAGTGACTTCATTCTATCATGCGGCCCATAGATCTGGGCAACAAGAGCTCTCTTGGAGATTAGGCTTTATCGCTCTGCTGAAGTTTACATTTTAAATGCCTCTCAAAGTCACATGTGTCAAATGCTTAGTCCCCAAGGTGGCACTGTTGGGAGACTGTGGGACCTTGAAGAGGCAAGACCTTGTGGACATTCTGCAGGTCACTGGGGGCTGCTCCAGAGGGGACCATGGGATCCCAGCCTGTCTCTGCCTTTTACTTTTCAGCCTTTAGATAGTGGTTTTCCTTTGCTGTGTGGTCCTGCTATCTGCTGTGATGTGTTACCTCATCACAAGCCTAAAAGCAATAGCTCAGCCAATTTTAGACTGAAATCTCTGTCACTGTGAACCCCCCCCCCAAAAAAAACCCTTTTCTTCTTATAGGTTGATTGTTATAGTGGTGCAAAACTGACTACCACATGTTCTCTGCATTCTACTGCTCACAATTTATATAGCTTCAATGAAGTAAAACATAAGTTGAGAAAAATGCTATGTTAATAGTTCAGTCATTATATCCAGTTAAAATTCTGAGGTTTTGTTGCTAAAGGATGAGGAGGATTTTGTGGTCCAGGTTCTTAAGCACGTGTGCTGGGTTAACTAATGGGCAACTTGTAACACTCAGGTGAACTGAATCAGCATGGGTGCTGGGTGTGGAAGGGCCCACCTGAAGATTGTTGCCAACAGCATTAAAAGAGAAGTGGAGGGGGAGATGGTGTCTTTAATTCTCCTAGAGAAGCTGATTTTCCTGATATGAACTCAGCTGTTCTCATCGTCTGAGGAACTTGAGACTTCACTGTCACTGAGATGGCTGCAGTTCTTTTCGGGGAAGCTCTGGTCCTTATTTTGCGTTACTTCCTGGCTCCAGTGCAGATCCCTCAGCCTGCTGGCACAGATCCTTCATCCAGCAGACTTTCTGGCTTCCACCACTGACCTTCCTGGTGCAGTTCCTTGATGCAGACTTGCATGAGATATTTTCATGGGCTCCAGGCCTTCATTTGGACTTGTGGAGGACATTGCCATGGGTACTAGGTCTTCACCTGGCCTCGTGTAGGACATTGCTGTGGGTTCCAGGCCCTCAACTGGATTCTTTGAGTCTCTAATGTGTGGAAAGATCTCCTGCACTCTTCTGCATCTGACTTTTTGGGTGAATATGATAAAATGATCCTATAAATTTCTTGTCTTATATTACATTCTTTCCTTGTAATCCCTGACTACAATAGCATGATATCTGCCACAGTAGTCTTGACTTTTTTATAAAATGAAAGTGGGTTGAATTTGGTCATGTTGAGTTGAAGGCAGAGGGATGACCTCCAGGAGGAGGTGCCCAAAATGTGGATTAGACATGGAACAGTAGCTCAAAGAGTGAGCAGGATGTGAGATGTAAATAGGCAAAGTCATTGCCTCAGGCCATGGATGTACTCAGTAGAATGTTGAGAGAAGCCATAAAGAAGACCAGGAGAAAGTTTTGGTGGGAGCACATGTAGGTTAGATGGTAGGAAGGGCAAGCCAGAACAATTGTCCAGGGACTAGTTGGAAATACTTGGAGAAGTAACCAGCTAAAGAATTGAAATTGGTTTTTTTGGCCAAGGCAGAATTTAAAAAATGATGAAATTACATTTTTGAAAGGAGGAAAAGTTATGGAATACAAAAAAAAATTAGAAATTTTTAAAAAGATGGGGCGTTCAGAGTATGAGGAGAGAGAAAAGTTGAATAAGTCAAAAGTTCTAGCTAAGATTTGTGGCATGCTGACCTTAGGTTCCTTCCAGAACATTGAATCCAAAGGGGCATTCTTCAGAGGAATGGTTTTCTTACAGAAGGAAAATTTAGTAGAGGTTTCGCTGAAGATATGGAAGTATCCAATGAGTGGTGGGTTGTACTTGACCAATGACATTATAGTGGAGTATTTATCTTGTACTCTTTCTGTGCTGAAACGGCACTAAAATATTTGAATATAATTTCTATAAATGGTGAAATTATTTTAATCACTATAAATAGGTTCATTTAGGTTATTTTTGTAATCAGCAAGTAATATGAACCATATCTAATTAATAGGAAAGCTAAGATGCAGTCTGGAGGGCAAGGGATTTACATTTGTAGTGGTTCATTCTCTGCAGCATTATAATGTGTGATGGAAAGGAGATTCTTCTTCAATTCAAGGGAAAAGTTCTGACATCTGTATTGCATTGTCCCTCTAAGTACATTTCTGACTTGTTACTGCTTGTGCTGTCTAATAGGTAAAAATGTAGTGTACAGTTTTCTTACCAAGTCATAAGGGAGGCCTGTTTATCTCATGGATACCATTGTTGTCTTTTATTTGTTCGAGTTATAATTTAAACTTAAAAAAATAAAATCTAGATCCAAGTTAAATGAGTTTAGTTTTTTGTTTCAGTTATTAGATTTTCATGAGACAGTCTACTAAGGTACCTAGTCTAACCTTGAACTTGTGATCCTCCCGACTCTGCCCCTCAAGTCGCATGTGCTACCGTGTCTGACTTCTTAGATCTTCTTGATTCAGCAGTACTTGGTAGAAATAGAAAGTAAGCACTGCATGCACTTCAAAAATTTAAAGATGTAAGCCACATAGATAATTTTAATATTTTCTAGCAGCCACATTTTTGAGAAGTATCAAGGAACTCACGAAATTAATGTTGACATTACGTACAATGCAGAGTATCCAAAGTACTATTGTTTGAACTTGTAAACAATGTAGAAAATTAATGAGATATTTGACATCCTCTTAAAGAAACTAAATCTTTGAAGTCTGTGTTTATTCCAGGTTCTCAATTAGCTGCCTGTGGCTAGTTGTTCTTTGTTGGACAGCACAGTTCTGGAAAGTTGAGAAGGCATCTTGTTCTCTTCTCATGTTAATGCTGACATTAGTCTGTTACTTGCAGGTCCACCATTAAGGATTTCTCCTAAATTTTCATTGTACAGTATAGTAGGCACTGATGGCAATAGGCTTATATAGAGTGCTAGTATTGTTTTAATTTTTTTATCACTGTTAAGAGGTAAAATGAATGAGAAATAAGGCTCTTTTTTTCTTTTCTATAGTACTTTGCTTTCAGTATCACCTGGGACTTCATGATTATATTTCAAATTATTGAGCTGCAAGTGTAGCTCAGTGGTAGAGCATATGGTTAGTATTTATGGAGCCCTGACTTTAACCCCCAGTGCCAACAAATTAAAAAAAAATAGATAACAAATACTGCTGTGCAAAATGAAAGTAAATTTTCTTGCCTTTTATGTTTCCTTTCAGTGACCCATTGGTTGCTTTGGTTTCCTCATTTTTTTTTTCCTGATTCATTTTAAAGAGGTGATTTGTGAACCTTGGACTTTCTCTGGGTTGATGTGGGATTGAGGCAGCAAAGCAGAATAATCTTTCCTCTAGGGGCCTCTGAGAAGGTGCTGCTCACCGGCTCAACCACAGTTTTACTCTTTCATTAAAACTGTTGGAGCCAGCCTGGGAATCATGAGTAGATGTGGGGTTAAGATATTTATTACTGTTGAGGCTCTGCTTCCTGTATGTGCTCCTCTGTGCCTGAGGAAACGCTTGGTTCAAATCCCTCTCATACTCTATTAGCAAAGAGCTTTTTTAAGATGTCCACTATCCATCTCCTTATGATACTGTCATAGAGTAATCCATTAAGTAATATATTACATGTTATATATATTATATGCTGTACACATAGCATGTGTTATATGCTATATATACATAGTAATATATTACATGCTGTATAAAATAATATATGCTATATAATATATATTACATGTATTATATAAATTACCAGAAAAACAAAACTAGAAAAAACCCTCAAAAACAAAGACTTACAAATCTAGATCCAGTGGTCAAAACATTACTCCACCAGGGTGTAAAATTCCTAGCATTTGCTCCGTTTCTGTTCACATTTATCCTTCTTGTGGACAAGTGACAGTGCCAGTGGACTGGTGGCAACCTGCCATCCACGTTCTGAGTAGATGACACTGATTCACAATTGCAGTCATCTTTCTTTGGGTCACTCTATGACCTGTCTCCTGTATTTCACAGATCACGACACAGAACCCAAGGCACCTAGGTATACAAGGATGTGTGGGTAGTGGGGCTGGAATTAAGACCTAGGCTGGTGGCTCCCCCACAGGCCTCTGTTAGGATTAGGGAACGGTGTCCATTCCCAGAGCTGGCTGGCTCTGCCTTTGTTCCACACACCGTGTACGACACCACCTGAACCATGGCATGATGTGGCCCAGTTCAAACACACCTGTGCCCTTCCTGCCTCCCTGTGTCAGCCTGAAAGGGCTTTCAGGAGGGAGAAAGTGGAGACTAAGCCTCTCTTCATTACTTTACTGTGCATTTTCACAAAATAACAGTTGAAGGTGAGCAAAATTCAAATTGGTGGAAGTTAGACATTTTTAATATTTCTAGGAAGTATAAGTTCATGCTTAAGCTTTGGTACATTTGTTACTTAATTACTGTCTCAGACTATTGTTAGATATTTCCTTCTACAGTCAGCCATGCAACAGGAATTTATCACAGCACAGAAAAATAAAATACTTTTTAATGATCTCAAAAATACTTGTGCATATATTCCTATTATCCTTGCTGCCTCAGCCTTTGCACTTCTATCATAACTTCTTGGTATTGGCTTAGTGTATAATTAAATGAAATTTAAAAATATATAGGCAGTGAAAATATACTGGGGATATCTCCTTAATACAGTGATCGGTCATACCAAGATTACTTAATGTTAATTTTAAGCATGTTTGTAGCTCTGGAGCCAAACTGTTCTAATTAAGGTTCTGAAAGTTGTGATGGGGGCCAAAAGGATAAACGTCTTGGTTTTGTTCTCTTCCATGGCCAATTGTTATCCCTGGTCAAAGAAAATGTCTCACTGGACACATAGAATGCCATGGAAGGAATTTAAATGGAGAAGTCACTTGAAACCACTGCAAAACTACTCTGAGCCAAGTAGGGCCTGATTTATTCTTTAAGGAATTACATGAGAGGAAGGAAAGAGCAATCATCCTCTTCAAGATTTAAATGCAGTCATAAATGTGTCAGTTTGCTTTCTCAGTACATTATGCACATTAGTATCTCAAAGGATTGAGTCAATTTAAGGTAAAAGCTGCCAAGCATGTTTTTTTTTTTTTTTCGTATTTAACGTATTGCTATCGTCTATTGCAATGAACATATTATGTGCTAGGCCGTTGCTAAGAGTACCTGGTGCACAATCACACTGACTGTCCACTGTCCTTGAAATTGATGCATTGTTTTTCAAGTGAGGGATCTGAGGCTTTGGAGCACTTGAGAAGCTTTTCTGGAATGTGTTAGGAAGCAAGTGGGGAGGACTGTGGCACCTCACATTCTGTGCACCTGTAATCTGAGAGTTTATCAGAGACAAAATCTCAGCTCCATTTAGTATTTGCATTTTTAAAAGATCCCAGGCAATTCGATAGAACTAAAGTTTGAGAACTATTGCTTGATTTTGTAGAGTTTGTGCTTGTAATCCCCGCACATTCTTGCCTCCTGGGGAAGTCTAAAATAACCTCCTGGAGAGAATTCACAGGACCTGATGTGATTTTAGGAAGATTCCAATTTTTTTTTTTTTTCTGATGTTAGTCTGGTTCTGTAGATTTCAAATTTGTTGATTCTGTGTTTTCTGCTTTTTGGCTAAGCAATCTGAGGTCTAATTTTAGAAGAGGCTGTTCTTTCTTCTCCATTGTGTCTGTGCTCACTGGATGTTAAAAATGTTCTAGTTTCATAGCTTCCTGTTGCGGTTATCCAGGGCATAGGACAAAAGGACGCATGACAGCGCTCACCGTGCAAAGCCTGAATTGCTCTGGGGAATTGCTACGTCCATTTATTCAATAGGCCTCTGCCTTCTCCTGTGAATAGGACTCTTGTTAGGTGATGGATAATTATTACTCCTGTCTATTCTCTTAGATATTAAAGTATTAAACGCACTTTGCAGTCAAATGCATTTAAATTATAATAGAAAAAGCATCTTTTTTTGTATGAAGCATCTTATATGATCCTTTTAAGGACTTAACCCTTAAACATAATCCACCGTGTTTAAAAGTAAAAGTTAAATACCAATAAACAACATGAAATACCAAAAGTTTTAGAAAGGATAGTTGCACATACGTTTGGAGAATGGACAAGAAGGGATAGACTGAATCAGTGGTTCTAGAATCATGTGGAGGGCTTTTAAATGCAAACTGAAGCTTGCTACTTGCATATTTGTTGATGAGAAGGCAGCTCATGATACAGGACCTGAGAACTTGGATCTTTAATGATTTTGTGGATACTGATGATGAAGTCCTCTGGATCAATGAACACAGTTCAAGAAAACCAAACTAGATTTTTAGGAGATAAATTGGAAATCTTTTGCATTTACCTATGTAGTATAAAGCATAAAACTCCACGCTGATGAGAGAGGAGGAAGGGTGGTTTTTAAAGTTACACAGGAGTTATCATCAACTTGGTAGCAGAATAGAGTATGCAGGTGAGGGAGAGGCGAGAGTCTAGGTTGACTCCTGTTTGTGGCTTGCTGTGTGGATGGAGCGTGATGGTACTTTTTACCTCAGCATATTGAATGTAAGAGGAGAAGCCAGCTGGATACTTTCAGGTGGGACTGATAAGCATTTGGTCTTAGGCGTATCAAATAAAGATTGATGTAGGTAATTTAAATGGAGATAGCTTTTAGGAAAGAAGGAGGCAGCTGAGTTGAAGATGTAGGTATGTATATCCATACGGGAGAAATTATAGATCATAAAGAGAGCAAGGTGCAGAAAATAGGACTCTAAGACCTGCCAATGTAAGGTGAGTGTAGAATAATTCACTTCCCAAAGAGCTGGGAGAAACTGGCAGGAGCTCTAGAGTGAGAGTTTCTATGAGGGCGTGACCAGCATGTCAGCACTCCAGGAAGTCAAGTGATGTATGGACTCAAGTGTGCTCTTGCATTTTGGACCAAAAGATGAACGGAAACATAGTAAAAAGCAGTTTTGTCAAACGACATAGATGGGACCCAGATTGCATTTATCTGAAGTTAGAAACCATCTTTCAGGACAGAGTATATATGCCTTCTGAGTTTATGATTTTAGATTTCTATTTTTTTTTCAGTTCTGAAAAAGAGAATGCTACTGTTATAAATGCTTCACTGAGCTAATTGGCACATAGTAAAATTGAAAGCTAAATTTTCTATGTGAAATTTAATGTTTCTTAGAAAATTTAGAATAAAATTTAGCATGTAATTTCCTCCCCTAAGGCCAGAAGTGCCTCTTGCCAGGTACTGTCTCTTGCCCCTGGAAACTTCAAAAACAACCAGGGAGGTTTTATGATTGGTCCTTCAAAAAGTGTTTTGTTTTACTCCCCTCCCCTCTGCTGGGGGCGGTCCTCTGAATGCTACTATTGCTATTAAGAATATTATTTTACTCTGTGACTTTGTGTGACAGCTGGGTATGATTTTTTTTTGGTGTCCTGGTTGACCCAGTTTAAACCAAAAAAGAAAAACAAGGTCCACGGAGGTGATAGTTGTTAGGGCAGCTGTCACTTCTGGTAATTTGACCATAGCCACTTTTCTTTCCTTTTCCTCCAGTGTTTTTCTAAATAGATTTAAAACAAAACAGAGAGAGTAAATAGAAATTGTTGTCCCTCCAGGATCAGGACCTGGGATAAGAGTTTCATAAACAAGATTTATTAGTGGCATGTTGCTGTCTGCAGAACATGGTTTAAATGAAACTGTTCTATAGCAATGTGCCCACCACTGTCCCCAGAAGCCTCCTGGGGTGTGTACACTGACCACTGCAGTCTCCGGGCAGCCAGACGTGAGATTAAGCTGATGCAGTCCTTTCAATTTGATGTTTGTATTCCTTTATTAATTAGTTGGAAAGTTCTCCACCAAATGTGGGTCAAATGCAGAACACAAGGAACTGCCAGTAAAATAGCCAACCTTCTAAATGACCCAAATAAAGCACATTTTCTCTTTTATGGTACAACAGTCT
This sequence comes from Dolichotis patagonum, assembly GCA_004027295.1. Taxonomy (NCBI): domain Eukaryota; kingdom Metazoa; phylum Chordata; class Mammalia; order Rodentia; family Caviidae; genus Dolichotis; species Dolichotis patagonum. The sequence continues at coordinate 166,969 of PVJX010001015.1, read as the reverse complement.
GACCTAACAGATTCTCTGTGTGCATATATTTTTATGTTTCCCTTCACTCATTGACCAAGTGTTCAAAGGTCTGTGTTAAAAAAAAATGAACACTTTTTAAATCATGGGCTGCAAATGATCAGACGTATAATTGTTATTTCACAGAGACCAGACTCACTTCTTAGGCTATTAGAAATTTTGCTGATTGACGCAAGATTATAAGATTATAAGATTGATGCAAGATTATAAGATTGAAAAAGTACATGACATTGAGGTTGGTGGCGAATACTGGGAGAAAGATACTAGATTTTTTAAGATTGTTTTAGATAATCCAAAGTTCTTGTTAAACATTAAAAATAATGTTTTGAATACTTTAACTAATGATGTAGATATTTTCTCTTATGTTTTTCATTTAGAATTTTAAAAAGCCTGCTTATGTATACTGGATTTAAAGTTAACATTTCCCCTTTTCCTTTCTGAAACAGGTTGTCAAGTTATTAAGCAACAAAAGATCCCAAGCAGTTGGAATATTAATGTCTAGTCTTCACTTAGATATGAAAGACATACAACATGGTAAGTGGAAAAATAAAAACTCAGCTTGAAAAACTATTTCCAAGATGACAGTATGTAAGTTATCAAGTAAGATTTCTTAGTATTTTTTGTTCTTTTCTTTTTTTTCCTTGGAATTTTGTATTGTTGCTATCCTTTTTTCTATTTTGTTTGTTTTGTTTTCTTTTTAAATAAAATTTTAAAAATATTTTAAAAACCCTCAGCTTTTGAATGTTAAAATTTGGGCAGGAGGATATTATGTTTAGTGGTAAAAGTATTTTAAATTTACCTGTGTGTACTGAGATTAGTGTTATTTCCATAAGTTCTACCAAACTTTCTCCAGCCATTGTTTCTGGAAAAGTTATTGGAGATTCGAGTTTTCTTTCTTGTTATATCTTGGTAAAGGCTTATTTTTCATATGACATTATTATTCTGATATTTTGCTATAACACAGTACCAAATATTGGGTGACTTTTAAACCATAAACATTTATTCTTTCTAAAAGAGGCTGGCAGTCTCAGGGTCAGGGTGCTAGCATGGATGGGTTCTGGTGAGGATCCTCTTTTTGGCTGTAGACTGCCACATGTTGTTATGTGGCAGAAAAAGGGCAAGAGAGCTTTCGTGAGTCTCCTTCATAAGAGCATCGATCCCACTCATAAGGGCTCCCCTCTCAAGATCTAATCACCTTTCAGAGACCCACCTCCTATTGCTATTATTTTGGGGGACAGGATTGCATCATATAAACTATGGGCAAAACACAAATGTGCAGTCCACTGCAGATACATTTAATCTGCTATGACTAAATATTAAAGTTTTATGTTATAAGTTATAATAATCCTACTGTGCTCTGTAACCTTTTAGAACCATATACAAAGTGTTTACTTGTGCATATTACACTCAAAGAGTTATTAGTAAATATTAGCAGGAGCCAGATAGCAGGGTATCTCAGCCATGGGATATAGTGCAGAGATGATTCTCAATGGGAAAGAAAAGTTGGGTGAGGCTTGAGTCACAGGTATTTGACGAACTAGTATAAAGAAGAGATAGTAAATTAAAATGATTGGTTTTAACCAGTGTGAGGGTTACAGGGAAGCCTGTTTCGATTGTTGGTTTAAGAATATTCTTATGGTTGGAGATGTCAAATAGTGAACTAGATTGCCATGTTTAGTGATGAGTTGAAAACAAGTCTTCAAGAGGTTGAATCACCATTTATGTCAAATGTCTTTAAGGCATTCTTTTAGCCTTTATGTTTCAAGATACTAAAAAATTAAAGCAAATTTATTATATTTAACTCTTTAGGGTGGAAAACTGGTCCCTTTTTTTCCAGTTATTTGGAACAACTATATAGTGCAAACCTCTGAGCTTTTCTACTATATAGGGATTGAAGTATCTTTTCTAATGACCATCAAAGATGATTTCAGATTATTTTTGCCAGTTTTTATTATTGATGTTGTCCAAATGCATGGATGCATCAGTATCATGATCTTTCATTATTTCCTTTATGCGATTGTTTTAACTTATGTTTTTAAATAGGCTTATAACATATTTTGGAACTAGGGTGGTTTCTAACATTTTTCTAAATGGATTTAGTGTCAATATTTTAATACTTCTGCCCTATAGCTGACAGAAACTCCTATGCCATTTCCTCTCAGCACATCTATGCTGAGAAATATTGCTCAAAGGTGCATAGTGGAATTAAATTTATATTCTGAATGTCCCTCAAGATGCCTAGAGCCTTAGAATAGATTTAAAGCAGATTGAATTATCCAATGGAATGCCAGTCTACCTATTAAAGAAATATGGTTTCAAGCATAATACAGACCTTATAAATCATGAAAACATTCAACTGGCTTTCTAGCTTCCCCCTTTATGAATGTGGATTTTATTTATTAGGCCAAAAATATTATGTGGACTAATTCATAAATAGCACAAAACTGGTATGCCCTGTCAATTGATGAGCAACTCTTAATCACAATATAAGTTTTTATTAAATTGTTTTGATGGTGAAGAGACTTCCTCAAGCTGAAACATTTCGGGTAATAGTCATAGAAGAGAACGCCAAGACTGGCGCCAAGAAGTACTTGGTGTTTCTAACACTGGCAGATGTAGCCCAGTTAAGTCATAGAGTGAAATCTGAAAATAATGATATGGTCCTTTCCTTTAGTCAAATATTCAGCTCGGGTTGAGCTAATAATGAGAACCTTATGAACAAAGGAGTCTGCCTGACAGCTGTGTCTGTCGTACAGCCAGCGAGAGTTCATTGAAAATTTGCTTGCTTAACATGCAATGTGAACAAGAACATGGCATGAATGTCAGACGTGAGAGGGTCACATAGAATTATGCATAAACTTTATCCTATTAGGATGTGAAATGATTGCCTGAGTCCCTTTGAAACTCTGTGCACCATTTTCTACAAAGTGGCTGCCTTCAAAGTCTGCAGAAGCAACCGGTTGTGATTTCTGTGGACGAAGTCCTGTTCTGCCTCAGCATATTGTCTGGAGCTGTGATTTCCATGTGGGGCTCACTTGTGGCCTCCAGAGTAGACTTTGTTGCTCGCAGATTGTGTCTCCGTGGCGAAATCCACAGAAGCGTAAACACCATTGATTTGGCAGCCACAGTGTTCACCCAGACTGCCAGTATCATTTTATAGAAGAGCATATTAAGAAGTGCCAGTGATCCAGTGTCTTTCTCAGCATGGTGCCTCTCATGAATAGGACAGACTGAACTTGTGCTTGGGCCTCTTTGATAAGTGGACCTGTTTTGTGCCCCTTGCCCAAGGTCCTGCTTTTCCTATGACAACTGCCAATATATCTAAAACCATGTACGTATATTATTCTCCTGAGTTATTCCAGAAATGGCATGTCACACTTTCACCCTCCCTGCTGGATCGTTGTTCAGCCCTTCAGGGTTCGGTTCAGGTAGATTCACTGTGGCATTCCAGCATTTCCCGCCTTCACTGTAACTTCTCCACATACTAAGTTATTGTCTAGAAAGCGCCTCTTTTATATTTGCTGCATCTATTTTTTTCTTCTTTGTGGCCAACCTCCAGAAAAACCTATAGTTGTGTTTAAAATGTCTTTTGGAGTGATGAATATGTAAGGCTGGGGTTCTAGCCCCAAAGCCTCAAAGGTTCAAATCATCTGCACCTCTCAAATGAAGAATCTAACTTACAGTGGTTTCCAGAAGGAATTTGGATTTTTTGGTCCTAGGACCAGGGGACACTGAAGGTTGAAAATCACCTTTTGTGAAGCTCCATGGACGCTTCAGGAGGTACTAACTGCTCTTTGGCTGCATGGATTAGTTTCCAGGAGTCTGGAGTCTGTAGCCCTTTGATACCAGTTTATTGTGGGGAAGATCTCAATCCCTACTTTTGGTGGACTCTAGGTTTTCATATTTGGCCCCTGGATTCCTGACCTGACACTATCAAAAGAAAGTTCAAATTTGTGGGACAGTCAAAAAGCTTACGGACAAAAGTATGACTGAGCTAGATAGATCACTTTTCCCTTTTATGGGGCATGATGATTCCTTACTATTTTGCCAGCTCTTTGGTGCTTTTATGATAATTTACAAATATATCTTAGCTAGCAGTTTTAATTGTTGTGAGTGGAAGCATTGATTTGATGATGTAGTCTATTATTTGCAGAAATTGATTTTATATGTGTCCTACAACCTTATAATGGTAGTTTGGAACTTTTTATACAGAATTCAGTCCACATTTCAAGGATCAATGTGCTACTCATTTATCTTAAGTCCATCTTTTTAGATAATAGGAGCTGTAAAAGAGTTTCAAATTCTGTAAGGCTCAGCTTTATCTTATACCCTGAGTATCTGTATAATTTAACATTCTAAATGGGATACTTTTTAGAGACTGGACATGTTGTTGTTAGCAATATCACCTTTATAACAAGTGTAAAATGGAAATTTTGCAGGTACGTCAGTACTGTGGTCTCTATATTACCAGATCAAACTAAATCAAGTTTCAGATCTAATCCTTTCTCATAACATCACTATTTACTAAACAGATATGCATTGATCACTAAGAATTAAACTGTTTTAAAAACCTGCCTTGTAAAGTTGAGATTCTTGGCCCTCTGTCTTTATGGGTAGTGAAACCACAATTTTATCTGAAAGATTTGCTCCAGAAAGATGCACACACATCCCAGAAGTAGGAATCTTTTAATTTTTCAGTTTGGAGAAGGCATACAGAAATCCAACTCAACCCATGCATGACTCCAGTACTGTTTAGGTCCTAAGCCTCAGGCAGCTTCCTGAAGATCCAGGCTGTAACCTTTACTGGATTCTCATTGTCTGTCTGTCTGTCTACCTACTTGTCTATTGATTCTGATTCTTATGACTATCTGTGCAAAGATGGTATGGTTGGACTGTCTCTAAGAGATCTCTACTAGTTTCACAGATGACAGCTGACTTTATACATTAGTATGCTATTGAAAAGGCCTCTGTTGTTGATTTAGATTGGAATAGCTGAGCAGTTCGCATTAGTTGCCCATGCTGTACAGTGTCCTGACACAGTGCTGGGCAGCTGGCTGTGCTGGACAACTGGACACTCTCACATTGAAGTTTCATCTGGTTTGTGCATACTGATCTATCCTTTCTGCAAACATGTTTTAGGGTAGGCTATAAATACTATAATGGATACCTAACATGTATTGTGTGATCCACTCATAGAAATTAGCTTCTATGTCCTGAAGGAATGGCTAGCCCAGTGTATCAGTGGCCCTGGTTCTTATCTATATTTTATCTTTGCCCTGTCTGTAGTGAACTGAATCTTGGACCTGAGGGTAATGAATGCTACATTATGTCCTAATTGAAATTTATGCCCTGTTAAAGTATGATTTACCAAAATTATGTTTCTTTAAGTTGAGTGGATATAAACTAGCAAGCATTTTATCAAAATATAATTTATATAGTCAATAAAATTATAGATTTTTAAATTCTTTGCTCTCTATGCTTAATGATTGATTTTTCAAACACATTTTCCCAAAAGGCCTTAAACATTATGTACTACAAACATGTACTACTACAAAAATTTAGAGAACATACACATGCATATGTTTAATCATACCTTATAAGAACAATATATATGCTCATGAATTTAAATCAAATTCCAGTGAAATCTCAGACCATTAATTAGTATTCATTGAAAACTCAGTCATGTTGCTGTTTTGTTTATTTGTCTTGATCTCTTCCAAAGAACTAGAATCATTATCTTGATAATTTTCTAGGAAGGAATTAATTAACATAACAGGTATTAAAATGAGAATCGCTGTTGGTCAGTAGTATACATAGCCTAAGGTCATTCACAATCAGATCATTTCATTAATGTGCAGTGAGATGAAATTTACTGTTGGTTTGAATTTTACTTCTTTCTTTCTCTCCTCTTCCTTCTATCACTACTACTGATCATTGTGTAGAATGGTACAGAGGAGGAGAGTTAATTAGCATTTTATAGTGGAAGGAACTGAGGATTATGGGTTAAGTCTACCTAGATTAGTTTAATAAGTGCAGAATGGGTGATCGGTTCCTTAGCCTCCTGGTTCAGCTCTGTTTGCTCTGTGCATTGTGTTAGCTTGTTACCTACAAGGGCAGGTTTTACCTACTAAAATGAGAGTGTGTAAAAACAAAACTGTTAAAGTGACATGACACTTTTGGTCATCATTTTGTGTGTGTGTGTGTGTGTATCTTAGAGTTATTAATACATTAGTAAATAGAAATTTAGCACACTGTATGTATTACTCTTTTATTTTAGTCAAAATCTCCAGTTTGCTTATTGACTTTTTTAGAGAAAAGAAATTGTGAATTGCTTTCACATATGTGAATTAAATAAGGAAAAACTTTAAGAAAATTATAAATGGAATTGCTTTATTGAACCAAGCAGAGGCAACTGAAATATTGACAGAAAAAGCAATCTGGACTAAGTTTACCAATGAACAAAAGCAAGTTGTGAGTACATGTAAAATGGGTACAAATGTGCAGTCTCTTTGGAAGGTTAGCAGTTTCTCAGACAGCAGATAGGAAATGAGAAGAGTTATCATTATATAGACTTTAGGGATGCTTACTCTCAGTTTTTACTTTTTTATATGTTTTTGTTTTTGCCCTGAGCTATATCCCCAGCCTTTTTTTTTGAAGTTTTAAGACAATGATCTCCCTAAATTGCCCAATTGAGTTTAATCTGCAATACTCTTGCTTCAGCCTTCCAGAGTGCTAGGATTACAGGTGTGTATCACTATGTCAGGCACTTAGCATATATGGTCTTTGTATTCTCCTAGAATCCCTGAGTTTCTCTTCTTTCCAGTGAAGTGTAACAACAATTCAGAGCACAGGTTTGGGGGCCCAGCTGCTTCAATTTTGTTATAGAACTAATTGATTATGTTAAATTCACATGTTAATACTTAACTCCCAGTGCAATGATCTTTGGAGGCAGAGCCTTTGGAGATAATAAGGTTTATATGAATTCATGGGTGAGGGCACCCTCTGTGTGATAGGATTACTGCCCTTCTAAGAATTAAAGAGACTAGAACCTTTCCCAGACCCTCTTCCTCTCCCTGTCTCTCCCTGCTTTCTCCCCATCCTATGTGATGCAGAAGTGGTGAACCTATGGCATGTGCACTGCGTCAGGCTGCGTCACTAAGAGCTCTAAAAGATTTATCATCACTGAGTGATGACACAGCCGTAATGCAGAAGAGAGCCTTTACCAGGAATTCAATCCACCAGTACCTTGGTGTTGGACTCCCAGGCCTTTGGAACTTCTGTTATCTAGGCCTCCCAGTGTTCAGCTAGGGCAGACTGCATGGCGTGAGATCCATGTGAATACCTATTTCGCTGGTGGCCGGTTTGCTGAGTAAACCTGGACAGCTAAGTTCGTACTCTTTTTCAGTTTCCTTGTTAGCAAAGGGTCATCAAATGAGTTCTCATCTTTAAGTACACAAGACCCTCCTATATTAACTACTCAACCTTAGTTGTGCTCTTTTCCTTGAATTTCTTAGGAAATGAGCTACATCTATAGGCATTAGAGTTATTTGAAATATAGAGCATAAGTAACCAGAGGGAGAGAACCCTACATTTTATTTTTCCTTGATCAGCTTGAATATGTTTGACTACACGCGTTTACTAGGAGACACAGGAGGAGATAGAATGCAAGAGCTGTTCTTTTCTGAGGGAGTTAGGGTATGAGAGGAGAGGGGAAAATGGGACTTTCAGTTCAAGGGGAGGATGTCTGAGTTCTATAGTTCGGGTTTTCAGCCAGTGTTACTGAAATGCTGAGTTTAGTACAGTCTACCCCCCCACCCCCACCACGTCTGCGTTCTCGATGATGATAAGTATGAGAATTGTTTATATTAGCAACTCTCAGAAGTTGAATGTGGCTACATCTTTGAACTATGTTTTATCTGTAAGGAGAGCAATCTGTTTTGGAAACTTGAAAGGGTGAGGTCTCCATGATTGTGTGGTTTCTTAAACATTGTGCTGTGTGAGTCAGCAGCACTCTGGACATCGCACTCTGGACGCTGGGTGGCACAAGGGGAACACTGTGACAGGGTCTGGCTTTATCAGGAAATGAATCCTGGTGTGGGGGACATGAGCACAGAGGCTAAGTAGAGATCTAGAAGCTTCTATTTCTTCCTTTGACATTTTACATTTTCTGAGAGTTAAACTATTTTCTAGCTGTGACTGTAAAGTATAAGAACATGTCTTTAAAAATCTGAAATTAGCCTTTCTAAATCCAAGGCTCTTTGAGAGATTATTTTGTGGTGACTTTCTGCACATGTTTAGATAACCTACGCTTCTAGCAGTTCGTAGTTCTCTCCCCTGCTGGGCTGCCACTGAATAATGTTTTTCATATGAAAATTTTCTACCAAACAAGTTGTAGATTACAAACTCCAGGTCTTTCTCATAGAGGTTCTGGTTTCATTCTTGCAGACACAAGCCTTTTCACCGGACTATTAATTACCATAAGAGTGTTTAGCCATAATCATTTGTTTATTTTTGTAATATTTTCAAAAATTGCATTCAGCGTGGGCAGTGTTCCCCTCCTCCCCGCACTGCATTTTCTAATGTCTGGTTTCTCTATGAATCTGAAATTTACAGGATTGCTTAGAAGTTGATTCACAGTGCTCCTCTCCTTTCCACTTTTTAAAAAACCTTTATGTTAACTGGCTTCCTCACGTGGGATATAGAATTTTAAGATTCCATTGTTGCATTTATTGATTCATTAAAATGTAGTACATGCCTTTGGAAGGGCGAATGAATGGTTTTCATTGAAATGTAAAGTCACTTAGAATTAGAAATTTGAGAAGAAAGTGGGATGCAGTGAGCTTGTGTAACCTTTTCATCAGTTATAGCCTGTAGTGGAGAAAATACAGGAGAGATGGTATATTTTCATTAAAACCTAGCTTGTGAGATTTAATATCAAATACACCTTAATTTAAAATAAAAGTTGATTAGAGTTTTGTTATGTAAAAAGAAAGATTCTATACATCATTTTGTGTCACACATAGATTATTACATGAGGATAAAATGAGTTATTATAAGTCTTTCAATGCAGGCAAAAATAAAACCTGAGGTTGAACTTGTATTTTTATGACATTGTTCCACATTTGGCTTATTTATTATATTTTTATGGGAGGCAGAAACATGCTACTTGAGGGAGTACTGAAGCTGTGACAATGATTATTTTTATCTTCATTGCACTTACTATCTGAATTGTATATCATTTATGTGTTAACTTTTGCTACCCAGAAGACCCTCCCCTGGAAAGAGCTCTGTGGGCCTGGGAAAAGAGCTGCCCCCTCCATTGCTGCATGTGTTCCTTCCAATCACTGGGTGATTGTTGACGGAACTGCCCTGGACCACACTGGGGCATGTGTGTAGGGAGAGCTCAAATTTGAGTGGAGACCACGTTGTGTGAGGTCAAAATCAATTGCATCAGCTTTGATCCTTGAACCAGTCTATGGATTGGTGTAGGTTTTGCAAGGGATATTCTTTTTAGATGGTTCTTGGATTGGCATTTGGACTATATTTTGGGAGGAGCAGAGGCCCGTGTGATAAATGGAGTCAAGTTTGTCCCACATCCCAGAATGCAGTGTCTTCTTGCCTTCTTCATCCATCAAATGAAGGGAGGACCTGAAAGTGCTGGAGAAGAGGAGGAGATGATTGGCATTTTATGCCTTGCCCTTATTGAGTCACACACATCCTATTTTTGCAAGATACATTCTAGAAACGTTACCAGAGCCATTCCCCTAAATTTAGTGTGCTGAGACAGCAAATACAATCACAAAATTCCAAGGGTCTGTTATCTTTTGGCAGTACTGCAGTGATGACAAATTATGCTGATGGTCACTTTATGTCTTCCATGCTGAATAAAAGGCCTGCAGTTTCCCAGTGGCACTTCTCAGACAAATACCAATGGATACATACTTATTTATTAAGTTATTTATTTTTGGTACCAAGGATTGCACTAACAAGTTCGATGCTTGCGAAGCATGCATTCGTGCTGCTGAGCTAAATCTCTGGCTGGATTCATTTTTAAATTAAACAAGTTTTTACTAAGATTCTGAACATGATTAAAAGACAGATTGTACAGTTCAAAGGTTACAATTTAAAAAGAAATACATGGTTCACAGCTTCCTGCATGAAGTTTGTTTACTTGTCTGGTGCAGATTACAAAGGAAAAAATTTTTTTTTCGTTTTTTGAGCCACTGGAGAATAATAAGTTAATTTGAGGAAAGAGTAGATTTTAGCAGGAGACTTTCCTGTCATTAATATTAATGGCATCATGGAATCCTTGTGAATCAAGTTGTTGTAAAAGCAGTTTCTGGATTGATGGGATGTTAAAGAAGATTATCTGTAAGACTTTGCCAGTGCCATGTTTTATGCTTCCCAAATTTAAGGATATACAGTTGCTGATAATAAAAACTAACATGCCTGGTCTTTATCGTATGTGCTTGCAATCCCTCTCCTGAAGTAGTGAAGTTACCATCCCCAGCTTATGGGTGTAAACCAGTTACAGAGTAGCAAAACAATCTCAGTCAGCAGGTGGTAGGGCTGTGATTTATACCCAGGCAGTCTGGATAACAGGGCTGTGCTCTGAATTCCTGCTAAGAACTCTAAATGCTAGTGACTGTATCAGAGACTTAAACTAAAAAATCATGTGTGAGTTTTACCCTCCATGGTTCTTAATTACAAAAGGAGTGTGTTAGATGGAGGTTATGGTGACTATGCTTAGTGTTGGAGTGTGGATTCAGAGAGGGAGAGGGAGAGAGAGGGAGGGAGAGAGAGAGGGACAGAGAGGGACAGAGAGGGACAGAGAGAGAGAGAGAGAGAGAGAGAGAGAGAGAGAGAGAGAGAGACTGCCTTACAGGCTGCAAAGGGGTTATCTGATGAAAGTCTTGGAGGATTTACTCTAAAATTCTTCCTATTATCGTTAGCTGCTGTATCTTCTAAATTCTGTGACTGAGGTGATGCTCAGGCTTGTGTTGCTACATGCAGAAGCCACAGAGGGCCAAGTGTCCCTGTGTAGAAAACTGCACTGATTACAGGGATGAGGAGAAGCATTCATTCAAAGATGATGATCACCTTAATGGAATATTTTCACTTGAATGTCAGGGTGGGTAAGGGGGACTGATTTTGGTTTTGGCTCCCTGGCCCCTCTTCTACCCACACAAGATGTCAGTGGGAATTAGCATCAGCGAGAGAGGCTGTGCTTCATTGATTCCCACTGCCTTCTTTCTTTCCTTCCTCCATTCCTTCCAGCCTGTCATCATTCAGTAACTCCAATATTTACTGTGTGCTTACTTTACGCCAAGCTCCATTCCTGGCACTGGAATACCGGAATAAAAGCAAATAGACAAATATCCTTGTCTGTCAGGGTTTATTTTCCGGTGGGGGGCAATTTTTAAAAACCCAGCAAAATATGTGGTATCTCAGATGGTGATAAGTAAGGATTATGGTGCAAAAAGCAATGAAGGAGAATAGAAATAAGGAACAAAAGTAAGAAATAGGTCAGGAGTCAGGGGAAGCCCAGGACTAGGTGACAGCTGACAGGTATGAAGATAGGAGAGGCAGAGATGCCTGAGGGGAGAGTGTGCTTATGAAAGGATTGGTCAACTGCAAGGGTCCCGAGGCAGTGTCTAGGGACATTAAATGGCTAGCATGTTTCTAAAGTTCCTGAACACTGCACTCAGGGGAGGGAAGTTGGAGATGTGTTTTGGATAAATGAGGTGGGTAGGAGGGTGGGTCATGTAAGGCCTTGCTGAATTTCAAGAACTTTTGCTTTTATCCCGAGAGAAGAAATACTATCAGAGGACTTAGGCAGGAGTAGCTGATTTATATCTTCACCTTTGCTGTGCTGCTGCACGGAAGAGTGGTAGAAGGAGGTAGGCAGGAGGACCAGAGAGGATACTTTTATAGCAATTTAGATGCAAGATGCTTGTGGGTGATCAGGGTGCTGCCAGGGGAGGTGTGTGAGGTGGTTAGAGTCTTCATATGTAGGTATGAGACAGCAGGATTTTCCAATGGATTAGATGTAGAGTATACAAAAAGAAGATTCTAGAATTCTTGGCCTGAGTTAACGAAAGAGTGGACAGTTCTAGTTTTCAGGGACCTTAATAAGAGTAGTGTGACGAAGTGGTAGAGGCCACACTGTGCTTGCTTAAGAGTGAAAAGAAAACAATTTGGAGACTACAGGTATAGACATTTTGTAACAGAAGGAGCATTAAAATGGCCTAATAGCTAGTGGAGGAAACTGGTCAAGAAAACATACTTTAAGTAAAATATAGCATATTTGCTATATTTTGTTAAGTAAAATATAGCATATAGCAAATGATCTCTTCTGGATGGAAGAGTCAAGTGTGTTGACTTGCTAATACTGATGTAAAGATAAGCTCAAAATATTTATGATTATAGATAAAATACTACTAGTAATTAAATACAAATATAGATTTTCATTGCTAGTTTGGTGGACTGTTAGTAGCAGTGAGAATTTGTCAGAACAGCCATTCGACAGAGAATATGATTTGAGTTCTCTATTCCAAGTTGATATTTCCTTTGTAAACAAATGCATTGCTTTTACTTGTCAGACTCTTTCCATTTTAAAATACAGTACGATGAGTTTGTTTCAGACCTCTTAGCTCCTATATTTTTTGTTATATTCAAAAATAATTATAGACACCTTTTTTAAAAAAATAAATAGAGGGATAGGACATGTTTCTTAAAGGTTGTGCCTTACCCAACTTGAAGTATCTAGATCTGCTCACATTACTTTATTTATCTGATTCCAAGCTTGTGAAATATTCAGATGTTTGGTAGATGATAATATAATAATATTGAGTTTACTTAAAATGAAACCCAAACATTCATTTTAATCCTCACAGGCGTTGCTATTTTTTCAAATACTGTGCTTGAATTGATTAGCAGCATTTTATTTCCCAACAAACTAAACAGTTTACTTTTAAAAAATGCACAGTTTGCAATTTTAAGGCACACTATTCATTTATTTCTATTGTAATTTACTAATTGGCAGTCTCTTGAACCTAATTCCTGTGATAGTACACATATGTTCACATTTACTGGTATGCACCTACTTTTCAAATCTTAACTAACAACACGGTAAGCCGGCATTAGGGGTCCTGGCCTCACTGTGGCAGAGAAATCTGAAGTAACAGCAAAGAGTCAGTTGTCCTGATGTCGGTGGTGAACTTGGAGTGTTGTATCCACTCATCTGCTGCACGCAGTCCGTGGCAGGGTGTCATGGGGACATGACGTGACTTTCCCAGCATCTGGGAGTAGTAATTTCAGAATACTTAGTGAAAGGCTTGAAATGCTGAAATATGATGAAATTTGGGGAGGTCGCAGCCTTTAACTCTTTCATTCTATGCCAAAAAGAATTTATGAAAGACTGAGTGAGTATTCCTTAGTGGTATCCTCGCAGGAGTGGACAGTGTACTTCTTTTCTTCTCTCTTCACCTAGAGGACAAAGAAATGCAAGGAGGTGGACTGTTCTCTGAGGTATTTATTAATTAGAATTCCTACTGCTTGAACAAGAAAGATCATTATTCAGTTGAGATTAAATTTTAAATGTTCTGGCAAAGTATTTTAGTCACTAGCAACTATGTTCCCCCGCACAGATACATTTGAGTTGATTCTGTACAACTTGAAAATAGGAAACAAAAAGACACAAGGATCTTTATGATACAGCAATATGAGCTTGAAATGTAATTTACTCTAGCTGGGGAAGAGGAATCAAAAAAGATTTAGACCTAGGTATTGCACGATGGAGCAGATCTGTACTGAAAATATCTGTTGCCCCAGATCAGTTAACCTTGTCTTCCTCCCAGTGCTTTCTATCTGAAGCTTTTCCGAACAGTGATACTTGGTTTATGTTTTTAACTTTTGCACATATTACCAATGACTGAGAGATGTTAGGAAGCTCCTCTAGTAAAGGTAGTTTTCTTTAATTTAAAAACTATAAGCCTGAGAGGAGGAGGAGTATAACTGCCTAAATTAAGTATTTGTGAACCATCACAGTTGCAGAAATGCTGAAGGTGACTGGATTTTTAAGGTAATGAAGAAGAAAATGGCTTTGAGAGAAGCAAAGTTGATAGCCCCCTTTTGTTAAGGTGTCAGACCAAAGCAGGGGGTAGTTATTAAACTCTGGAGAATGACAAGATAAAGGACAGGAAAGTAGATAGAAGAAAGAAAATCTCTTCAGCACCTTTCCATTCACCAGTTATCTATGGAAGTTCTACTAACCTCAGGTTGCCAAGTAGTATTTGTTATAAGAAACATCATGTTGAGGGTATAATGCCGATGCTTATTTCTATTGTTGAACAACTAATTTTAAGTTCATGAGTCTTGTTCTATTAAACAATGAGTAATTAACAGGAAAAAATCACTAAAATGAAATACTGAATCAATATTCTTAAATATTTATACTAAACATCAGAATTTTCAACATCAACTGTTTTGTTTATGAAGTCCAAAAGATAACAGAAATAAATTCCTATGAAAATACAAATGAAAATCTACAGCAAAAATAATCTTTGCTTCAGTTATCACACCTAGGACAGTTTTCAAACAGGAAAATGGCATGTTCCATACACACATATTGCTTACAATGATACCACATGTGTTTTGCTTTCCTGTCTCTTTTGATAGCACATACATGTTACTTTCTCACTTTAGAAATTTATCCTGTAACTCAACAACCCGGTCCTTATTTGTCCAGTAATAAACCAAGTAATTTGTAAATAGACTAGTTGCTTCTGTCTCCGTAAGTAATCAGAATGTGATAATCAACAATTGGTTTACCAGTTACCACCTGATGTTACACTTGCTAACAGAGCATGACTTGACTGGTGTAGGAACTGTTCAGAAACACAAAGCAGAAATTCCCATTGAAATGTTGCAAGTTCCAAATAGAGAATGAATCTTTAGATTTCACACACACAACATTGGCTTGTATGTAGCAAAGAAAAACCAAGTGGTATTGTTGATTTCCACATTGTACCATGATGGCAAGACTGACCTAGAAACCTTGACAAAATTGAAGCCCGAGATGGTAACCCTTTTCAAACAAAACCAAAGGTGGAATACATGTTGTTGATGAATTATGTAGCAACTATGATGTCACTCCAAACACAAAGTATTGGCTAATGATCGTGTTTTACTCTATCCGAAACATGTGTGGCATAAATTCTTTCCTAGTTTACAAACAAAATAACAAGTCCAAAATACCATGGAGAGATTTTCTAAGACAACTCTGACTGAAATTTATACAAGATCACTTACAGTAGAAAAATGAAATATTTCTGCTCAAGGAACTATGCAAAAATTTCCGCAGCGCACTGGTGAACTAACAGATGAAGAGGCAGGTGCAAAATTACAAAGACTTACTATGACAATAGGAAAAAAAAAAGATGTCAACTATGCCCTACAAAAAAGGAAAGGAAAACAAGATATACATGCCACCCGTGTAGCGATACTTGTGTATAGGACATGTAGTTTCTGTTGGTGTTACAATTAAAGAAAAGATTATTTCTGTGGTAGACTTTTGTTTGTATTTCTGTTGTAGTTTATGTAGGAATTTATTTCTGATGTTTTCAGTTTTGTAAACAAATAATTGATGTTGAAAATATGGATGTTTATTTTATACACTCAACAGATGTTAAAAATTAATACATTATTGATATTTTATGTTCCTATTAAGTATACATTATATAATGTAATAAGAACCTTCTGACAAAAAAACAAGACCACCAAGATGTCAAGTGTATCCTACCAAGAAATACAGGAAAGCAAAACACATGCACTATCAGTGTAATACATGTGATGGAACATGCTGTTTTCAAGTGTGAAAACTGCCTAAGTGTGATAATTGAAGGAAAGATCATTTTTGTTGCAGGGTTTTGTTTATATTTTCATTGTAATTCATATAGGAAATCATTTCTGTTATTTTTTAGACTTGGTAAACAAAATTGAGTCATTTGATGTTGAAAATTTTGATGCTTATTATAAACACTTAAAACTATTAAAATTTCAATGCTTCACTTTACTGATTTTTTTCTGTTAAATACACATTAATATAATGAAACTCATAAAATTGAAATTAGTAATTCACCAATAGAAATTCTTCTAAAAAATAAGCGTGGGTGTTATATACCCAGGATGATGCTCCCTTTAACAAAAACTGACATGTCTGCAAATGCACAAGAGGCCCTGTGTCTCCCTGGTGCAGCAATTGTGAGCCACACCAAGCTTCTGTTATGCACACACCTTGCTTTTCATCATACCAAGTGGATTAACACAAAGATAGTTTCCTGTTCCCACACCCCTGCCATGCAGCTAGTGAGATGCACGATGGCTACCATTATGATAAAATAAAAATTTTCATGAGAAAAATATGGTATAGGATTAAGAAACCTGATGTTGCAAAATGGGGCTCAAAAGAATGAATGGAGTTATTTATAACAGGGGCAACTTCATCTTATATTTCAAACCTTGCTATTGTACCTAGAACAACTTTTTATTCATTAAAAGCACATCAAAGATATCCTATTTGAAATTCTTCTGATATTTAACTGATTTCTGATTCCTCTAGACAATGACACTTTAATTCTTACACATCAATTTATGTATTGAAAGAGAAGATAAACTTTTCTTAAACAAAGTATGACTCAGTACACATAACTAATGCATCGTATTCAATGAGTATTAACTACATGATGATTTAAGAAAATGTGACATTATTCCAAATAGTCATGGTAAACGTTATATTGGGTTTTAGTTTTTCCTAGTTTTGCATGTTTTAGAGAAGCAATCTTGAAGAATAAGTTAGTTAAGTTCCCCTGTGTAGTATCCAGGAATGCATTGCCACAACACACCAAATTTGGGCGTATAAGTACTAATCTTCTCTGTCATGTAAGTTTACAACTAACTTTTCTTTTCTTCTCTTTCTTTCTCTCTCTCTCTCTCTCTTTCTTTCTTTCTTTTGATGAATTTGTAGTTGTTGGTGATCAGATCTCTTACTTCTTTCCCCTAGCTCCACATGTCTGCTCAGATACAAATTCTTGAATATCCTAAATGCTTACATGTACTAAAGAAGCTGACTGAATTATGTTTAGGTGAATTATCTTAGAACAAATGCTTTCTTAAAACTGTTATTATAATCATTTTGTTTATAGCTGTAAGCTTTTCTGTTTTGGATTTCTTTTCAAAGTGAGACATGTGTAGAATTAAACTGAAAAAATATGATTATTAACATGAAAGCTATTTTGGCATAAGACATTTTAAATTTCTCATAAATTTGGTATTTATAGAAAAATATGTATGCCTACATTTAGAATAAAATTTTATGCTATTTTTCTTTGAGAGCATAAGTTAGAAAACAGTGGCAAACTGTGATTACCAAGTTAGAGTCCTATTTCCAGGGAAACTCAGTAGGCTGTCTTTTACAAGAGTATAAATGTTTACCTAAGCAAGAAGGTGAAGTCTCTTATGCCCAATAAAGGACATTTTGCAGTGCTGGTTTACGGAAAACATTCAACAGACAGTGGATGTTTTACACAAAGTACAGTGCGTTGTTTGAAACTATTTGCTCATCTATACACTATGCTTAAAATAAACACTATCTGGGAATATGCCAGTCTTTTTTTTTTCTACCTCCCTTATTCCACACCCTAGATTTTGTCACCTGCCAAAGTCAAATAAATTTTATCTAAACAGTTGAGATAAGCACTGAGTCGTACCCAGTATGTTCAAATCAACAAACCTTTCCAAAAACAGAAATGAAATACAATATCACTAGATTAAACAGTCTACTATGGCAATCATGTTTGCATTTAAAGATTTTACTCCAGAAGGATTACAGTCTTGGTATCCACTTTTTTTTCCCCCTGCGTAGACAAGAAGGCGACATACTGACTCAAACAAAATGCGTTTGTTCTCTAACAATTTAACTTGTACAGCTCTTATAAACATGGCCCATAGGTGTGTGAAGCCTCCCGACTTAATCAGTAACTTATGTCGTTAACCTTGTATAAGCAAGTATGCTTGAGATGTACCAGTGTTGGACTGTGTATCAGATTCTTTTTCTTTTTCCCCCCAACAGGAAAATCTTTCTTTCTGTAGCCTAGAACAAATCTTCTGGAATTCTAGCCTCTCATGTCTTTACTTTAAACAAAGCCTCACCATGTTAAATTTCCTGAAAAACACAAGACAGTAACAATGAATGTAATTTTTCTAAATTATAGAATAATATAAAAATGTAATTTTTCTTCCTTTTAAGGAAATATAGTGCTGCGTTTTAGCTGTTTGATTAAAACATATAAGCTCTACAAGGGTAACAATGTCAGTTTTATCACTATGCACCCAAAATTGAGAACAACTGTGACTATTTTTATATGAATGAATGATGGTTTCAAAAAGATATTGTTTGCTTTGTAAATGAACACAAGTATTTTGTGCTTTTGTGTCAGTTGCTAATATTTAAAGGCGTGTTTCTAAAGTGAATATATTTTGTCCTAGTGAAACAGTTCTCTTTTAACATTGTATCATTTCATTAGCAATTTTTAAATGTACCCATAATAAGGAAAGAAAATACGTCATTCTGTCACTATAATGTTTTGAAAAAACACATCTCAGCTGTTACTTACATTTGTAATTTCTTATTGCAGAGCAATTTATACACTGTCTGCTAATTAAAAATAATCCTTCATTGTTCTTTAAATGTATTTTTATGTACTTAGCTGTGTCACAGCCTGCAGTTAGCTCAAATTAATATACATGTGTGATTCTAATGTGCTGCCATCCTTGTATTTTTAAGGCTGAAGCAATAATATGAATGTATCTTCTTATTTCCTAGTATAAATATATGTTTTGTTTAGTAAGAGCAACTATGTCTACGATGATACATTTTTAGACATTTAGAGAGAACTTTTCAGTTTTTCATGCCTTCTACAGCAAAGACTGTGTTCCACAGATGAATGATTTCTGAGTTTTGCGATAATCATTCAAAGGAGGTAGTAATATTACTTTCAGCATACCCATTTCCCATAGGAGCAAACTGAGGCTCAAAGATCTAACCAAGTCTTTCTAAGATGCACAGCTATTTAGTCACAGATTTGTGTTTTCAATTCAAGTTTGCTTTAATTTTAAAGCACAGGGCTTAAGTATCAAATGATTTTGGAGAACACCACAACGTTAGAGTTATTTTGTTAAATTAACACTTCTCAGTAAGCATGTTAGGATGCAAATTAGGAGTTTGAATGGGAAGAGCAATAATAGAACTATAAAGAATAGAATGTCACTATTTTAATTTGGAATCAATAAAAGAATAGCATTAGTGTATTTGGCATTTAATTCTGATGGTCTGTAAGTATTAGAAAATTGCTTGAAATGTTACTTAAGAGCATGTGTGTTTCATGTGTAGGTTAAGAGTGCTTCACTGCAAAGCTTGTGGTGAGATTCTCACAGGGTGGCAGGCTGGTTCGTGTTCTGCGAGGCCTCCTGAATCTAGGTGCTCAGGCATGCTCCAGGGTGGGAGGCACACGGGATACAAATGCAGGCCTTCCTGTCATCGATTGTCAAGAGTAAAATATGACCGTGAACAGGAGAGCAAGTGCCTCCCTCTCAGAAAAGCTACTTTGCCTAAGTTTTTGAATATGTTCTTCTAAGCAAGCAAAACTAACAGAATTTTTAAAAATTGCTTGTCTGCATCTTTAGGAAATTTTTGTCATGTAATTCGTTTTGACAGTTTTTTTTTTTTTTAAACTCCCCAGGTGTGCAGATTTCCACTTGGGGATTAACACATCAGGATTTCCTTATAAAGGAATGCTGGTTATGATTCTTGCCTTCACTGTGATCAAGTTGCACAGAGACTTGAGGCTTATGTGCTTTACTGAAGAACTTCAAATAAAAGTTCAGGGATTATAATTCTAGACATTTTTACCGAACTGTTTTCCCCCTTTCTTCTTTCTTTTCACATCTTCCTGGTACCGCAGTTGGGGCAGTGCTAGAAATGCCCCAGTGAATAAAAACTGACCGTTTGGGTCCATTACAGCTGTGGAGGAGGAAAGGCAAGTCCTTGCCTAGAAATGCCTGTCTTTTGCTCTTTACCTGGTGATTCCTCTCTTCACTGCCTTGCTGGTGTTTGCGCTTGTGATACTTTGACAGTTTGTGGCTTTTGCTTTTGCTTTGTCAGATTATGCTGCTGTGGAATGATCAGACCAGTGGCCCAAATATATGATTTCCTGTGTCCCTTTCTTTAGGATTGCTCTCACAGCTTCTCTCTGAAGGCCCAGTAATGATTTTGTTTTTTCTAGTCCTCATTTGTTTCGTTTCTGCAGAATGGAAGGCACTGTTGTAGGAGCTCACGCTAAGACCCTTGTCAGGCTCTTTAAAATCTCCTCAGAGGCACAGGATATATATTTCTCTACAAAATAAGGGCCCTGAACTGTATCAGATGGCTTTTATTTATTTTAAAGAGCAGAACGGAGAGGCAGTAGAGGTCACTGTGAACCGTGACAGTTAGCGTTTCAGAGATTACTTAGGCTGTAACTTGCCGTTGCTGTTTTGTTAGAGATAGCAGTTTGTCCACATTAACGATTATCTTTTCACTTTGCTTTCTCCTTTCTTCCTTAATTTTGCCTAGAATCTGAAAGTGATGGATGGAGCTATAGAAGCTATTATTCCATAGAGGGAAAAGACATCTAAAAAAAAGCACCTAAAAAGTTTGATCCTAACTTTGTGTGTAGCCTCCAAAACAATGTTGCCTCTCTCAAGTTTGTCACTGTTTACTCATTCTTTTCCTCACACAAAAAAATAATTTTTAACTGATTGAAATATTTCACCCATTTTTCCTACTCATGAGGTGAGAGTTCATCCAGAATTGATTCTTATTTAAAATCTCTTTATTGACAGTTAGACTAGTTGCCTCTTTCACTCCTCCAGTAGCTTAACGATGAGCTGGAGGGGACGTTGTGGGGGAGACAGAGGTACACTCATGTACAGGGTTATTTGCCCTCCTTGTTTTGACCCTGTGTCTTTCACTCAACTTCCTACTAAACTCAGAGATGGTGGGATTCAATTCTGATTCCTGATTCCCTCCAGAATTTACAGAGGATACCGTTTCTATAATATGCCCCTCTTCCCTCAGATGTGCTTGGTCCGTGTTCATTACTCTCTCATCCTTCACCCATATGTTTCAGTTGCCCTCAGTGTTCTGCTGTTGGTTCTGAAAAACCCAAAGACAAGCATGAATAAGCAGGAGGAGCTATTTATATTATTCGATTAAGCTGGTAAGAGACGATAACATGAACTAAGTTTTTAGGTTATAGTCTATATTTTGTGGCTGCAGATCCAAAGGGTGTTTTAGGAGGCTTATTTTAAGGAGGAAGCAATTTCCTGAGTGAGTCCTGTGAACCGAAGTGTCACCAGGGACAGGGTGCGTGCCAGGCTCGAGCTGACACAGGTCCCACATGTCTGGCATTGCGGATGATTCTGTGGTGCCTGAACATAGGATCTACTCTCATCCGCTGACCACACTTTTTTGTTTTAAATTTAGACTTCTATTATTTGAACATTGGCCTTCCAGAGTTGGTCTAATTTACTTAAAACATTCTCTTTTAGTTTTCTTTTTGATCTACTTTTGGGATATTGTCTCTTGTTTATTTCCAGACTTTCTATTTCTAGTACTGTGTTTTTTAGTGTCTGAAGAACCTTTTATCGAATCAGGGGAAATGTTACAACAAATCAAGCAACCGCCCAGCGTGTCTGGGAGCAGAGTTGGGGTAGTGAGGTGATGTGTGTGGGACTTGGAGTCAACAGGATTCATGATGTGTTGATGTAGACTATGAATGAAAGAAAGGAATTAAGGACAGCTCTGAGCTGTCCATGTGGCCGGAGTCTCTAACACGGACAGAGAAGAGTCTGAAAAGAGTGGGTACACCCCAGTGGCAATGCTGAGAAGACTCTTGAGTCAGGAGTCCGGAGAAAGGAGATTAGAGGCTAGAGATGAAAGTGTGGGAGTATTTTATGACTGATGAGGCCACCAATGGAATGTATGGACAGGGTCAGAAGGGATGCCACAGCAGAACCCTAAGACAATTAGGTGAAAGAGGCTGGGGAGAGAAGGAGCCACCAGTGGAGACTGAGGAGTGGGGAACAGGCTAGGTTGGGACAAGAGAAAGAGTGGTATCCTAGAGCCCAAATTAAACATAGATATCAGGAGGACTGAATCTGTAACTGTGTCAACTGCTGCTGGGAAATGCATACTTGGATTTCACAAAGTCTGCTGACTCAGTATTCAAGAGGGCAGCTTAATTTGGATTGAGATTAAGAAGTATAGGGCAGAGACTAAGGGGGAGACAGCAAGGATTGTGATACTTTGTAGAAGGTGGGGTTTTATTGCCTCTTTTTTTTCTTTTTCTGTTTTTGGTCTCTAATGTCCCTGGCAGGCCTTCCTGTAGATGATTTGATCCTTGACTGCCTACGAGAAACCATGAGTGCTCACCTAGATTTTTATTTTTTAGTTTAGTGTAGCATTATCTGCCTGTACTCTTTGTTGAGTAACTGCCAATGTCTGTATTGTACGGCCTTTCCTTTGAGGTAGTGAGATTCCTTGGACACCTGCCATTTTTGTCCTGGGAAATGAATCTGCTTGACCTCAAGCACCTGTCTGGAGCCGAGGTTGGAGGAGAGGGCTGGAAAAATCAGGCTGACAGGTTGGGAGGTATTTTCAGAATGAGGATGTAAATGACTGGGGTCTCTATCTTCTTCACTGCACTGGGAGGTGTTACAACGGGGGAGACACGTATCTCTAGCTCTCCGAAGTATTTTACATGACATTTACAAAAGAGTTAATACATATCAAATCAAATGGCAATTGTCCTTCCTCCCCAAAGGTAAAAGTTTCTACACAGTGAAACAAAGGAACTCTTTACCATTTCTTTCTGTTCCCAGATTTTAAATTCTAAATGACAGGTGACTTTCAGTTTCTTAATGAGGTCTCTTAGACAACTTTGCTTCCTAAAGTTTGGGGTAAGAAGGCATCCTGGGGACCATGGTAACTGTAAAGATGCTTCTGTTCTGTGTTACTTATGGTGGATTTTGCTCAAACAAAGGTCTTTGCTCCTCAGCAGTTTGAAAATTCAACTTTATCTTAGCTTCCACTGCAGCTTCTGAATTTCAGTGAGGTAAAGATGGTTTCTCTGAGCTCTTATACTCTTTCTTATTTTGTCAGTGAGAAGAGGGCATGAACTGTAAATACGGGCTGACTCGCGTTCATTTTGAGTTTAAGCTTCTGCTGACTCTGCTTCTTTTCCTATGTACTTTAGCCAAAATCAGTCCTGATGGTTTCGTTGTAGGTACTTGTTTAGTCTCCTGTGTGTTGCTATCATTGTAACTGAAACTAGTTCTTCTTTTGCTAGGAATGTTTCAGTGTAGTTTGTCAAAAATCTTTCAAGATGCAGATTTAGAAAAATATTAATGAAACATTTTCCATATAGAAATGTGAAAGGGGCCATTATAAAAATAATATTCTGTATATTTGCTTTGTGCATGGCACTGTTTATGGGTATTTTACTAGTTTGGTTCCTTATTTTTATTTTTGGCTGTTGTTTATAGACAGGTTTTGGTTATGTTGTCCAGGCTAATTTCAAACTCCTGGGCTCAAGTGATTCTCCTGCCTCATCCTCCTGAATGCTGGCACTATAGCCACATACCACCATGTCTGGTTTTACTTCTGGTATTTAATCTTCTGTGAGATCCCTGTAGAGTATGAGCTCTTCTTAGGTCTGTTTTACAGACCTAAGATGGGAAAATTGAGAAACTATATATTACACAGTCCTGGAGTCAGTTGACTTCAGTGCCTACCGTTTCTCACTACTATCCAGTGCTGTCTGTTAGATGAGAGTGAAATGGTTTTTAGTACTCACTTTGTGTTGTGTTTTCAGACTCTGGTGACAGCTAGATAAAAGTTAGTTGCTTATGAAAGGATAACCAGAGTGATCTCCTGGAATGGTCAGGTTGGCCAGTAATATCAAAGAGCTCATTGGGAACAATTACTAGCCTCAGTCTATTACATCCTTTCCAGATTCAAGAAAAATGTTTTCCTAAGCCTTTTATGGGGTAGACTTTTCTAGATATAGTGAAGAACACAGTGAGGAATCAAGCATGATCATGCAGTTCTAATAGAATTCTGTGTCCAAGTTATCTCGTATGTTTCCGTTTCTCCATTGTACCTCACAGCAACTCTATCTGTCGCAGTTAGGTTTGGCTAATTTGAATAGGGTAGGTCTGTGTGAGGAATCAGGCTTTCTACTACTACCTTTCTTCTTCCCACTGAGTTGGGATGTTTCCTTGTGTCGTCTGTCAGGTTTGAGTCTTGTAGGAAAGTAAAAGCATTCACATTAATGAAATGAATGCAAGTTAAAGAGAAATACAAATACAAGTAGAGAATCACAAGCTGGAACCCAGGCACAGATAGCCATGGGTTGGCAATGTGGTGAGGTGAGGAGCTTCTCAGGTGGCCCCCAAAAGATTCCACATCTTGATATTCTTGTGCCATCCAAGGCTAGAAACTATGACTCTCCATGAATAGAATATAACAGAGGTAGTGGTTTGTCACCTCCAAACTTAGATTCCAAAAAAGGGAGGCTTTGTCTTATGTGCCCTTTCTGTCATTCAGTATGACCTGTAAAGGATCTCATCATGACAAGAAACTGGTACAAACTTCCAACCAATAGAAATGAGCTCCTCATCATGAGGAATGGAATCCTGCAAATACTCAGAAAATGAGCTTGGAAGTGGGTCCCCTCCAGAGACTTCAGCTGAGACATAGCCTTAGCCAACACAGTGATTGTAGTTTTATTGGAGTTATTGAGACAGAGGCACCCAGATAATAATGCATCTGGTTTCTCAACTCACAGAAATTATATGCCTTGGTTATTTTTCTCTCATTGCTGAGACAAAATACCTGATACACAAAATGAAAGAAGGAAAGGTTTATTTAGCTTACAGTTTGTGGAGGTTTCAGTCCACAAACTGAGCCACAGTCCAGCTGGCACCCAGGCAGAGTAGCATGATGGCACCAGGACAACACTTTAAGGCAGCAGCCAGAAAAAGCAGCCAGAGCAAAAAGGGAAGAACCCACCTCTTTTCCACTATTATATTGTACACAGGCCACCCCTCTCTCCAGAGTGGATGTAGTACTCACAAAATCTCTGTGCCCTTCTCTTGCACAGGATGAACAAAGTAAGGATCCTGGCTCCCTGCTGAGTCTCTCAGTTAAACTTTAAAACTTCTCAAGTTGACACAATGTATCAACCATAACACTATGATATAATAAATATGTGTTGGTTAAACCCCTAAGGTTTAGTGTAACTTTCTGTGCAAGAATGGGTGATAATATACTGGTAATAAATACAATGAGACTTTCTATTTGGGGGCTCTCTACTTACACTGTAGCAAATCACACAGGAGGACTTTGTGCTTTCTGGAATAAGTGCCCAAGGCTTGGAAATGGAAGAGACCACTGAGCACAACATGGAAATGGCTGTTCTGTCCCATCGAGTAGGTACCCAACTAAAAATTATCAAAGCTGGAGAAAGAGAGGCACTAATGTGATTCACGGCTTCAAATTATGTATTCAAGAGTAATCATATCATGCCAAATTATGATAATAAGGTGACCTTATAAAATATGTAAAAGATTTGCAAATTTGGTTACTAATGTTTTGTGTTTTATTTTAAATCAATGTATTTTAAGATAAGTTCTTAATATATTTCTCCTTCTGTTCTGTGTAATTCTTTGAAAACACAGTGACAGGATTCTTTTCATCATGCAGTCATTCACACAAATGCTTTGACCTCTGCTCTTTGGTGATTTAATACTGCCATGAATTACAATAAGACACATGTCCCATATCACTGGTGTTGAAGAAGGAAGAGAGGGAGGAATACATGGTGATAGGCACTGGTCACCTAGGTGCACCTGCTGTGTATGGTGTCAAATGTCCAGCATAAGGCTTATTTTATCCAGTGGGCTTTTGGTTGTTTAAGCCCACTGTAGAAAATAAGTTCATTTTATGTTGTGCAGTATTATAAAATTCAGAAGAAGAGTTTTTGTTTCTGTTTAGACTTTGTTTTCAATGTTTATATTTTAGATTAAGTTGACTATTTGAGTTCCAAAATGGACTACTTTATTCTTTATTTTGTTACAGCATGGTTGTGTTAATCAGCTTTTCATTATCATGGCAAAATACTTGAGGTCAACTTAAAGATGAAAAAAATTATTTGGCTTGTGATTTAGGGGTTTCAGTCCATGGTGTCTTGTCCTCTTGATTTCTAGGCCTTGGGAGAAGCAGAACATCATGGGGAAGGGCATGGTAGAGAAAAATGTTCACCTCTTGGTAGCCAGAAAGCACAAAATGAGGGATATAATCAAAGGACAGTTGTGTCTTTTATGAACTTTGCTTGAGTATGAATGACTTCATTGTTTCTTTAACATGAAATCTTACACTAACTTGACTATAAGCATTTCCTTCATAGTTTTTCTGTTAATCTGTCACTTTATCACCTAAGGAATGTAGAGAATTACTGGATTTGCAGTCAATTCATTGATTTCCAAACTTTTGCTTTCAGTATTTTTAAGAGTCAAACTCTTCATAAATCTAAAGCTAATAGTTCCATCCATTCATGAATTTGCTCCCTTTATGTGGCTTTTATATATTTTTGTTACATATTACTTCAGCAAAAATTATTAGTCTCTTTTAGTTAATTTTTAAAATATGGCCAAATTGAGTTGTATTATGCTTTTATTCCTTTGGGACATCCTTTGTGCTGTGTTTGTTTTACATGGTTTGAGGAACAAAAAACTTTCCTAAGGATCTTAATAAAATTCTTTAATTTATATTGGAGATTTCTTTTTTGAAATTGAGATAGTGTATTATTATTAGGATGGAAGTATCATGTTCTACTTGAGTACTATTTGTTGGTGAATCTGGGCTCTGTTCCCAGAAATGCTAAATTACCTTGGTTAGATTTTTCATCCATCTTTTGCTTCCATTTCTCACTTTTTTCCTTAATTTGTTGGGATTTTGCCAGAGTCAACCAGAAACTGTCTCAGTTTTCAGAAAAGAGAATTGATAAAATGCCTCAGTAATCAAAATAAATATATCCAATTTGTGATTATATACATTGTGATTTTTCTCATAGAAATCTTTAATCCACAAGAGTGTCTTTCCATGGCTACTTGGCACTGATCCATCTGGGCACATTTACCTTGTTTCTGGCCAACATACATGTGTGAAATGTGGAATGATTTCAACTAACCTATGCCTAACTTTGTAATAAAATGCAACCTACTTTAAGATACAATATAACACTCCTGGCCAACAACTGCATGTAAAGAACATATTCGTGGTTTCTGATAATCTGTTCCACTTCTTCCTTATATAATCATGTGTAGTTTGTGTATTAAGAATCTATTTTTTGGGTTAAATCTGTGCTAATCTTGATATCAATATCAATGCATTGTCCTTTAATTATTACTCTTCAAGGAATTGTAATAGGAAATGTATGTATCATTTCTATCCTGAATCATCAGTTTAGTGATTAGATTTAACCTTTGGCAGGTATTTTAGATATATGGGAAAGTATAAATATTTATTAGTACCTGTATAAAACTAACATGCATCAGTTTCAGAATAAGTTGCCTATTTTTTTGGTAGTAAACAGAGATATTTCAATTCATTCAGTTAGCCAGTGAATGACAGATTTACAACTTTTCTCTGACTTTGAGCTGTATTTATGGGATTTCGCACTTGTGGAGCAAATGCAAGCTTTAGCATTCAACACAGAACCCATTGAAATTTCTGGCAATGTGGTCTTTGGAGTGGGCCAGTGAGAATATTGAAGTGAGAGTCCCTGTGCCCTCCCACTGCTGGGTCATGAATATTACTAAGATGGGCCAACATCTTTTCACAGGGGGCTTATGGAAATTTATAGTCTTTGTTTTATCTTTTTCCCCTCACAGCTGTTGTGAACTTGGACAATTCTGTGGTTGACCTGGAGACCCTTCAAGCTCTCTATGAGAATGTGAGTAATAGAAGGAATTTTATGTGTGAGTATAAAATACATACACAATACATGTCTATATACACCCATAGGCTGGTTGCTTTAATATTCTCCAAGGAAATTTGATCTGGGTAGACTGAATTTACATAAGGAGGGGTTTGTAACAACACTTTCTAGAAAAACATTGGACAAATGTTTATGCTCTTGGTTTTAGAGATTGTGATTCAAAATATGTTGTTTATGGGGTCACTCATGTTCCCTCTTGAAATAATAGTGCTTATGTGGGAGCTAATTTGAGTGTGGGACCTAAGTATGGTTCTATGTACTTTACACAGACATACACACACATACACACAAATTTTAAAATATTTAATTCACGAAAATTGAATGCATTCAAGATGTGCAACCTGCTGATTTGATCTACATATGTATTATATGATTACAATCAAATGAACATATCCATTGCTACTCATTCTGTACATTAAGTGTCCAGAACTTATTCACCTTATAACTAAAAATTTGAAAGTTTGTACCTTTTGATCAATAGCTTCCTACTTCCCTGACTTCTCACTCTTTGACAGCTACCATCATGTTGCTGCTTCTGAGTTCAGCCTTTTATGATTTCTTATCTTTTTATGTCTGGCCTACTTCACTTAGCATAATGTCCTCTAACTTCACACATGTTGTTGCAATTGGCAAAATTTCCTTCTTTCTTATGGCTGGGTAATACTTCATGGTGTGTAGATGTATCACGGTTTCTTTAACATTCATTCATCAGTGGGCACTTAGATCGTTTCCATATCATGGCTGTTGTTTATAATGATTCAAGGAATATCATGTTGCAAGTATGTCCTCTACATAATGATTTCACTTCCTTTGTGCCTTTACACAGAAGTGTATTGGTGGACCACATGGAAATTGTACTTTTAATTTTCTTGAATAACCTCCACTCTGTTTTCCATAATGGTTGTATCAGTTTATATTCCCACCAGCAACATACATGGTTGTCTTTTCTCCACATATTCACCAACACGTATCTCTTATCTGATTTATGACAGCCATCTTAAGAAGTATGAAGCTTGTATTACTGTGCCTTTGATTTGTATTTCTCTGATAATCTAGTATATATCTAGGAAAGAGTCTCAGTGTGGTGCTGTTTTGTCTCTAAGATATACCTTGGAGTTCTTTTATTTTTGCTCTTGCTTATGATCTACCTGGTATATAAGCTTGTATGCTCTCTGCAACATGATCTTGGTTAGTTCTTGGCTTTTCTGTCTCAAGTCAAAGAATTCCTGGCCCTGGGAGGTGCATGTCATGGGCAGGGTGAAAGCTCTCTTCTTCGACTACTTCTTTAACAATTGTGTGTGTGACCTATTTGTCGACTCTTGAATTAGATCCTCTTAAAACATGCATTTTTGGTCTCCCTTTTGAACTTGAGATCTTTGTGAGAGAAAGTATTTCTCATAGTGCATCATACAGAATCTTTTAGGTGAACATAGAGTTGTTACCCAGATAGCTCAGTGAGCAGCAGCATTTAATGAGACCAAGTCGTGAACAAGGACTGAGAAGGAAGGTTTGAGTTCTCGGTATATGGTAGAAAAACCTGGAAAAATTAGTCATGTATTTAGTATATTAGTGTCCAAGTGCAATGAATATTAAAAATATAACTATTTGAAGAGGGTTTTCATTTCTCTTGACTCTTTCATACTAACCCTCTGCCAACCAGGAGGATGGTATTCGTCAGCGTGCTGTTTGCTGCTGCAAAATATCAGACACCTGCAACTTAAAGGAGGTTTAATCTGGCTCACATCTTCACAAGGTTCAATCCATTTTTGGTGCTTCCAAGGCAGAAACAGCATGATGAAGCAAAGCTGCTGACTTCCTGGTGATCAGAAGTAGGGAAGTGTAGTGAGCTAAGATGTTGGGATGTATTTATCCTTCACATATATTACATGTGCATATATATGTGCTTGTGATTCCATAATGTGTGTACACATGCACTCACATATATGTAAATACAGTCTTATTTGGATCTAGTGTACTAATGTATAGAGATATATACAGAAAAAAGTGTTTCATGCAATTATATCCAATAGTGATCTTAAATATTTTGATAGTTTTTAGTCTTTCAAAGTAAGTTTATTTTCCCCCCAAAAAAATTCTGATTCAGGAAAAACTACATAGCTACTCAGAATTTATATCTTTTAAAAATTATTTGCAATATTTTAAAAATTTAAATATTATAGATTATATGTATTTATGTGGTACAAAGTCATGTTATGATTAATGAATCAATTGTAATGATTGACGATTAGAGAATGCAATAGAGTAATTGAATTAAACTAATTCAGATATTCACCATCTGTTATTGTTTGTGGGAAGAACATTGGAATATTGTCTCTTAGCAAGTTTGAAATGTACAGCATGTTTACTATATTTGCTACAGTGTATAATATATCTTTTTAAAGGGCTTATTTCTATTTAACTGGGGCTTTGTATCCTCTGATCATCATTTCCCCATCGCCGCCAGCCCGTTTCTGGTAATCACCATTCTACATTATACTTTTTTTCAACTTGAATGTGAAAACTTGACATATTTGTCTTTCCATGCCTGGCTTATTTCACCTAGCATAATACTTTCCAGTTGCATCAATGTTTTTACAAATGATAAATTTTCTTTGGCTTTCAAGACTGAATAGTGCTCATTGTGTATACACCACGTTATGGATACTGATGTTGATTGTGTTAACTTGGTTATTGTAAACAGTGCTGCAGAGCACACGAGGGTACAGGTATCTCTTCCATGCACCTATGTCACATCTTTGTCTGTAAATACTCAGAAGTGCATTTCTGGGTTATTTTTAGCTTTTTGAAGAACATCCATACAATTTTCCATAATGTCTGTACTAATTTATATTTCCACAGACAGTATAGAGAGTTTTCCTTTTCTCTACATGCTCACCAACATATATTGTTTTTCCTCTTCTTATCCATAGCCATTCTGGCTGGTGCAAGATTATAGCACATTGTGATTTTGATTTGTGTTTCTCAAACAATTAGTGATGTTAAACAGTTTTACTGTCTTTTGGCTATTTGTATGTCTTGAGAACTGTCCCTTGCCCATTTTTAATCAGCTTTTTAACTTTTTTTCATTTAAATTCCTTATGTTTTGACTGTTGACCCCTTAGAAAATGTATCCCCTTCCACATTTTTATGTATTCAATGTCAGAATTTACATAATTTTGTAATATATATCCCTCGATGATTTTGTTACCTATTTTGTTATTATAGTTTTATTTATAGTAGTTTGTTGTTATAGTTTATTTTAATTGTTATTATAGTTTTTTAATCCTCATATTTGGATAAAATTGCTTCACATACCATCATTACAGCCTTACAATGTTCTGGTTATGGCTCTGCATTAATTACACTACTGAGTTTTGTGCTTATGTATGATTGTGTTATTAATTAGTGTCTTTTATTTCAAGTTACAAAATTCCCTGTGACAATTCCTGTTGGGCAGGTCTAATGGTGAACTTCCTTACTTTGCGCTTGTTAAAGCTGTATATTTTTCATTATTGACTGCAAAGTGAGTTACTGATTGCTGTACTGAGATACTTCTATATCTATTGGTTTCTTGTCTGTTGCTGCTGTAAGAAGTATTTTGTTGGTTTTGATTTCTGATAGATTACTTTGTGTTTAGGGGAACTTTTCTTGAAGTTGTTTGGAGAGCTTTGCATTTCTTACACATGCATGTTGGCATCTTTCTACAAATCAGGTAGCTTTCATTTCTGTAAATGTGGTTTCTGGCCCTTATTCTTTTGCCTCTTAAATCCTTGCTGTGCACTGCTTAGGTGTCCTGATGGTATCCCATAACCCTGGAGGCTTCCTTCATTCTTTTTCTTTTTCCCCTTTCATTGAATAATTACAAATGTTTTTGTCAGTGATTCCTCACCTTGATCAAAACCACTGTTGTAGCTTCCTATTGTGCTATATGGTTCAGTCCTTATGTTCTTTGTCTCTAGAATTTCCTTTTTAAATTACTGTTTCTATTTCTTTGTCAAACATATTTTCCTAGTTTGTACATTATTTGTCAAATCTTATTTAATTTTTTTAAAAAAATTTATCTATATATTTAAATTTTTTTTGTACTGGGAATCAAACTCAGGACCTCATGCTTGCCAGGCAGGCACTGGGCTGTGGAACTATATCCTAGGCTGCATATATTTTATAGTTCAGTGAATTTTAAGGACAGGGGCTGGGGATTTAGCTCAGTGGCTTAAGTGCTTGCCTGGCAAGCGCAAGGTCGTGAGTTCGAACCCCAGTACCAAAAAAAAAAAAAAAAAAAAAAATTTTAAGGACAGTATTCCAAATTCTTAGTCATTTCATGGCCCTAACTTTGGGGAGGGCCCATTGTTAGAACTTCATTAGTTTCTTTCAGAGGTGTCATGTTTTCCTACATCTTTGCATCCTTGCACTGATGTTTGTGCCTTTGGGGAGGCAGCTGGCCACCTTTTATAGCTTTTACAAGGCTATTCTTTGACAGGGTTAGACCTCTTTTATCTAGCTTGTGATTCTAGGCTGTAAAGCTGGTAGTGACTGCAGGTGGGTGGGGTTGCTTTTGGATTTGTAGCTCTCTGTGTTGCTTCCTTTGCTCTGAGTTCAAGTTGAGCAGCTGTCTGCGCTCTCCACCCAGGCTGAGCTGTGGGATGCACATTGCAATCACTTTGGATAAGGCTAGGTGTACACTCCCTGGCTACTTCACATGAATGTTTGACAGTCTTCTGTGAGTGGCCCTGATGTCAAGTGGAGTCACTGATCAGAATGGATGGGATCAACTGCTATGTTCAGTGCAAATGCATAGCTGAAGTTTGCTTCTTTGACTCAGTGGAACTTCGAAGTGCATTTTGAGTCTCGACTGGGCACTTTTTCAACTCCCAGATATGGTGGAGCTAGCTCTTATTCTTTGCTATAATTCCTACAGCAGTAGTCATCTTCCTTCGGTGAGGCTCCGAGTTACGGTTCATGGCTGATGGAGGATACTAGCTATCCAGGGAT
The DNA here is from genome assembly GCA_004027295.1 of Dolichotis patagonum. Classification (NCBI taxonomy): domain Eukaryota; kingdom Metazoa; phylum Chordata; class Mammalia; order Rodentia; family Caviidae; genus Dolichotis; species Dolichotis patagonum. The sequence continues at coordinate 133,799 of PVJX010001015.1, read as the reverse complement.
TCAAGCCAGATAAAACTTCTGCAAGCAACCAGATCAGCTTTGCAGAGCTATACTTTTAGCTGGTAGTTGGTTGGTGCTATTACTGGTGCGTAAACAGAACTACTGCCAAGATGTACTTGATGGTTGCTGTGGTTTCTGGCTCCTTGCTTTGTTTGTATGTGACCCCTGGTTGTCTGCCTGTGCCATTTCCCCTTGCATTCCCTATAAGGTGAGACCAGACTGTGATTCTTTCAAAGCATCTTGGAAAGCCAGGGAAACTGAGTGTTCACCTCTGGTTCTATTTTCCCTCTGTAGAGCCTGTTGTCACAGGGAATCCTCTCCGTGTGGGTGTGGTGCTGACTTGGGGGAGGAAACAAAGTGATAAGGTAGAAATGAGAGTGTTTCTCTTCCCGTATTCTGTGCATCATGCTAGTAAGTCTGGGTTATTCTCAATTTTGGGATCTTTTAGTAGGGTTTTCTTGTTCATGTATTGCTGCCAATTGAACTGTGAGGTTAGTGAGGACTGGCCTCTTCTATTTTGCCATCTTGCTGGCCTCACTATGTTTAAGTTCTTGTAGTCCTACTCTGTGAAAACAGACCCCGTCTGTTTGAGTTCCTGTTGCAGAATACCACAGACCAGGTGACTTGTAAACAACAGAAACTGATTTTTCCAGGTCCAGAGGTTGAGAGGTTCAAGACCATGGCCCTTGAAGATTTGTATCTGGTAAGGGCCAGCTTCCTGGTTCAAAGATGGTTTTCCTCTTGCTGTAACTTGACATGGTGGAAAGGGCAGGGAAGCTTTCTGGGTTCTTGTAGAAGGGTTATAATCTCATTCATTAGGTCTTTGACTTCTTAACCTAATTACTCTTCTAAGTCCTTACCGCCTAATACTGTCACAGCAGTACTAACTTTCAACATAAGAATTGCAGAGGAGCAGAAGCAATTAGTATAGAATGTTAGCTGCCACTGGATCACATTGTGATTCTATTTTTATTGTTGTTAATGTTGTTTTATTGTTGATGATTCCCTTTCATGTGTAAATTCTCAACCAGTACCTAACTACTATCCATTAAAATATAATCCCTTAAATTTTACTGTATAATAGCTAGCTCAAAACAGGCTGCAGTTTTGTTACCATATAACATGAATATGGATTTATATATCCTGTCTTTCCTGTGCCCCTAAATCATAGAAGGGCATAGCAGCAAAAGTTCTGGTTCCAACTACATAAAATCCATATGGTTACTATCACCATAAAAAAGAATGGAGATTCTAGGTGCTTCTTTTCATTTATAGTGTACCGGGTAAGGGAAGTCCGGTGACCCAGTCTAACTATAATAGGTTTATGATTTCTCTAAACCATTAAATGATTGTTGAATGACAAATGAAAGAATGAGTGAGCGAATTGATGAGTCATTTGAAGTGAGTGAAACACAGTAGAAAAATCTGATGGCATGTGACTTGAACTCTCTTCTCATGCGTTCTCCCAGATACCGAATTCATGAATGTGTGAAGACAAGCCACCTGACCTACAGTCTCCATTCTTTACTGCTGACTTCTTTTATCTAAAAAATCATATGATTATCTTGGGACCATCTTGTGTTACAACCAAAGACCTCAAATTCTTCTTTTAAGAAACACTTTCAGATATTGCTCACACTGAGGAGAGAGAGGGAGTGAGGGAGTGAGGAGGGAAGGATGAAAAGAAAGAGGAGGGGAGAGATCTTTTTATTAAAAGTATTTATCCAATGCTAATTATATGACAGGCCCTGTGCTAAGATTTGTGTTAGGTAGTACTAGCCTCTGTCCTTTGGTAGCTAAGAGTTTTTGAGAAGGCACTTAGTAAAAATTGTTTTTCTGTCAGTCATGTATACATATTCAGAGAAGGAGAGGCAGAAAAATACAACTGCAGTGATGGTGAGAAAGCATAGTCTATCGGGAAAGTGTCTGTGAAGAAAAGATATTTGACATAAAAGTAGGAGTCAGGCCAGGAGAAAGTGGATGAGTTCTAAGCAGAGAGAAAGGTTTGTGCCAGTAAAAAGAGGCAGAGAAGGGGAGTCAGCAAATTCAGGGAGAAGGGTAGTAAAAGTGAGGTAAAAATGGGCAGGATGAGAGGATGTGGAAACAGACAGTGGCTACGTTTAACTAGTGTTTGTAGGATATATTAAGGTGTTTAAGGAATTTTTTGTTTTTCCCTTAAACTCTTTCAATTCCCTTTGATGTATTCTGAGACCTTCATACTATCTATTTAGAATGGTTCTGTTTTTCTGTTTTATGTTGCTTTTGTCATTATGAAATATCTTTCTTTACTCTCATAATACTCTTGGAGTTTAATTGATATTTAAATATCACTTCTAGGTTTGTGATACTGATTGCAAAGTTTTCTTATCCTGTATACCTTCCTCTTACCATGTTTTGATGTTTGAATTACATCATTTATCGACAATATATATTTTTGGTTGTCTTTTTATGTACTTTCTTATTTTTTTCCTTCTTGTACATTTCAATTGTCAACATTTACTGTAACTGTTATTATGGTTGCATTTAGGTATATCTTTTTGTTGTTAATTTTTTTACTTTGATTATCTTTTTCTGCTTTGTTTTTGATTATTTACATTTTTTAGTGTATTTATTTATGTGAACTCTGGTAAGTTTTATTAAAAATTACTTTGCATGGTTTACTTTTCACTAGTCTACTCTGGAGTGCTATTGTTTTTGAAACTTTTTATTAGTACATATCAGTTATATAGAATAATGGATTTCATTTTGGCATATTTATACATGTATATAATATATGCTAATCATTTCCACATTTTCAGTACTCCCATCCTGAAGCTTTTTATTCCCTGGCACTGGGATAGAACCCAGGTCCTTGTACATGCGAAGCATTCTACATTCCAGCCCTCTGGTATGCATCTAATGATATCAAAGGCACTAGGATCACAGATGGCCACTGTGCATACTCTGTAGTACTTTCCACATGCTATGCCCAATTCAGTGTTGCTGCTGCGGTAGATGGGGACAGTTTTGTCCAACGTAGTACAATACTCTTTCAGAATTCCTCAATACTGGTCAGTTGTTGATAAAGATGACCAGTTTCTCTTTCTCCCTGCACAGTCATACTCAGAGTCTGCTTCTATCTCATCATGTACTTTTTGTATTTTATGACAAGTTTTAGCCTAAGTTGATGAACCATAGAGACTTCTTCAACATCTTAGTGACTACATTTTTTGTATATTAGCTGTGGATGAAATGGCCCCCAATTAAGAGCAGCTGCCAAGATGGCTGGAGAGTGAGAACTGAAGTACTCCTCACAAGGCAAAGCTCTTCCCAGCAGAGCCAGAATGGCAGGACACATTTTTTAGTGGTGTTCTAGGAATTGTAATATTTGCGTCTAATCTTTCATGAAGGGTGTATGAGACTGGGGGTTGAATTTATGGATGTACATACTAAGCACATGCTGTACCACTGAACTACACTTGTAGCCTACTTTCTTATTTTTGAACCCAAGGCCTCATGCATGCTAAGCACTGTCTGTCCTGGTATACTTAATGTTTTAGCTGATACATGTGTGACATCTATATACACTTACAGTTCTATAATGCATTGCTGCCATTTTTGTTTTATATATCCATATTAAAGTAACTTAAATATAGTCTTTTTATATTTACTTACATTTTCTCCATTTCTAAAGCTCTTTCTTTGTTAAGATTAATTTTTTCTTCAGTATCATTTCCCTTCAGCTTGGGATATATTTTTAGTAATTTTTGGATGCTGATATTTCCAATGGTTAATTTTATTCATTTTTTTTAAATTTTATTTTAAAGGGGGTAAAATTAAACACAACAAAACAGAACAGAATGGGACATAAGAAAGCATAAATTTTAAAGCTAGACAACCAGAGATCTTTGCTATCTGTCATATTGTCTCTTGTTTTCTTCTAAATGGTTGTCCATACCTTTGCATATGGGGAGCTCATACTAGATAACATAGCCAATCTTTTCACAAGATGTGTAGTTAACTGGCTCCCACTTGCTAAGGGGGGGTGGGTGGGACAGGGGACAGGATGACATGAGATGTCTGATTTTCAACCCATGTGCCGGCAGGCTCACAGCCACCCCCCAGAGAGGGAAGGAGTTCCTTGTTCTCCTAGCACCCCGAGTCAACCACATGGTGCAGGTCCTGAGGCGCCAGGGTGTCTCTCCTGCAGGCCACTGAAAGTCTGCCACACTCACCTGCTATTTCTTTCTGATGAGTTGACTATTACATTTCCAAAGTTCTGAAATGGCCAACAGACCACAGATAGAATTCTCTTTAGGCTCCTGTTTGAAACCAGCAGCTACAGAAATCTGCTGGCCTTGCTTCAGGGTCACTTTATTTTCTATATTCTTAGATGTCTTTATTTCATCTTTATTATTGAAGAACGTTTTTGTTGGATATATAAATCTGGTATGCCAACTTTTAAATTCTGACATAGTAAAGAAGTTTCCTTTTCCTGTAGTCTACATTGCTTCTGATGAAGGTCTGCCATCCAATATTTTCCCAATGAAAAGGGACATTTCTCATCTTATGCCTGATTTTATGATTTTATTTTTGTCTGATATTAATCAATTTTTTTGTATGTCTCAGTATAGTTTTTTTTTTCAATATTGAGCTTGATTGACTTCCTGTTTCTGTATGACTGTTTTCACATTTGGGAATTATTTGATTTTTTATTTTTAACCTTAAAATATTATTTCTATCCTATTCTCCCAATGCTTTCCTTGTGACTCGATAATGACACCTTAAACCTATGATATTTTGCTATAGATACTTAAGATTCTGTTCATTTAATTTTTAATTTTTTTCCTTTCACTTGGATATTATATCATTCACTGGCTCTTTTGTCATTTTTATTATTTACCAGTCTATCTAGTGAAAAATATTTTTACATTACAATTGTCATTTTATAGTTCTCTGTAGGTTAGTTTTTAATAGTTCTGTATTTTGAAATTCCTTGCATTTAAAAAATATTGATATATCTTTTATTACAAATTGAATAATTTGTAATAAAATTCAAGCCTAAATATACACATAGCCAAATTTAAAAGATAAACCAGAAGCTGCATCAAGAATTTGTATTACATGGGCCGCTCAAAAAATTAGGACTCAGAATTTATAGAAGTTCTTACATTTATCAAAAACTTAAAATTGCCAAAGATATAAAGAGATAATTCAAAGAAAACTATGCTTGTTTGTCCAGTAAACATGTGAAAATGTGTATTCTCTATAGTAAACAAAATTAAATGAAAACACCAATGAGATACCTTTTCATCTTCAATCAGAAGGTCTGATAGTATCAAATGCTGGTAAATATGTGAAAAAAGTCAGAAACTTTTACATGCTATGTTGATATAAATTGGTACAATCTCATTGAATAGCAATCTTGAACCAGGTGTAGTAGTGCATGCCGGTAATCCCACTACTCTGCGTGGCTGGGGCAGAAGGATCATAAGTTTGGGGCTAGACTGAGCAACTTAACAATTAGGAAACCCTGTCTCAAAACAAAAACATAAAAAGGGCTGGACATGTAGCTCAGTATGAAGGCTCTGGGTTCAAGTCTCAGTACTACAAAATAAGTAGGGAAGGAAGGAGAAGAGGGAGGAAGGAAGGAAAGGCAGGTAGGCAGTTAGGCACTATTAATAAAATGTCCACATTTCATACAATCTACAAATTATACCTGTAATCATTCATTATAGAGAAACTCTTTTAATAGCAGACTGCCAAAGATATTAATAGATTCAACATGTGAACTCTGAGTTGTCTGATATTTGAGTGCACTTATAGGGCAAATCAACATAGATTAGAACAATTATGAAAATTAATAAATAGTTTGAAGCTGTTAAAGTTTAGAAAAATTTGTTTCACATAAAACATTGCCCCCTTTTTCATACTTCTGTGCTATACATGGATATAAATACAGTGAAAATAGAAGCAAGATCATATTACCATTATGCAGTAGTAATGTGGAATAATATTTTCCATATGGTTAAAGATACTTGTTTTTCCTATTCTTCTTATGACTTATGGAAATAAAAAAATAATTAAAGAAGGAAGAATATGTTCTTATCCTTCCCAGAAAATAGCTGAGTCTTTTGTGTTCTGAAGCTAGGTTTCCTGCTTCAGATGATCTTTGGGTACTTTGGTGTTTAATGGCCACAAAGAGAATATCCTTTGTCTTCATCTATTGAGCAAAGCTGGTTCTGAGAGTTGAAATAGCTGACATGCTGAAGTCTGCATTGAGACTTTTTTTCATTCAATTTCATATTTGTGTCTAGTGCCCTTTCATCTCATCCTGCACGGTTCTCTTGAGTATTTCTTTTTGGGCTATCCAATGGTAATGAACTCAAACTTTCCATGTATCTGTGAATGTCATAATTAGTTCTTCACTTTTCTGGGACAGTTTTGCTGGATATATATAGGATTCTTGACTGACTTTTAAAAATTTTTATAATTTATTTCTATGTTTTAATTCTTTGAATATATCAACATGCTACTTCTGGCCTTGCAAGTTTCTGATGAGTAATGAGCTGATCCCATGTCTGAAACATATTGCTTCTTTCTTGCTCCTGTCAAAATTTTCTCCATTATCATCTGTCAGACATTTTAACATAATATGTTTTAGTGGGGTTCCCTTGGAGTTTGTTAAATATCTTAGATGTTTATCATCACACCTTTCATCAAATTTAAAATGTTTTGAGCCATTTTTCTAACCATTTTCTATGCCTCTTTCACCTTCCAGTACTAATGCGTGTTGGATTAGCTTGATTGTGCTCCACAGGTGCCTCAAGCTCTTTTTATTTTTCTTCAGTCTTTTTGTTTCTCTAACTTGCTGCTTTCCACTGTCTTATCTTCCCAGTTTATGTGTACTTTCTTCTGCCTTTTCAAAGCTGTCTTTGAATCTCTCCACTGAATTTTTTATTTCCATTACTATACTTTCTAGCTCTAGAATTTTTTCTGGATCCTTTTTAAAAGGCTTTCTTTCTCTTTCTTGGTATTGCCATTTTGAATATGCATCCTTTTCTTTCTTCATGTTTCTTTAGTTTCTTAAGCATGTGTAAGATAGTTGTTTTAATGATTTTGGCTAGTATATAAAGTGTTAGTTATTTTTAAGGGATATTTCCTATTGACTTATCATTTCTCTATGAAACCCCTCCCATGGGGTTTACTAGATGCTGCTGCTGTGCTGCTGCTGCTGATGGTGATGATGGTGGTGGTGATGATAGTTATAGATTGTATTTGTGCCAAGATTCAGCCTGTGATGTAAATGTAAAGATCTTTCCAAGCCTGAACCTTCCCCCAAAGATGTGCTATGTTCTATTTTTCCCATATTTGCAGTCATTTATAAGTTCCTATCCTTTAGTGTCTGGCTCCCCAAAAGTGTAAGGAGAATAATGAATGATGGATAAAAGAAACTTCTAGTTCTTTAAATCTTCTAGCAGTCATTTCAATCAGACAGGGAGGGACTTGAAACATGGGGAGTTACAGCTATAAAAACCTACCTCTTCTTGCACATCGATGACTGAGTGAGAGAATAGTGATGGCAGGTAAGGCAAGAATAGACTGAATGAGGCTGGCAATTTTTGTTTATTTTTCAAGGCTGATTTTTTTCTAATTAGGTCTTATTTTGGGGAGAAACACAGCCTTTCTGTTACATGCAATCTGGGTTTTGCTGAAAAAAAGAAGTTTAATCATTTTTTAAAACATATGTCCCTTAGTTCTGTGTTTTCCAAATTGTATTTGGTGAAACACTATTGTTTTTATAGTGTGTAGTAAAAAACATACTGCGTAATCAAATAAGTTGTGAAAAACGTTGAAGTGAAAAAAAACCTTTTCAGAGCCACAATATATTCCTAATTAAAAGGCAATTTTAAAGTGGAGGGTATTGTTAACGAAATTTTTCCTTTAATTAAATTATTAATAGAACAATGGTATTATATAGTCTGGAAAATGCTATCGTAATGCAACTGAAATAAGTGCAGATTTGTAGAAACATATCTATGGTGTAATGACAAGGAATATATCTGTTTCACAATTAATAACATAGTTAATTTTTACTTACTAACAAAAAATTAAACGCATATCCCTTTTAAGCAATCTTCCTTCCTTAAAAATGTTATATGTAAATGTCACAGGATAATTATTCTAATAGTTGAATATAATCCAGCATTATAAGGAATTGGTATAATTATTTTCAAATCCTAAAATGTTAGATTTTCTAGAATAGATACATTTGTAGTTTTAAAATAATGGGTGCTATACATAAAAAAATAATCAATATAAGAGGAATGGAGGGTTCCCAGGGTGGGAAGCACAATTTTAAATGTTATCATTATTTAAAAGATGCCTATTGGACCTAGAGATTGCAGGAAATGAGGAAGAGAAGCCTTTTGGAAATCTAGGAGACAAGGCCCTGTCTGCAGTATGGGAAAGCACGAAGGCCCATGTAACTGTCCTGGTGTGAGAGAGGGGAATATGTTGGGGATGGTTAGAGATGTATCGGGCAGACCAGATATTCTAGGACCTTGTAGGCCTTTATAAGATTTTGACTTTTGCTTTGAGTAAACCAGAGAGTTAATATGGGGTTTTGAGTTGAGGACTCATGTTTCAGAAGAAAAGCTGTGATGCCAGAGAATAGACTAGTGGGATACAGGAGTTAAAATGTGATAATGGCTTAACTTACATCTCAGTGGAAACAATGGAGGTGTTTAGAAGTGGTCAGATTCTAGAAATATTTGAAGAAAATGCCAATGGAATTGGATGGTAGTTTGAATATGGACTGTGAGAGCAAAAGAAGAATCGTGGGTGATCCCCAAGATTTTTAATTAGGCCATAAGAAGAAAGGGTTACTGTTAACTTACAGGTGTAGTGGTTTGGGAATAGATGAGAAAGTTAGAATTCTCCTGTGGTCCTGTTTGGCAGTAGTATCTGTTCATCCATTCAGATGAATTTGTAGATGTAGGAATCTAAGAGCTTGGAGATAGAATATGGAGCAGGAGGCTCTACATATTAGGTAAGCCTGTCAGTATAGATTCAGCTATGGGAAAGAATCAGCAAGTAATACGCACAGGTTAGTTTTTCAGGATAAATAATTACCCTGTGATGAGAGAATATGGGCATGTAAAGATGCCTCTGATGGCATTGCAGGGCAGAGCGAGCATACCCAAGGATGGAGGAATTTGCAAGGGGCTCTACTATCTAGACTGGCATGTGTATCTCAGTGGGCAAGGTATGGTTATGCCTACTGGCTAGCCTTGGCCATAACTGGCCAGTACCTTTTGTGTGAGCAAGACACAAACTCCTCTGCAGCAAGTAACTACAGCTGGAGGTCACGCGTACGAGTCAAGATGTGGCAGTGGATGTACAGGCTGGGGTTTACAGTATCCACCCATGTTGACAGGGTCCAATCAGGGTCAAGGGCACAGATGAGCCGTGACTGAATCAGGTGCACAGAACACACTCAGATGTCCTCATGCAACAGCAGTGTAGCAGGACAGAGAAAAAGCAAATGAACACAGCAGGGTTAGAGGAAGAGCCCACCTCTTCCTACAGTCCACCTAGTGCTTCCTACTGACAATACTTAACTTCATGCTCACTGTAAAGGAGAAAATGCTGAACCTGTCCAGTCTGTTATCTCACAGGGGGTTCCAGAAGTTAAATTGACAGTTGAGAAGCCGTAACTAGCACAGGTTGTAGAAAAGGTTGAGGCTTGGCAGATTATGCTTTTACCTAGCATATAAATTGTATGTAACGTGTGACTGTGTATGACATGAATCTTACTCCTATGAATGTGTTTCCAGAAACAAAAATTGATATTGTTGTCTTAGGTTGAATCCTTTCTAGAAATATTTTAAACTATTGTTTTGATATAACTATAATATTTAGTATCTGTTTTGAAATAGTGTTTGAAAGGTGTCTGAACAGAGCCTTGATTTGGCCTTTGTCTAACAATGGCCTTTGTCTAACAATGGCCAATTTGAGAAGGTATGTAAATTTTATATAGAAATAAACCTAATGTTTAAATTCAATTTTTGTTATTAAATATAAAAGGAATAATCTTATTTAGCTTTCCTCTACTTATCCTTGAAGACAAAAAAAAAATACTGTTAACCTGAATCTTTTCCCATAAATACATGCTTTCCTTTTGCCAGATGCTTAAATGTCATTGGACTGTTTTAAAGTAGTTCTATTTGATCTCTGTGAAACAGATGGAAGTATTTGTTATACAAACCGTATTTAGAATGTAATCTTTTTTCTCCCCTGATTGCATATGTTTGGCAGTGAGCTTTCCCTTCTAGATGTGAATGAATTTTGGGCAGTCTCCAAATCTAAACACACTCTAATTTCAAAAACCACAATCCTGAGGGCCCAATTCCTGTTTACTGAGGAATTAAAACCTAGTGAAACCACATAGTTACTAAATACATATAGCCTAGTGAGTATTTAAAAACAAAAATCTTCATAGTTTATTTAGGGTTATTGACTATCATTAAGTTCAGAGAGTAAAGTCTTCTCATAAGCAATATATAATATTTACAGTTGGTTAAATATGTAGCTTCTGATTCTTAAAATATACTCTTTTAATGTCTTGGGGAGTTTATGGGTCGAGTGGGGAGGGATAGACTTGGGGGGTTAGGGAATAAGTGAGTAGTTGAGCTTAATTTTTCTTTAATGCATTGAAAAAATCAGTGCCATATAAAAATGTGTTTGTAAAAATATCCATGCATAACTCTCAGTTGAATTGTTATTAGGAAAATGGTTTAATTTTTTATTTTTTTTCAGGAAACAAAATTCTAAAACAAAACCAAGCCTTGGAAGTGAAACCGATTAGAAATTCAGTTGAAGAAAAAATAAAAGATAGGAAGGGGAAAAATTTTTCACACCCTTTTGTAATTAAACAGTTCTAATCCAGTTAGAAAGAAGAATTTAAAAAAAAAACCAGATAGGGTAGAAGGAATTAGAAGTCTAAATTTACACTTCTCAGGATTAGATTTCACAGGCATGCTTTATAGTTTAAGTAATCTGTACTCACGGAGGTAGTTGACATACCGTAAACTTTAATCTAGAAGAGGGATATACTGTGTGTCACATGATGCAGCACCCTCAAAAGTGTATACTGCATTACATTAATGAAAATGAACTGGATTAACCATCTGTGTTCCCATAACTTCCTAGAGGAATTTAATTGATTCATGTTTTAAGAAACATTTAATCATCAGTTTCTTCAAACAAAAATGAATGGAGTATTGACTTTCTCTGCCTGTTTTAAGACCATACTCTCATATTTCATTGTTTTATTGAGTTGGTTCATGGAATCCCTGCAAGTGTGCTCATTTTCAACTATAAACGTGCTTAAGGTGAATTTCAGAATTAAAAACAAAAAAGCTTCAGATCTTCAATCACTTACAGACTGACTCCATAGACTTAATAAAAACCAGGAATTACATTTCCTTCGTGTTCATCTAGGATGTGATATTCCCTGCCAAATCATAAAATTATTGACTGATATTTTGATAGCTATGCTTATTTTGGATAAACCAACTGTACCATATGAATTCTTGGAAAATGAGAGTTAAAATGATTAACACTGTTGCACTGTGAATGTGTGGAAGTGAAGTGATTGTTCATACACATTTTCTTTTTGGTTTACTATGAGAGTTTGGTTAGATCAGTTGATATCCAAACTGCTGGTTATTGTAGAGCAGTGGGCATTTTAGTGGCCACTGTAGAGCTTACAGTCATTTGCTATTTGCAGATAGGTGCTCTGATCACCGTGTTCTCACATCTGCTTTTTAGTTTTGCATGGTCTGGCTACTTTACCATCCTAAAGCTTTCTGCCTTCCAGCCATTGGCCCCTCTCAGTTTCCGAAAACTGCAGGTCCCACCACTAGAAGCGAATTGGTCAAGGGTGTTTTATCTGAAGGATTCATATCGGGTCTTTTTAAATCATGATTTTCAGTTGATGATATTGCTTCTTGGGAGAAAATAACACTAGGATTAATGTTTCACAAATCAAATTTGTTCCATAAATGTCAGTTTTATGTTTGAAATAAAGACTGTCTCTTTATTGTCATTGTTTTAGAAAGCAGAGACTCTTAGAGCATATTAACCCAAGAAAGATGCATTTATTGAGCACGTACGATTGGTGCCCTCAGTGCTTGCCTATTCATCATCTTTCTATGTCGGTGATGGTGATTAAAAGAGAGATTATTTTTAGAACTCCATGGCATTACTTCCAGGTAGTGACCTTTTCCTTCTTCCTACCTATCAGCTGACTGCTAGACCCAGTAAAGAAGTCTATCCCTGGAGATTTGCATTGTCACTTAGCATTATAACATTTGCTTTTTAGGTCACCGATGTTACAACTTATCTTTACTTTGGGAACTAAATCAGCTGCCTACAGAAACACAAGGCCTCCTGGACAGGACCCGTTCAGCCAGGCCATCCAGTCTCAGTTCTAGACATTCAGGGCTTCCTTTCTCAAATATTTATAGTGCCTCCTTCATTGCCCTGAAGAGAAAATTATGAGTAATACAATCTATTTACATATAAAACTTAAATCATCTAATGTGTGCATACAGCATGAAGTAGAAATAACAAAGTAATTTGTAATATTATGATGTATTTAATTATGTCAGTGCTTGAGTATGATCGAATCAGAGGGAGCAATGGTGTATCCAGTTGTTTCTTTGTACTCATGGTCACCTTGAATACAGTAGCTAAAGATGACTTCATCACTTCTAAAAAGTTCTTCCAAAATGACCAACCCCTGAGAAAGTGGAAGAATGGCTTTTCTTAGGTATACCTAATGGCTTAATTCCTGGGAATCTCCTTGTATTTTAGTGTATATGTTAAAATATAGAATATTTTCATAGAAGTGTATAGTGGTATCCTGAGCAGTGTTTTATGTTACAGTGGACACGTTTTATATTCCCCCTTCTAGATTTATACATGGTATAAATATGCTGGCTACCTACCTGTACCTATCCCAGTCCGGAGAACACAGAAAAACTAGGGGGCATAGTCTACCTACGTCAAGGTCTCATTCTCCTGAGAATTGCTGGCCCACTGAACATGACCTTTAATTGTAATTGCTAATTTGTCCAAATTAAGAAATGACTGGTAGGGTAGTAAAGCTTATTTTTTAATGTGTCTGGGTAGGTCCCTGAGGTCTAACCTTAGAGGCTGTATCTGTCTCCCAGACATTTTTCTTTGATACTTACTCCAACCCACTCTACTTTCTGGTTCCCAAGAAATGAACACCTTGGCTCTACCATCGCCTTCTACCCTGATGTTTTTGCTCTGGAGCCAGATAACCAAATTAAATGTCTCCTCCTCTCAATTTTGGGTGTCAGGTAGGTTTTGTACAAGCAACAAAGAGCTGACTGTGCATCATTTATAAAGCAGAGACCGATCTTACGTATTTACTAACCTGAAGTGAAGAGAACCCCAGGTTTCCATGACTTGAAAGATGAGAGGGAAAAAAAAGACCAGCATTATTGTCCTCCATCCTTTGGAAAAGTAGATGGAGATTAAATACTTAATAAATAAAAATAGTATTTCTGGAGTATTTTCATGATGGTTTAATCTTAGCTTTGATCTCTGCTGTTATTTTTTCCCTCATGTTTTAGCTCTAAGTGTAAACCTTGTTTTCAATAATGGAAACATTAGTTTGTCCCTCTTTTTATTGCAGCTTCCTTGGGCCCCTCAGGAGGGGCCCTCAGCAGAACATGACTTGCACATCCTTGTGTGTGGCACTGAGTTGTTTATAAGTTGTCTGTCTCTTTTCCAGCTATTGTTTTTATATAAGTTCTGCTCTTTAGTGATATCCCTCTTGTTACTCTGTTAGATTACCTTAACAAACCTTTTGGTAGAGTGCAGAAAGTGTTTGCTACACTTTTAATAACTGTTCAATTTTTCAAGGAGGACAGTTTCTTTACACACACACACACACACACACACACACACACTTTCCAGTAATTTTCCATGACAGCAGGCAAGCATTAAGGAATGGTGCTGTTGGCCAGCAAGCATGATATATTTTGCCAACATGACGCTGTATATGTTCCCTAGACCATCTTTCAGTTCTTTTATTCCATGAGTGTTACAGGAATGTTTTTAAATTTAGGACTATTGTAGTTTGTACAGAAAAGGTTCAGGCTTGGCTTGTGTTCAGTCATATAAATGGAAGTCTTTATCTGCTGTGATAGAAAATCTGACTGTTGTTGTAAATGCCTACTCAAAACCAGTTATTTCTAAAAGTGGGTAAATGGGTCCTGGGTCCTGACTTCATAGTAAAGTATGGATGGTTTTGAAGTATTATAATTGATGGGATCATCAACCTTTCCTCCTTATTGCCCATGATTACAACAACTGAAATTTAACAGGGCAATAAATTTATTAAAAGAATAAATGGTCAACTCTCTTAATAAGGGTGTAGAACTCCTGTCATGTTTTGCTGCACGGAATTTATTTAGGAAGCTGAGTGATTACAGATGGTATCTCATCTGTATTTTGACTCTGAATTTTTTTGTTTTCTTATATGTTTACCAGCATGCAGTAGAGTGCTCAAGGTTTTCAGGTCCCTGAAATGTCATTCAGCCATTGGGCATGTAACTTTCAGTTGCTATAATGCATATGACTATTATTTTGCAAATTCTCCGTGGCCTTCCACCCTTAAAGATACTAATCTCCCATATCCAGTATATTGCTTTTAATGAATGGATAAATGAATTCTGGAAATTCATCTTTTAAAAAACGTAACCATTATGTTTATCTCAGAGAAGAGCATTTACTTTGAAGATCAAAATTAACATTTTGCCATCCTTTGGGTTGTAGTATTTGAGTGACTTAAAATAAGTTGTATAGTTACAGATAAGAGTAAGAATTTGAACCTTATCAGGTAGAAAACAACAGACTTTTGCTTGATCTCTCACAATTTTGCAAGAAGAAAGCTAAAATAATAGGTCAGAAACAACTGGTCATTGTGCATTAATGAAGAACAAAACCATTCAGTTTTGATTAACATTATCTAAAAAGTCTTATATTTTAGACCTTTTTAACTGTTTAAAAAATTAAGTTTATTGGTACATTTTTGGTATATACAATGATCACATTGATCATAGGGAATTTTTACCTATACATTATATATCTTGATACTGTTTTTCCCATTTCCCTACTTTCCCTTCAATGTTTCTTCCTCTCCTTATTTACAGAAAGCTTTGTTTCTGTTTTTTCCTCTTTTCTCATTTTTTATTTTCCCTTCCTTCTCTTTCCCTTTCACCTTCTTTTTAGCATATCATATGGTGAGATAGAAAGAAAATGTTCAAATAGACCTAACTTTATATATATTTTTCATATGTTATATGTTATGGTTTGTATCCTAAATGTTCTTCAAAACTCTGTATACTAAAGACTTAGTCATCAGTCTACTGGGAGGTGGTAGAATCTTTAAGAGTTGGGTCCCAGTGGAAAAAAAAGTCACTGAGGACGGTGTCCTGGAAGGAGGGATATTTGAACCTTAGTCCTCTCCCTCTTGCTTCCTGACTGCCGTGTGATAAATAAACCTCATCTTTTAATGTTGCTGCCGTGGTAAGTTCCTGTTCCATAGGCCCCAAAACAACTAACTATGAATTGAAACCATGAGGCAAAATCTACCTTTTCTTCTTTAAGTTGCTCATCTTAGATGCAATGTGAAGTGTAGGTTCACAAGAGATCTGTGTCAAAGGGCTGCACAGCTGAGTGAACTCATGCATGTTGGCTGGCACAGCTTTCTTCTTCACTTATCTGTTTGTCTACTGGTGTCTGAAAGGGCTTACTCTGTGCTCAGCTTTCTGACTTAGAGTTCAGTTAAGTTTTTTGAGGATTGTCAGGATGATGATACGCAGTGGGCATTATCTGCATATCATGTGTTCAATGTCTCAGTGTTTCTTGTATTACCCTGTCCACATTATTCTTATTCTTGTCTTGAGGTTTGATAGGAAGTCAATGAACTTAGTCCCCCACCTATCCAGAGTCAGGGAGTTGTGCACCCCTGAACCACTTGTCACTCTGTTGCTTTGTGGACATAAGTGCTTTTGCTGTGCCCCTGTCATGATTGCTGCTCACCACCATCCAGATCCATGTGGCCAATTAATTATGATTGCAACCTCTAAAACTGTGAGCCAAAAGAAAGCTTCCCTCTGTGCAAAGTCATTCTCCAAAGTTCATTAGAGTAATGAAAAGTTGACTAACGTGACAGGTAAAAATACTGAGCTCAGCACAAATCAGAGCTATGGCCCCAAGTAAGTTGTCACTGTGATTCTTCACTAATATACACTCTCATGGGGGAAGAGCCAATTTCCTTGATGGCACAGTACAATTCATTACTTTTATTAGAATTCAGCTTCTGAGAATATATCTTTTTAACATTTTGTGTGACAGTAGAAAGTACACCTACGAGGTTTCTACTAAATGGCAACCTGCCATAGTTACTTTGGTAAAGAAAATTTAGATGATTAAGTTGTGAATTGAACTCTGTGGTTTTTACTGAACACCATTTCTCTTGGAAAGTCTGACAGAGAAACTGTTTATTCATGCCTTCATATTTGCTAGACATTTTCTTGAAACAAGTGTGCCAAGAAAAACAATTTACAGTATTTGTTGCCAATGATAAAATTCAAAGTCTAAGGCAAAAATTTAGAATGTTGGAAATCTCATATCTTCCATTATGAGATGGATAGTTTCCCTGTAATTGAAGACTTACTCTGATGAGCTTGTGAGTGGTATTTAAGAACTGATATTATGTTTACTGTCCTAAAAATAGTACTTCCCTATATTTACTGTTCGTGTATACCTCAGTGAATCAACATTTGCCAAATGACTATTCTAATTGCAGGTCAGAACAATAAATTGTTACATAACACAAAGTATTAATTGATAAGATTTTATATTCTGTATCATAACTTAGTGTAGGATCAATGAATAATATCCACCAATATAATAAAATCTCCAACATATTAAAATGTTGTTCACTCTTTTAACTACTTATGTAAAGCTGGTTTCTCCATATGGGGAAGACTTCAACCAGAGATTCATCAAAAATAATAAAAAATAATAATATTACTAATATAAAGTAAAAACAAGTGGCAGTATGTACTATAAAGGAAATGCAGTTGGAAAGTAGCCTTTGATCAGAAAACAATTTTCCAATGAAATGATGATTTTTTTCACGTGCTGAGTAAGGACCTTCTACAGAGGAAGCCGCTAAGGAAGGCAGGGTAGAGGGAGGAAAAGTGCTGCCGTGTGATGTGACCACAAACCTGGAAAAGTGCAGGAGGGCTGCACATTGGGGACCATGGAGAGCCATGTCCAGCATCTCTAGCCCTTGCAAGATATTAGGAGATACATAGTTTTTCTTCTGTGGCTATGCCGTGACTTCTCTAGACCTGCCCGTTATCTTCTTTGTACTCAAGTAAGTTGCCCAGTTGTCAGCCTGGGCAACTTAGTGTCTGAGTGAGACCCTGTCTCAAAATAAAAAATCAAATGGGGATGCAGCTCAGTGCAAAAGTCCTGGATTCAATCTCATGATCCCCAGATACATATGTCACAGTTCTGGGCACTAAAAAGTCCATGAACTTGCATCTGGTGAGGAGCATCTCGCTGCATACGACAGTTCTGACCTCTTCTCTCATTCTCTCATGTCTGTACTGCCCTCCACCTTCACTATTCCTTGAAAGTCCTCTTCAGGATCTGTCCTTTCCTGGATTTTACTTTTGCTTACAGTAATCTCTTCATTTGTGATTTAAGATAAGTGATTCATGATTACTTATTTTTTACCTTAGTAGATCTCCAGGAATGTTTATAGAATCGAAGTGTCCCAATTGTCATGCCACCAATACTTTGTTCCACTAAAGGAGCACCTATCACATTCTTTTATGCCAGTTTACTTATTTCTCTGTAAGGGCTTCCTGAATTCAGATGCTGGGACTTGCTAGCCTTTTTTTTTTTAACCCCTCTTCACTGTAACAGACAAGAGGCAAGCAATTGTCATTTGCTGAACGTAGAAACTCAAAGCCTGTCTGTCCCATGTTCACACCACCTGGTAGATATCCCTGCCTCAGCACTTCAACTGGATAGTTTTTTCTTTGTCATTGACACATGTGGTGTTGTTAAAGTTTTTTTTCCTTAAAACACTCTGTTTAAGGAAAGGGATTCATTTGAAAATAAACACTTGAAAGTTATGATTTGAATAACTACATTTTAAGTAGTGACTTGGTTTTTGAATTAGCATATAAATAGCTGTTTTAAATATTGCATTATAAATATAGTCAAAAATCACAGTAATATTAATTTCTCCTTGTGGAGATATTTCATGTACGTGTACCAATGCCCCTCAAGGAGTGTGATCATTATGTACTATAAACACATACTGATAAAATTTTAGAAAGATATGCATATTCACTGCTTATTGAGAATTTGCTGCAATGTATCTTTGTTTGATAACAAAATGTCTGAGAATTAGGTAACTTATAAGGATAAGAAATCTCTTGCTCCCAATTCTAGAGGCTGGAGAGACCAAGACCACAGTGGCAGCACTTTCTTGCTGCATGACAATGTGGCAGAGGGCAGCACAAGTGGTCACAAAGCAAACAGGCTAACTTGGGTCTTCTTGAAAAGCCATGGACGCCCTTCTGGGAGTCCAACCCTCAGGCCCTCATCTAATCCTAAGAAGGTCTTCCCTCCAAGTACTATTTGTATATGAATTTAAGGATTACACTTCCAACAGGTGAACGTCTAGGGGAACACATTCAAACTACAACAGGAGTATACAAGCTAAGAGAAAACGTCTAAAATGTGCCAAGGGCGTTAGATACTGGCATCTCTGTTGCTTTAAGATCATTAACATTATCAAATATGTAACATGCTAAAAACATCTTTCTGCATAGAAGTGTTGCCATGATTTTAGAAAAAGTGTCATATTTTTGTGAAGTAATTTGTTGAAAGAAAAAAATGAAAGCGAATAAGGATATACAGTATACATGTAATAACTCTTGAATATAGATATACAAACACATGGATACACAAACGTGTACATAGATCTGATTCTCATCATTTGTGGATTTCATACTGACAATTTCATGCTGTAGGATCCAATAATAACCTTACATGTTCATTCTCAGTTGAGGTCAAGCCTGACTGCTTTCTGCTTTTTTGGCTCAACTGTCATGCGATAAACAAGTGTTCTTTGTGCAGCCTATTTGGTGACACATTTTTGTGCTTTTTGTTAGTGATTTTGCCCGCTGAGATAACTCCCAAGAATAATGCTGAAGTGTTGTCTTGTGCTCTTAAGGACAAGAATGCTGTGAGCTGCCTTGGGGGGAAATCTGTGTGTTAGACAAGCTTTGCTGAGGCATGAATTGCGCTACTCTTGACCATTAACTTCATCATGAATGTGGAGATGTCACCATGCAGTGCATTAATTTGCACAGTTAATATGTGCTAACTTATAACCATATTAATATATGATTAACAACATTGGTTAGCAGACTATATTTTAAAGGTTTCTTTTAATCATAAAAATGTGACATGGTCATTGCTCAATAAAAATGTGACTCCTGAGGCTCAGTCATCTCAGATTTCCCTTAGAAACATGTTGGCTAACTCATTGCTGCTGTGGTGTGGGTATGGTCTCAGTGGGTCCCCCAAAGGTTCATGTGTTGGAAGCTTATGACAGTGTGGGAGATGATGGAACATTAAAAGGTGGAGTGTCCCCAGATCATTGAGGGAGCACTCCACAGAAGGGATTAAGGTAGCTCTCACGGGAATCCTGAATGCTCACAGGGTCTCCAAGCTTTCTTCAGAGCAAGTTGTTATAAGAGCAAAGCTACCCCTGAGTCGCTCTTTAGACCCTTGATCTCTGGCAATCATGTACATTCCCACTATCTTCTTGGGATTCTCTTCAGAGCCTATACCTTGCTTTTGGACTTGCAGCCTCCAGAGCTATAAGCTAAATAAGCCTCTGAAGTTATCCTGTTTCAGTTACTTCATTGTATTGAAAAAAAAATACGGGTAAGTGTTTAGCATAAAAAATAAGAATTAACTATCTGTGTTTATTAGAGTGAGAGTGACAGAGATTACTGAGGAGGAACCAGCTAAGCTCCATAGAGAAAAACAAAAAAGCAGAGAAGGGGCAGCATTATAAATACAGGAAGAAAGAAAGAGCTTGTGGGACATGAATAAAGAGACTGTCCCTTCTGCTAACCATAAAGTGTACTGCCAGTTGATGGCAGCTTTGTTTTTTTCTGGCAGTGGCAAAAAATGGCCTATTTTGCTATAGTACAGAAATGAACTAGTTTGTTGTAGAACACAGCACATGAAGAACTATTCAGTCACTAATTCCTATGTATGCAAAAGTCTGAGAAGTGACCATAGAACTACCAGAAAGTCACTTTGTTCAAGAAACCCTGGGGGGCAATTTTATACTTTCTCTTATGCCCCTGAACTTTTCTTGAGAAAGAAGAACTATTAATGTTTTAGTTAATCATATCTACTGGAAGCCTGCATCTGGAAATACAATTGTATTATTGGAATTATTATTCTAATTTACCTTGGCCATCATTTTTCTGTTGTAGCCTGCCTCTTTAAGTTTCTGTTAGTTCATTAGTTTAATACCTAGGGCAATTTGTTAGGTCCATGGAGTAAATTTTTAATCTTTCAGCCCCCACCCCAGCACCCAGGAGGATCGAGTCTGTGTCAAGGTATCAGTAACAAAGGTATCAGTAACAAGGTATTTTATTCAAGAAACAAAATCAGACCAACAAATATGTAAGCTTACCAGATTGTAGTCAGCTGGATTTCATTGTTTCTGATGATATGAAAAATACAGAATATGGTGAATTCGGAGGTAGTAGATAACCAACTGTTCTAGTAGAAACTAATTTTAAAAAACTTTGTGTTTTATTTGAGTGTTGACCAGGGTGTCTTACAGCAAGCCCTTGGCTTGCCATTGTTCATAGCTTTAATATTCTTTTATAGTATCACTATGGTCTCTTGCTTGCTAGTAAGATGGGTCTTATCATTTTTAAAAGGCCGTTTTGTAGTGCAGTTTGAAATGAGACTTTGATGGTGTCTGTGGGCTGACTCTTTAGGTAACTTAGAAGTAATTGAGGTGATACTCTCCTAAAGTTTGGGGCAGGACCTCAGTAAACTGGTGGGGGAGTAACATTGCCATGCAACTGAAATTCTAGAAAACATTTCTTAATTTTTGGAGTAGCCTGGGATATATACAATAAAATTCACCTTCTTGAGTCCTTTTGATGCATCCAATTGTAGTGGCAAAATGTGTCAAACTGTCAGAGATCAACTCTTTTCTTTGGCTCATGTACCATCAGTTTAAGAAGAAAAGATTCATTTGAGGTGTCAAGTCTTTGTTAGTTAATCCTATCAGCTGAAACCCTGCATTTCAATCCAACCAGTAAATATAAAACAGAATGCTGTTTTGTAGATGATGCCTATCAATTCTCAAGAAATCCATATTCATATTTTTTAATGCATCTAGAAAATACACTGTTAGCACTCTTTTACAATAACTTTATGAGTTTCAAAATAAAGCCAAATACAAATGAAAATACTCTTAAGTGTTTTGGAAAAAGAAATAGATTTGTGTTTCTTGAAGTTCATAAAAGCCTCTTTATTAAAAATGCACAGAATCTTCTCCCATAAAGAAACAAATTTAGAATGATAAATTTTTAGTTCATGGCTAGTTATAAAGAGTGAAAGAAGACTTTTAGAAAGAAAATAAGCTTGGAGCTCTTTTTATATTAAAAAGCAGGTTCAGCAAAATGATCAAAACCTTTTATTTTAACAATTTAATTGTGCTTTTCTTTCTCCAATGTATGAAAAATGCAGAACACAATGGTTATACTACTTAAATAAGTTGCAAAAGGTTTAGGATCAGCTCACTTCCAAATTTAATTTGATTGATTTCTGTAGAAGAAATACCATATTAAAAATAAAATTGTTGCTTTCTAAGGAGTATTATAAACAACCAAAATAAGAAGAAAGGAAAACTATTGTCTTAAAGCATGCTGGAATGAATAAACATTTTACAGATCACTAATAGTCAATAACATTATTTGGGAGATTTAGGGATGATCTGGTTTGTATTAAACATATTTACACTTTAAAACGTTTCATGAATTAAGTCAAGCTTTACTACAAACAGCTGCTAAGACATATGAACATATAGAAAGTTCTACTGTATTAAAATCATTATTATCTAAGGGGTACAGCTGACCAGACTTTGAAACATTGCTTGGGTTTTGTTTTCCCAGAGAGCACAGTCAGATGAACTGGAAAAAATTGAAAAGCACGGCCGGTCCTCCAAAGACAAGGAAAATGCCAAGTCCCTGGATAAACCTGAGCAGTAAGCCTCCTGAGGACCCCACACTGGCACCTGGGCCGGGTGGGCTCTTTCTATTTAGGAAAAAACCATGTCTTGAGTACATAGTTGTTAGTAATGAGACGAGGCTAAACATGTTTCTATGAATTATATTTTTCCTCTTAACTTGGCTTTATTTCCTTAGGTTCCTTTATGAACTATCACTAATCCCCAACTTTTCAGAGCGAGTCTTTTGCATCCTGTTCCAATCCACGTTTTCAGAAAGCATTTGCTCCATTCGTCGCAAACTGGAATTGCTACAGAAATTGTGTGAGGTGGGTTCTAGTACCAGGAAAACCGAACTTGAGTTCTGATATTTAATTTTGTTCAGTCATATACATATATCAAAAAAGGCTTTATTTATTCTAAATACTCATTAACTGTGATGGGAAGCAGTCTCATAAAAGGGAATATTTTATGTTTGAGTTGCAAGATCAAAGTGCCCGTTCAGATTGACATGCAAGGCGGAGGGACTATTATGAGTGTGTGGCCAGTGTCTTTGGTCTATGGAAAGTCACTTTCTTCTGCCTTTGCCAAACCGAAATGTTCACTCTTCCTATTTCTCGCAGACATCAGACTTCCGAATGAATGGAATCTGAAAGCATGATTTACTGCCTTTCGTTATTTTGGATTGCCCTGAACAAATTGTTAATATTTATTCCAGCCAAATGGTTTAGGAATGGTTATATGACTCAACAAAAGATAAATATTCCTTTAGAATAAAAAAAGATGAAATGTTTGGCAGAAATGACCAGTATTAACATTTAAAACAACTTGTCAAAAATGAATAGGACCATTTGTTCTGATTGTGTTGAATTACTTTGAAAAGTGGAAAGATATTATCAAAGACATTTTTAAAGAAAATCATGTGCAAATTGAAGGTAAACTTAGTCTTCTCCAAGACATTAGTATGAACTTCGAGGGGGTATACCTAAATTTGGAAATTAATCTTCATAACTGTTTTGTTTATTTTCTACAACTTATACCAAGTATTTTTATTATTCTCTATGTAATAATAAGATGATGTTGATGGTACTGTTTCATAGTAGTTTATATGTTATAGCTTTATTTGTTTACCTTGAAACTATATGGTAGGAATGGCCTAGATTGGAATATCTCAATTTACAAAGCACATCTTAATGCATTGTGGTGGAACAACTTTTTAAAGTTTCTTTAAAGGCACTACTCCTGAAATAATAAGAGGAAAGGGCAAAGTCTGGTTGTAAGACCTGGCATTGGTCTTGGATTATTGAAGTACAACTTCGTTTAAGAGAAAAAATGTTCTTTATCCTGTGTTACAGACATTAAAAAATGGCCCAGGGGTTATGCAGGTTCTGGGTTTGGTTCTTGCATTTGGCAACTACATGAATGGTGGAAATAAAACTCGGGGACAGGCGGATGGCTTTGGTTTAGACATTCTCCCCAAGCTGAAAGATGTCAAAAGCAGTGTAAGTATTTTGTATTAATGGATGTAGGCAAATTAAAGATATTTTGTTTAGTAATAAACCGTTATAATAAATACTTCTGTTTGCTCTAAAATCAACAATTTATGTTCTTAACTAGAGAAAAATATGCTATTGGGTATCTAAAGTTTAAGTGAAAAATAATGTTTCCTAAAGTGAGTAATTTTGAATTCTGTGTCTAATTATTCACTGTAATATTTTAAAACAAAAATATTTTTTCAGTATATTTTCACCAATTGCTAATATTTAGCTTTTTGGAATCTAAGCACTAGTCATTCTCAATGAATTAGGTAGTCTACCTGTTATTTTTTTTTCTATTTAGGCAATAGAGACCAACAGCCCCATGTTTTGAAAAGGAAACAAAAGATGAATGAAAATAGTTTCTAAATAACAATATAAAATGATATCCAGTTTTTCTACATATTATTTCTTCCCTCACACTGGTTTGTATGGGAATGTCTAAACCTTTTTTAAGTCCTGGTTAATTTTTGTTCTACTCTTACAGTTGTGTTTGTTTAAAATTAATATCTAAGAGATTATAAGAGTGTCAATGGAAATATAAGGTTTGAGATGATGGTTAGAGTCACAGACGAAAGTCTGGCCTGGTAAACTGAGAAAATAAAAAAACGCTATGTTTCTCTGATAAGAGAATCACCACACAGAACATTATGATGAAGGAAATTATGATCGCACACTTAAACTACTACCCTTAAGTAAATAATTGGCTTGTAGAAATGAAAATATGTAGGATTATCTGACCTGGGTAATGCAGCAACCTTCCTTGTAAAAGAGAGATATTTATTTTTGTCTCTTTTTGTCAGTCAAAATTTTGTTTTCATTTATTCATATGCATATATGTGTACATTTGACAGTCTTGCATTGAGCATCCTTGAAATGCTAGACACTGCTTTTCCAAAGTTGAATAACATATATAGTTCTTACTTGGCATACAAACAACATATATTTTTTTGTGATTTTTATGGTTATTAAAATAACAGTATATTTCAAATGAGCTTGTATTTGATTATAAGCATTTTCATAGGAATAAACCTCTAATATTTGGAGCAAATAAGTCCCATTTGTTAAAAAAAATTTTCTCTTAGTTCACTGAAAAGGCAGTTGTGTGCTATTGTGTGCTTTTCCTTTGCAAGAGAGAAACTTTTTTTGTCTCTGAGTAACTATTTTAAAGACAATGCTCTACAGTGTATTAACTATTATTCTCTTTGTATTTTGTTATGAAGTTTTGTTTCATAAAATAAAAATCTATTTTTAAAAATATTTGATAGTTTTAAAATATTTCTCAATAATTGATTAAAGTGAAACAGTTTTTGTAAAGCAACATTGGAATGTTGTAACTGCATCAAATGATGTTCAACTTATAAAAATGGATCTGAAACATTCTCTGGTAATCTTAATTATATATAAACAAGAGATTATTTGTGTGTTTTGTACGGTCTTGCTTTTATTCATTCTTCTATTAACTCTTACTAATTTAAGTAATTCTAGAGTAATCTAGGAAAAACTTAATCAACAAACAAGATTTATAATTTTACTTGCTATCTCATAAGAACTATGCAGTCTTACTGAATTATTTCTTTCTTTGTGAAACAAATGTAATTTGTCTATTCAGTAATATTTGTAGAATTTCAAGGACAGAGCCATTACTTAGATCACTCAAAATTTTCTCTCAGCTTGCCTACAAGCAGACTTTTAACAAATGTTTTATTAATTGATTCATGTACTGTTAACTGTTTCATTGATTTACAAGTTAATAGAGAGAAAGGATGTTAAGTTGCTCTTACAGGCAAGTTCTGTCTAATGAGGGAAGTCACTAATGAATATATTACTTATTCATGTCAAACTGAGTTATGAAATGGTGTTAACTCTTTTTACAGATAGAAAGCAATGGCTAGGTCTGTAAATTAAAAAATGAGGCCAATTAAATTTAACATAATTTACTTCAGCAAAAAAAGTTTTAGAACCAGTTAGCATTTCAAACTAAAGATGATTCATAATACCCTACCTCATTATACTGTGCAAGTTATATTTATAACCTGAGAAAAGGAAATGACATGCATAAACAACCTGATTGGCTGCAGTAGGCATTTGCCTCATCTGTTTTGGCAGCTCGCTGTCTCTGATTGGCTGAAGGTTCAACTGTCATGATTGGCTAGGACTTATTTGCTTGGTGTAAGAATATATACTTTTACCCTGACAGCAAGGGTAAGAGGTTGCAGTTTGTGTACATGTCAAGTTAGGTTTCAGTTTAATTTTTAGGGATGCCACTATGGAGCAACTTTATTACCCATGTATGGAGATGGGTTTAGACCAAATTTACTGCAGTTTAACAACTCAGAAATTTCAGAAACTTCAGTTTGTATCATAGGATTTGTTTTTAAATATGTGTGTGTGTTGCATGTGCATGAGTGTGTATGTGTGTTTATATTCAGTCTCTCAAAATTAAATTATCTACAGCTAACTTGGAGCAAGGCAAAAAAGTTAATTAAAATTAATGACTTTAGGACAAGGGATATGGCCTAGTGGTAGAGTACTTGCCTCACATACTCAGGGTTCTCTGTGTGATCTCAGCTCTGCAAAGCAAAACAAAATAAAAATGTAGAACTGTCTAGTATGTTCTAGGCCCTGGGCTCCATTCTCAGTATTGTAAGAAATATAAAAGAAAAAAGAATCCTCTAAATGTACAGGAAGGAAATAAAAATTCAATCTTTGAAGTCTGTCAGATGTGAAACAATTTTATATTTTTAAAATATAGAACTAAATAAGGTGTCTTATTTACAGTCACATGGGTCTTTCTAAATCTCAGTTGATGGTATAACAAATTATATTATGTATTAGTGTTTTAAAAGGTCCCACTTACCTGAAATACTACACAATTTCCTTAGTCTAAATGCTCATGAGCCTCAAAGTTAAGAGTTGAACCTGTTAGTCTAGGCATAATTCTAGTGATATTTATTTCATTTAAGATAGTAATTATAAAACAGACAAGTAATAAATAAAAGTTCAGAAGAAAAACATTAAAAAACTTATAAGTGAATTCAATTTCTGACTAAGGAAGGTAAAATAGGAAAGTGCAGTGGTCATGACCCTTATGCAGCTTTGCTCCCCTCTGAAGCTTAGCCTGGAACAAAGGAGGAAAATCTATGCTATTACACTCTTTAGATAAAGCAACTGGGGCAGGCATGTATGGTGGCGCACACCTGTGATCCCAGTGCTCTGGCAGACAAGAGGATCTCAAGCTGCATCTGAGCCCAGGCAACATAGCTATAGACCTTGTCTTTTAAAAGAATAGTACTGAGGATGTAGCTCACAATGAAGGCCCTGGATTTAAGTGTCATTGCTGCTCCCCCTCAAAAAATGACTGATACAATTCAATTTTGAATTTACGTTCAAAATGTAAAAGTTCGCATGTCATTCTAAATGTTCTTGTGTGTGTGTGTGTGTATACATATATACATATATATGGATTCAGTGGAATTTCTTTTAATAATGCATATTTAATAATTTTAAAAATATATTGTTACTTACTTGGATCTTTCTGCCTAGGACAATAGCAGAAGCCTTTTGTCATATATTGTTTCATATTATCTTCGAAATTTTGATGAGGTAAGACCATGTTTACAGAACCTTGTTTTGTCGTTCATTTCGGGGGTGATTTGGTAGTGTTTTCATTGCGATTGTTACCTGTTTTTGTTTTCAACATGGCTGCTGCTGTGTGGTTTATAGTTGTATTGACACTACTGGTTTTAAAATTACGCTTTCTAATTAGGATGCTGGAAAAGAACAATGTGTCTTCCCACTGCCTGAACCACAGGACCTTTTTCAGGCCTCACAGATGAAGTTTGAAGATTTTCAAAAAGATCTCAGAAAACTAAAGAAAGATTTGAAAGGTAATTTATAATCTTGAACTTTCATTTTTAAATCATTGACATTGTTCTTCTATATTCGGTATTTTCTTATATGGTCAATGTGATTCACGTTAGGAATTTAATTTATAGTCTTTTAATGAAAGACAACAGGCTTTGCAATGTTTTTGAAAGAAGTAAATTAGTCTTTTACAACATTTTGGAACTAAATAGTTTATGACAAAAAAAAATTGTCAATAATCATATTTTTTGCCATTGAAAAAGTTGTATATTGGAAGTTTAATTATTGAATAATATTTTATTCATTTGAATAATATTTCATCAGGATCCAATTTTCATCTTGTTTTTATTTTATAGCCAAGAAACTTGACCATTCATCATTTTATGGCTGGGCACAGATCATGTCATTGTTAAAAGATAAACGGTCCCTGCCCACTTTCCTTTGGTATATTTGCCCAAGATTTTGTGGCTTGTGAGCTTTCCTGGAAACATAGTATCTTCTTATACAAATATGATAAAAAAAACACATGTGCTTATATTGTTTTGCTGTCATTCAAGCCTTATGCCAAATCATTTTGAAAATAGCCTGAAATTTTCACATTTGTAAATTAAAAGTAACTTTTGCATGGAAGCATAGTTTGGAAAACTTAATTTTCGTGAACAAAATACTTTTTATCCCCTTTCATGAGGTTTATTATTTTGTTAAGAATTCCCAAGGTCTTTAAACCTTTTCTCTTATTAGTATAGTCAAATAGTGAATACAGTGCTGTGAGAGTTTCATTTGGTGTTGTTTTGCCAGATGAAAGTCTGAGGCCTGGTTAATCCCGTTCAGAAGCCAAGAAAGACCTATTTTAATTTAAGACACTCAATCCCAGTTTTGCGATGTGTTTATTCAAAGATGCTGATCTGTAGTGATCGTGGAGTTGTGTCTTGGTCACAGTTGCTTTTATGTGTATTCTAATCAGTGTAACACCATTACATTTCCTTGCAGTTCTAGTCAGTGTAATTCATGTCAGGCACGTGCTAGATGCTGAGTTACCAGGAGACTGAAATCCTAGGAAACTGAGGAGACTGAAATTCTGCTACATAGATGTGTTTCCTTCAAACCTTACCCATAGGTGTCTTTGGACACCAAGAAAGACTACTTTCACTTGACTTATTTTTATAATCAATAATACTAGTATAAAACTATGTTATCTTTGTGTAATATTACAATGATTCATATTTAAGTTAAAAATGGATTCCTAAAGCAATAGGAAATAGACCTTTTAGTGCAGGGATGCAGTTCATGCAAAGCACTTTTCTAGCATGTATGAAGCGATAGTTTGAGCCCAACGCTGAGGGAGGAAACAAACAACAAATTTCTTTACTGTAGGGACTGTCAAACTTTAAATTTACATCAGATATTTGGGCTTGCTAATAACATTTTACACACACAAACACACACGTGTACACACACACATACACACTCACTCACCCTCATGTGGTGCTAAAGGCATTTCTGTGGGATATGAAAAATGCTTTATACTTTGATCAACAAATCAGCTTTCTAAACTAGGGTTTTATAGTTTACAGATGATTCAATAAATGAGAGGAATGAAAGTCTTATTACCAGGAGATCATAGTTGCTTCAGTTGGTATATCGCTTTGGAATATTACCTGTTGTCTTTTAGCATCCATATGCCTGCTTTCTACAGGTATTAAATCTACATGTAGCCATGAAAATGGTAATTTATAATAAGACTTGAAGCTTAATACAAAGAGCTGACACTACATAACCTGCTTAAGCAGGATAAATAACCATTGCCTCTGAACGCTGTGGCTGTGTGTTTTCTACCTTGGCCAATGTGGTAGCTACAGAAGACTATCAAAGGACATCTTAGAAATGTCTGAGTGCCTCAGAAGGTTAAGGAGAAGATTGTCAGCATCAGAGTTCTACATTTATGCAGAGAAATGATGAACTTACTGAAAAACCCATATCTGGGTTAGCAAGTATAAAATTTGCCTGGTATAGCAGCTTCCCCAGTTTGCCAATAGGTTGTAACAACTCTATGCCCTAGAAATGGGCAGGTTCTTGACCAAATGAATACAGGAACTCCAGGGTTGCGTTAAATTTGAAAGGAATGCACAGTGTTGTCCAAAAGAAGGGTTTGTAGCAGTTCTTCAATTTATTTGACCACAAAGCACTTTTTTCACAGAATGAGTGGTGGGTTCTGTGGGCAGTGGAACAGACTGGAACTAATTTGGGGAAATGTAAGATTGGTAGTGTTAACAACGAAAGCAGGCACTTGCTCTGTGGAGTTTACAGTGAAGGTAGAGAAATGCAGTGATAGTTCATGAAATAATGAAATTGTATATTACTGTTCTAATAAAATCAGGGTAGTGCAAAGAGATTTACCAGGCTGTAAAACTCTGAGGATTAAAGATGACAAAGATTATAACTTATCTCTCTCTCTTTTTCTGTGTCTCTCTTTTCTAAATTTTCAGTCTTTCCATAGGAAATAAAATGTTATGGGATGAAAAAGGAAATCTTACCACTTAAAATTTAAATCTAAATGTCTGGGAACTAAAACTTTATGAATGTAGCATTTCATATCAATGCATAAAGAAAAGCAGTCTCATCTTTTTAGGAATAAGATGGACACAAATAGATATATAACTGGTCTGTATGACCAGTTGTATTTTAGATACAGTTGCAGTACCTTAAAAATGTCTACTTTGATTAAAGTAGCCTATCTAAATGATTTCTTTTAAGTGATCAAGTGAGACTATTCATTAAAAAGAATAAGCCTGTCCACATATTTCCCCCCCAAGAGGAAAATTGTTTTTAAACAGACTTAGGTGTGAAACATTTATCCAAATACTTTTCATACAGTAAATTGTTGAAACCATCTATTAACAATGAGATAAAATCTAGAGTGATGAGTTTCGCAAAGGCAGAAAGTTGTAAGCATGAAGTCACTCATCTACTGGGCTCACCATCTTCTGTTTCTACTGTTTCAAGTTTTAGAGACTTGACTTTTATTTCTAAGGAAAGGCTGGGAAATAATATGTCATTTCTTGGACATTTTAATAAGACAACTGTATCTCTAGAGCTTTAGCATTTTATGGAAACGTCCTCTGTGTTTCGTTTTCTCTGCTTATCCCAAAGATTTCCGTAGCTCCCTCCTTGGGGTACTGCCCTGGTTTCTGAAGCTTAGTGACAGCAACCTGGTCTGTTTTTGCTCTCTTCCGGCTGGCAGTGGCTTTCCTTGGTATAGCCCTGCCAAATGATGACTTTCGTTCCAGCGCCTTCCTTTGGTAGGAATTGTAGCGCTCGCCACAGGACTTAAATCAACTCAACTTGCAACAGAGCCTTGAGCAGTTAAATTACCGGAACTGAGCCAGAACTTTCTCAGGCAAATTCTTCTTTGCTTTCTCTCTCCCAATGCATGCTTGTTCACTGCTTCCTGTGCTTGACTTGAAAATTTGTTTAAAATTCATTAATTGTATCTTCAGAGTGAAGCAGTATCTATCTCCAGAGATAAGAAAAATCAGCCTTTAAACTGATATGTATTGTTGAATTATTAACTCAACAATTGTTAGTTTGTCAGTATTAGGTTGAAGTATATTTAACACATTTTCTTTTTTCTTTATAGTTGAGGAAAGAAAAATAATGTAGTCTTTAGAAAATATATACCTCCCAGGCCTTGTACATGTTAAAATATGGTTTACCCCTGCGTTATACCCCCAATCACTTAAAAATAACTTTTTCTCATTATTTTTACATTAGTATCAGTGTTGTATAGGCACTTTAGGCAATATTGAAAAACTTAAAGAAGAAAGTATATTTATCTATATTCCTGCAATCCAGTGATAAATTTTTTTAATATTTCTATCTAGTGTGTGTATACTGAACATATATGAATTATACTTTCAGAACAATAGTGCACTTTTTAAATAATTTTTGCCTATTCACTACTTTATAATAATTTATTTACATTTTTGTGTTCTATTTTTTGTGAGTTATCTATTATCTTGGTAAGTTTTTCAATAGTTTTTCCTTGATTTCAATAATATTTTGGAAACTATAGCCTATTAATTTGTTTTCTGGTCATAAATAATAACATTTTCTTATCTATAAAATTTTACAACACGTTATTAATTTATGTAATTATTTGTCTTTCCAAATAAGAGAATTTAAAATGGTTTAATAATTAAACTCTTTCCACTTTCCTATTCTAATGTATTTTCAGACTCTGAGTACTATTATTTTCTTTATCTTACTTCTATTTTATAATCATTAGGTGATAACATTTATGAATACATTTAATCAGTTACTGTGTTGCAAAATATTTCCTCTCTTTCTGAAGTGATAGTCTTTCAAAGCAAGTTGGTGGTAGTTAAATTCTTTTTCCAAAAATCTTTGCTCTTATTCTTGAATGATAATTTTGCTTGACGTAGAAATCTAGATTAACATATTTTTCATCAGTGTTTTGAAGAGGCCTTAGTTTTTCTGGCATCTCTTATTACCAATGCCCATTTTCAGTCTTTGTGATGTTTTGTAGATAAGCTGTCTTATATCTGATGACCTGTATAGTTTTCCACTATTCTTATTTGCCTTTCTGCTGCTGTGTATAATACAAAAGCATTCTTTTCATATTTTTCTATTTTACTGTGTACTTTGAAATTTTACTTTAATGACCAATTTCCTCAGTGTTTCAACACTTCTCAACCACTGCCTTTAAAACTATTTTTGAAATCATATTTCTCCTCTTTTCCTGAAACTCCTTTTAAATGTGTTTTGGAGTCACTTGATCTAGTTCCCCATCTATCTTTGCTTTCAAAGCTTTCAAATCTGCCCTTTCTACTATAATCTTCATGCATTCTTCAACATTATTTTCCAATTTATCGATTTTTCTTTATTTTATCCAGTCTGTTGTTTATATTATCAATGTAGTTACCTGTCATCATAGTCATTTTTGTTTCTAAGATTTATAAAATATTTTTATCATATTTATTTTTGTTTCTAAAGCAGTTTCTTATTCTGGATATTGTCTTTTGTGTCATTGATACTTTTCAGTTTTTGTTTCATCTGGAATGAATTTATCTTCCACTTTTTCGTTTTGTAAGTTGTCTTCTTATTTAGTTTAGTTTGGTAGTAGAATGCTGATTTTTAATATGTGTTAGAAAGTTATGACCATGATTTAAATCCAGCCTTCTTCCCTTTTTGATGGCACTGGGAATTGAACTCAGGGGCACTATATTACTGAGGTACATCCCCAGCCCTTTTATTTAGTTATTTTCTGAGGTGGGATCTCACTAAGTTGCTTATGCTGGTCTTAATCTCGGATCCTCCTGCATCAGCCTCCCTGGATTCAGACTTATTGTAGGTAAAATTCAAAGGGCTCACAGTCATGCCCCATCATGTACATATTACCTATGACTGCTTTTTCATGTTACACCTCAGAGCTGAGGCATTGTGACAGACTATCATTCTATTATTCCCACACACACTCTTTCCCATCTCTAACCTTCAAATCTGTCACTGTTGATTCTTTTCAACTGCTTTTTTTTGGTCTGTCTTTCATACCCAGGGCCAGAACTAAAACTTTTCTCAGCAGCACCTGTTCTGTGGCAACCATGGCAGGTTGGTTACAGAACCAGTCTCCAAGCTACTGAATGGCTCGGCTGAGCTCTTGGCTGGAGCACTGTCTGCAAATGTCTGCAACTCACTCTCGCTGCCCCAGGGATACAGCTGCTTAAGGGCTCAGCCCCAGGAAGCAGTGAAGTGTAGTTGTTTTCATCCTCCCTTCACAATCTAGGAGACAGCACAGTGGTGATTTCCAGTGCAATTCCCTCCTAGGCGTGTGAGCTGTCCTCGCTCCAGTCCCGAGACATGCCCAGCCTCTGCCTTCCATTCCACACTCATGGCACCTAATGTCTTCCCACTGGAGCCAGCTCATTAACTTCTTTATTAACTGGGTTTATTAACTGGGCTTCTCTACTATTTCTGGTCCAAGTAGGTGTGCACATTTTTGGCAAGCATGTTATGTATTCCTAGTTTCCTCTTATATTATTTTTCACTGCTATGTGTTTTCATCAGAAGGAAAACTCAGTCTATAAATTTATCATTCTGTTTGACAATACAGCCACACTCAGTTTCATGTCTTACATTTTTTCTCACTGAAAATTGTAGAAGAAGCTTTTTTCCCATATGATTTAATCTATTCCAAAAACCATTTATGATGGTTTCCTAATAATTAGTCTTGTGATTGTGCCTTAATTTAGTAATTTGATTCTTGTAGCATATTAGTCTTGGAAGTTTTTACTACTCTTAACTATCGTCTGTTGAATATTCTTTTTGTTTTGTTTTGTTTTGTTTTGTTTTTTTGTACCGGTGATCGAACTCACAACCTTGTGCTTGCCAGGCAGGTGCTTATGCCACTGAGCTAAATCCCCAGCCTGTTGAATATTCTTAGTCATACTCTTTTAAAAATTATACTTCTAGTCATTTGCTTAATTCAAGTTCTTAGATTCATAAGTACTTTACCAAAGGCAACGAATACTTTTCAGGTTCTGATATTACCAGACATGCCTCTAGAAAGGTAATGATTTATTTAAATTGGTAGATTGTTTCTTAGAATAGAATAATGAAATTTGTGAAGTTTTGATCACTGAGGAATTTTACAGACATTATAGTTTTTAATAACTATCATGTAACAGATATTTGTTAAACTAATAGAAAATAAGAGATCAAAATATTGAGCCTTGAAAAAAAAATTGAGCCTTTCTTCATGACTCACAGGACTTGTGGTGACATGATTAACCATTGTACAGGATGACAAGTGTTTCTAAAACATTAACAAAATGTTGTCGAAACACAGAAGTGTTTGGAAAATTATATTTAAATTGGACTTTGAAACACCAGTAAGATTTTCTTGGGATGGGGGCAGAAACAAAAATTTGAGCATTCAGGAAATTGAGCTTGACCATAGAACCATGAAGCTATTTGGGCTTTGCTTGTCTATTGATCCATAAAGCAAAGAATTTTAATTGATAAAAAATATTCATACCTGAAATGTGGCTAATTATAACCAAATTCACAACCAGGGTCAGGACTGTATCACATTTCCCCGCCAGTGATTCTGCTATGCCGTTCACGGTGGCTTGCTGTGCTGACCGTGGTCAATGTTTTGTGTGTATCAACTCATTTAATCTCTATAACATGGAAAATGCATTAATTTCCTTTTTAGTGGTTAGGTAACTTCAATATTAAATATCCTTCAGGGGACACATACTATGAGCAGTGGCTGAATATAAACCTGGGAAATCAGATCTGAAGTTTACTTTCTTAACTACAATACTTGGACCACTTGTTTTTAGGGTTCAC
This sequence comes from Dolichotis patagonum, assembly GCA_004027295.1. Taxonomy (NCBI): domain Eukaryota; kingdom Metazoa; phylum Chordata; class Mammalia; order Rodentia; family Caviidae; genus Dolichotis; species Dolichotis patagonum. Next base: position 98,642 of record PVJX010001015.1, on the reverse strand, counting down.
TGAATGAAACCTTTCAGGGAGGGTTAAATGTTGGGTATCCTTAGCTCTTTCTTAGGACATACCTGATGTAAACTGGACTCGTCATGTGAATTAATAATGTAATGACAGATTACTGCTGAAGTGTGATGTAACCAAGCACAAAGTACTCAGGAAAGTAGAAGGGACAATGTGCAATCCTCCTCGTGAGAGGTCTTTCGGTTTTGATGCTGCATTCATTGGCTAGCCATAGGAATGGTTTTAATCAGGGACACAACACACTTAGACAGTTTGAAAGGCCACCTCCAGGCACTTGGGAGCGACTATTTAGAGCAGAAGCAGACTTACCTAGTCAGAGATGTTCGGAGCATGTGCTAAGGTGTTTCTCATAAGAATAAAGAGGAGGAAGTGATTTGTGAGTCTTTGGAAATACAGCAGGTCTAGAGTCTATAATCACTCTAATATGCAGTGTGAAGAAGGAGGGTTGTACAAGATGACTCTGATTTTTAGCTGGAATCTCCAAAGGCATACAAAACCCTCACAGAAAGGAATGGAAATATAAAGGCATCAGTAACTTTGATTTATGTCCTTCAGACCCAGAGGAAATTATTTCAAAAATGAAGTAAAGAATAATGGGTAATAGGAGTGCCCACAGTCATTTTGTGACTTGGGTAAGATCACAGCTCAAAGCTAGACCAACCTTAAACTTGCATTTGTTGCGTAGACATTGCAGTAGACATCCACCCATGGACCTTTGTTCTGGCATGGTGTACCTGAACCACACACCATGAGCAGTGAGTTCCATAGTCCTTTTCTTTAAATCTAGAATTGCTTCCTACTAAAAGTCAGGGACATTTGTAGCATAAAAACATACAATTTAGAAGTTCTTATTTTAAGAAATAATTAAAATATAAGTAAGTACCAGAATTTTTTAAATAACACTGTGCTTTAGATATTGAATATCAAAGAGTGGGAGAGATGCTATGTAAATAATACAGTGCTTGAGTTTCTTTTTATATGGCATTTCTGTAATATGCCACCTTTGGTTTCATTATGTAGATGTATGTCTCATGTAATGTAAGTGTTTAAATTATTCTATCAAATTTTCATTATTACATTCTTATTTAATGCAATAGAGCCATATTTTCACTGCATGTGATATTCGTTGCTGAAATTATTAATATGTATCAAGCATGCCTTGGTTGAACCAGGTTCTATTTAAGTCAACAGAATTTATCCAAATATGTTCTCCTAAAAGGCAGTGAATTCAGAACTGGCATTTACTGAGCTCTTTTTATTGCCAAGATATTTTCCTTGATGTCTGGAAGGGAAAGATGAAAGATAAAAGATCCTTGTACTTAAAGAATTCACCCCGTATGTAGTTTAAGAGCGAACTATACAAACATAGATTGCACCACAATATAATAACAAGAATCAAAGTAGAAGTTGAGCATGAGCCTAATTTTACCTCATTGCTTAGGGAGGGCTGAAGTTAGATGTTAGCATTAGAACTGAGTCATGAATTATGAATACTTTACCAGGTGGAAAAAATAATTCTGGAAAGGAAATTTGAATAGGTGGATCACCAGCCTCAGTAGAACTGGATTGCTGCATTTTTGGAATGTCAAGCAATCCTACATAACTCAAATACTGGCTGAGTCCAGAGAAGTAGAAAGTGATAGAACTATAGAGATCTATTGTGGTTAGATCATATAGTCTCACATGGGTGAGGTGTTTTGTTTCTATGGTGGTAGCAGGAAGATAGATAATATTTCAAGCAAAGGAAATGTCCAAATGCCCCAGCTTTCTTAGAACACTATGAGTATGAGATGAGGGCAAATGTTTCTCACCAGGAAGGCTCTACATGTGGTATGAAATGTTTGCCTTTTACATAAGGCACTATCTAGCCACTGAAGGAATCTATTCAAGGAATTGAAGTGATATGATTTATGTGTTGAAAATGTTGCTTTGGGAAGCATAGAATTTGTGGTGCTGTTTAAGAAGGTGCTCAAGATGAAAGTGATTTTGACCTATAAGACAGAAAAAACTAATCTTTCTAATTTTAGGTGCAGTAAGGATAATAGAGAGTAGCATTTTAGAATTTTCTGTATTCTAGTAAGATGTAAGTACTTCATATTATGTGTGCATACTTATATGTAGATGAGTGTATAAACTCACTTTAAGTTGTCCCCATAGAAAAGTTTTTCTTACAGCCTGCAGTATCACCCTTGGTCCTTTTTTTAGATTCAGAGCTAACTTTTCAGTTTTCTAGTTGCTTAGCAGCAAGGGCAGTAGTCATGGTGTGTGGTGGCATCAGTAACATAGTAGAATAACTAGCACTGTTCTGTGTGCTTTGCCTCTATACAATCATTTGATCTTCACCACCCTCTGAATTGGACACTACTATCATCATTGTGTTGTCAATGAAGAAACTGAGGGGGAGGAAGTCAGGATGCAAACCTAATCTACAAGGACTAAGCTCTTGGCTGCTAGGACGAGTTGCTTCTGTCCTTGTTGCTGCTCCTGGTAATCATAAGGAACACTGGCAGTGCTAGTTTAAGTTACATAGTTCTTCCTGCATTCCAGGTGTGGCTCTAAGTGCTTTGCATATGTTACCTTATTTATCCCTCCCAGGGGCATTAGAGTATAGACTCTGTTGTTGCTCGTCACAGACAAAGAACTCAAGGCGAAGAAAAGCTAACTACCATTTGGAAAGTCAGAGCCAGTATGTAGGTGTAACCCACAGACTGGCTTTGGCTACGGAAGTTTATCCTGTTTGCAAGCATCATCAGTTGTGTATGGAGAATGACAAGAAGTTAAGCATCCTTTTATAGGAATGATTATTTAAACAGCAAAATAAAAAGGTCATTATATTGTTCTTTTGTTCCTTGCAACTTTTAAATTTAAATCTCTATATGAAAATTAAAATTACACATATTGGGTAGGTATCATGTAGTGTCATACAATTTGCAGTGTTTAAGCCAGATCAAACATATTCATCTCAAATGTCATTTAATGAAAACATTTGGAATACTTCTACTGGATTTTTGAGAGGAACAGTACATAATGGTCTGTAGTCACACTACTGTATAATAGCACACCAGCTCGTCTCACTCCTGTCTTTACTATAACTGAGTCCCCATTGATCGCTCCTCTTCCGTCCTTCACTCTACCCAGCCTCTGGTAGCTACCATTCTACTTTGAAATTCTGCAAAGATTACACATAGGAGTGAGATCATTTATTACATTTATTTTCACTTTGAAAATCTCTATTGAACACTACAATTGCTAACACCTGGTATCTTACATAACCACTCAGCTATGTTTAGCCTTATTTTGAGACATAAACTAGTGAAATGAGAACAAATACAATGTAGGGCAATGAAATATTTGCCATGTTCAAACTGAGGTATTGTGGAATTTGTGTGTGTCTTAATTCTGCCCTCTTCCTTTATATTTATGTGATAAGTAACTATTTTGAGGTTACTGCACTGTACTTTGTCTTATACCTTGAACTACAGAAACTATTGTCACTATTTGCCAAGTTGAATGGACATACAATTTCAATCCATATCTTATTTGATGTCTCTGTTGCATCTGACTCACTCTTTGTAACTCACTTACCAGTTAACTTCCTTAGCCCCACTTTATGATTTTCCTCATAGTGTCTAACAATTCTTCCTGTCTCCTTTTCCCATAGCCTGTATCTCTACTGCTTCATAAAAGTTAGTATTCCTCAGTCTCGGCTCACATCTTTTGTCTCTGTCTATGCTTTCCTCAAGTGGTCTTAACATATATATTCAGAAATTCTCTCATACTGATCACATGTAGTGCTTGATGGAAAATTGCACCTGCATGTTCCATTGACATCTCAAACTCAGTAAATTCAATACCAAATTCATTTTCTTTTCTGAAAGCTACTCTACTGCATTTTCTGTCCCCAGGCCACCAAGCTTTAAATCCTATTTGCATTGTACTTCCCTGTCCATTTTACTCCTCAGTGTGCATTAGGATCATCATATTAACTTTTATGGATCTTAACATTAGAGATTAATTTTCTAAAAGGCTAGGGTGTAGCCCTTGTAGAACATTCTGGAAGGACTTTTCAGTTGAGTAGGAAATTTGCCTCTTCATGGAGAACCACTCAATTCTAGATAGATGCCTCCCTCTGCTAATTTTAACCTCTAAATATTTTTTTATTTCTAAATATTTTTTGAGTCGATGCCTTTTTTGTCTTTGTGTGGCTTTGCTTTCGTCAATGCATTTACTTGTAAGAGAGAGGTGGTGAGACCAGACAGCATCCTTTTGCTGTCATGTGTGGTTTTTTAATTTTAGAAACATTCATTTTTATTTGTATTTCCTAACTATGAATTGTCAAGTGTAGTTTCTTAATCTTTCTCAATATACCACACATACTTAGTCACAGACATGGTCTCACAAGAAGTCTTCAGTTTTTTAACTGGGAATATGACATCCACATTATATACAAAGTAATAATTTCTAGATTAGGGTTATTTTTATTGGGTAAAATTATTTTGTGATTTGTACAAATACTTTAAGTAATCCTTTTAAATGAAACATGGTAATAAATTGTGAGAATGGTTTTCTAGTGGGATAGTATTAGGTGTAACTCTAATATTAACAAAGCATTTTATTAAGATAGTATTAGGTGTAACCCATTATGTACTTAAATTTAAATTCTCTGAATTCAGTCACTATTTTTCTTCCATAACATCTTTACTCCTTAAATATAATCTTTTTTATTTTTAAGATAAACCCGAATTTATTTAAAAGTATACCCAACAGTACTTGTATGTGGCTGTATAGCAACTCCTCATTTTTAACTTGTTTGTATCATTCTTATTGCCATTTTATGTGCTACAGAAAATAACATACAAGTTTTCTATTGTTATAATGATACTGTCATTTTATTAGTGTCATTTATTCACAATGCAGAATAGTGCTGTTTGTTTTGGGGAATTGGTAAGTACATATCACACATCTTGATCATTTTTGATTCCTTACTCTCTGTCATTTACTCTTCCATCTCTATTCTTGTGTCTTTTGTTTTGCTTTTTGCTGTCAAGCAGTGACTTGAAGAGAACTGGGTTTGCTCATGTCATTATTCCAGTACTTGAGATACAGGGCAGCATGTTATTTGGTGATGCACATTTAGCAGGTGATATTTAGGTCTAAAACCAATGGTGGAGTCTGTGGCAACCACTACCCACAGGTAGCAGAGGTAGCAGCTTGTCTTGTGGGTCATTTCTGTGGATTGTTTTTTGTGTGTTTTGGTAGTTTTTTGTTTTGTTTTTCTGGTAGTCATTGCTGGAGACCAAGTGATGGGTCCAATCTCTGCACTTATATCTGTTTTGTAAACATCTCATGGCCTGCATTGATCTACTTTAAGTAGCTACAGTGGTTTGTCTTTGGAAAGTGAACTCTGAATAATATAAAAACACGTTTATGTGAGGAACACTTTGGTTTTGGAAGAAAGACTTTTCTGGTCTAACTTAACTTGTTTTTTGTCCTTTTTATCTGTTCTATGGCTTCTCTCATACTTGTTGAAGTAGGTTTATAGATACCAGTGAAACCTTCTGCAAGGTCATAGGAAAGCAATTACTCCAAACTGTGATTAACATTGATTACGCTTGGAAATTTATATAAATTACAACTAGAGTATTCCAGTTCCCTAAAACAATAACCAGACTTCTGATGATCATGGTTCATTTGAGGAAGTGGTATGTGATATTCTCCTTTTATCTGACAGTGATAAGGTAATGTTTGCTCTGCTCCATGATGTTCCACTTTGGGGATGGAATTAGTGTGTGGGGCTCCATTTTCCAGGGGGAATAGCTGAGAGAGTTTTGCTTCCTCTTTCCTCTGGCTAGGCTTTCCTTTGTGTTTGGAAGCTTGGTGCATGCTTTCCAATATTACTTCTTTAACATGATACAAAATCTTTTTGGCTTAGAAAACTCTTTAAATTAAACAAAAGTTGACATGATTGAAATTACTCAGTTATGCCAGCAGTCTCCTAAAAATGTTTTTTTAATATTTGGATTTGACTGTATTGCAAGTTTTCCAAGAACTCTATCTTTGGTCTGTTTTTAATAATGCTTTTAAATGACCCTTTAAGCTTGTACAATTGTAGTGTTTGGTATTTTTTTAAAATTCGTATAGTCACATACCAGTTTTGAAAGTGATAAGCATGAGCCAGGACAATATGTTGCACAACATGATGTACTACAGTTAAGAGAAGAATGCCAATCTTTTAAAGAAATGCATTTTTTCTTTATATGTTATCTCATCACATTGAGCACATTCATATGTAGTATGGAATATGCAAGAATTTACATGAGAATTACACACATATAAGAATATATAACCCCTAGAACTAGACCTGTTATTTTTATTTTTAACTAACAGACCCTTCCCTGTTAATATAGTAAATGAGGAAATCAACAACTGCGCACAAATAATAGTATACAGCAGAAAGCTCTGGAAATTTGAGTTTTGGTACATTATGCGATATCACAAGTCAACCTCCTCTGGAGATTTAATATCCAAGTTAAGAAAATTCATGCTCTGGGCACACTGAAAGCACTTTCTTTCATGCAAGACTTTTAGTGCTTTAGTATTTCAGATACTGGACACATAGAGATGAATACGGTAACCCTAGGCTTCAATGAATGTAAATGACAATCAGGGACAAAGACCCACAAATGAATAAATGCAATGAGACAGCGTCATTAACAACTGTCATGTTTTTATGAGCCTCTGAAAACCGAGTCAATGTTTAGCATTTAAAGTTGAAAGCATTTAAATTTTTAGCATTTAAAGATAAGAGGCTCAAATAATTCAAGAAACTATCCCAAGATTATATAGCTATTAGTAGAACTAGACTTGGATTCTAACCTGTTTTATCTGAGCTTTGCTGTTATTTCATATCATTCACATGTTCTGTAGAAAACGGAGACACAAAGTTGAGGGAGAGTCATCCTTTGTAGTGTAGGGTGGGAGTTGGATCAGAATATAGGTATAAATAGATAAGTAGAAGTTTGACACCTCATTGATTATAAGGGGTAAGAATATTTCCAATGAGCAAATAATGTGAATAAGGCTTGGGAAAATTTGCATAATACACTATTTTGCAAGTTAATGTTTTCTATGACAGGAGGATATAATTAATTCGTCCATACAACCCAAGGATAATTAATTATTAAATGCACATTTCCTGCTAGAGGATATTTGAGTACCATCAACACAATGGCATGAACAAATCAACAATTCTAGAACATGTGTAGAGGAGAATCTTTCCTTAACGACAGCAGGTTTGTTCTGACATTCATTGAAGATCTGAACTATTGATGATGGTGGGCTTAATTTTATTTTTTTTACTTATTTTATAATTACACACATTTGCTAGGAATATTCCTGGAGTGTTACAAAGCAACCTCCAGATATATATCCCATAGGCAATGTTCTATACAGAGTTTTCCACCCAGTATGTGGTAGGGAAATCTAATGAACAGAGCAGCCTAGGAAGAAAGATGTGGATGGATATTGATGGAAACACTCAGATAATGAGAAACACTCCTGTTCTAGATTAAAAATTCTATTTGACCCCCAGTAAGTATAAGAAGTTATACTACATAAGGTAAAAGGGAAAGACAGGAGAACTGTATAAAAATATACTTCACATGAATGGACCAAGGAGATTTATAAAATTAACTACCATTTTTTGTGTATCTACTTACAAGTTCAGTTTCAGGCATTGTTTTCTACATTTTGCTCAGTTTCACATTCATGTTAGAGATTTCATTAATCTCACTGTGGGATGGAGCAGGTAAGGTCTGCAGAGGTGAGCTAATTAATTCCCATCCCAAGGTGCATTCAGTGGATGATTGCAGTGGAATTTATAAACTGTGTTTGCCAGATCCCAAAATCTAGAATATTTGCATTTCTATAGCTATTTATCCAGTTACTCAGCCTTACAACAACAATGTATTACCTGTGTCACGCATGAGAAATAAAAATGGGAATATGATGTCTTTTATAAGTAGTTTACTTTAGAAGGGCACAACAGGAACAATTACAAATAACTTTAATACAGTGTGGTAGCCGATATCCAATCTCACTTCCTTAATTTAGGAGCTTAGCAAATCTGGGCAGACTCTTTGAGCTGTACTTTTTCTTTGAGGCAAGTAAGCTTGTTAATAATGTACTTCCAGGGGTTTTATGAGGATCGAATGGGACAGTACATGCAAAGCACTTAGAAACAGTCCTCAGCACATAAAATTGCTCAATAAATAATAGCTTAACTCTGTACATACAGGGTGCAGTGGGGTCACAGAGGAGAGATGCCCAGGTCTGCCTGGGGGCAGGTGGCAGGGATGGGGGAACGCAGAGGGTACAGGGTGGTCAGGGATGTCTCTCAGGGACAGGTAACATCTGAGTTAAGTTTTACAGATATAATGGGAATTGGCAGCGTAATAAAGGTGAAGGCAAAAAATAAATCATTTTAAGCATGGATGATGGCATGAGCAAGGGTATGGAACAATAGTTTGCATTTGTCTGCACAAATTATCACAGGTAAATAAATGCTTTGTGTATTTGTTAGCAACTACATTGTAGAAAGTGCAATATTTCATATTGCAGGCCTTGAAAGTGTTCTTCTGTTCCTTTAATAAAAAAAGATAACTGAAAGTGCAGAGGTTATTGAACAGCTTTAGGCAATTTGTCCAGTCTTGTCTGGATGGCTTTCCAAGCTATGAGGAGGACCATAGGTCTGTATAACGTGGCAGCTAAGAAGCCTAGGTGAGTATTTACAGCAGCCCAGGTAGGAAGGATGAGTGCATTGGTGCCACAATAGACCAAGAATAGAGAGAACTAGGCCAATTTAAGAAATATTTAAAAGGTAAAGTGCAAGAATTTTGGAGTAAAGAAAGTGACTGAAGAACAACTCTCCTGTTTTGGCCTGAGTTTTTTAGGTTAGGTAGTGGTACCACCAACAAAAGGAAAGAGCGGTAGCAGGTTTAGAGAAGGTAGGGGTAGTCCTGTGTTGAAAATAGGCTTTCATATGGGCAGAAGTCTAATGTGCGTCTAGAGCAATAACATAGCTGAGCTGAGGGTATGGATTGGGCAATCTCTGGTTTCTGAGGTACACGATTGTGCTTAGGGAGGGAGGGGAGATAGGAGGGAGAGCTTTAAATGTTCATGGTCTTAGATTTTACTAAGCCAACCTTTCTCTTACCTGGGATGGAGAAAATGTGTGAAAACAATATAGCCCTCCCACATTCCCCTGCTTAGACAACTTAATGATGTTGGAGTGGGGGGGTATAAGAGGAAAACACAGTTTTATACAGAAAAAGAAAACAAGTTACAGAGTCTTAAGTAGGAAGTCTTGTGGAGTTGGCAGCCTTACCTTAAGAATTGGCATTTAGTCTGCACAAACTATCAGAGTACATTTACCTGAGTCAAACATGAGTCTGACCAAAGTTTTGGCTTTCAAATGTATACTTTTTTTCAGTATTGGGGTTTGAACCCAGGACCTTTGTTGTGAGCTACAACCCCACCCCAATTCCTGGGCTTTTATTTGTTTGCTTATTGATAGGGTCTCCCTAAGTCAGTAAGTTGGCCTGGCTGGGCTTGAACTCGTGATCCTCCTGCCTCAGTCTTCAAGAGTGCTGGGATTGCACACATGGTTCCCCATGCCCAGCCTCAAATACACACTGTACTTTCCAATCTTGTGTTCTTTCCTTTCTGAATTAGTTTTCTTGTTGTCACCATGATGACAGACATTGCTTCAGAAACTTTCATAGAGATGTTCTGAATTAGCACAAATTGGATCTGTAGGTTACCTAAAATATTTATGATGTCACAGACATGCTAGGAAGATTAACTTGGATATCAGGTGAAGATTTTAGCCAGCACTCTGCCTCTGCAGTGTATGTGGACCTTTGAAAAAATTAGTGATTTATTTGAACCTTAACTTTCCCGGCTGTGAGGGTAATAATGTCTCTTACTGGCATATTCTAAGTGTTAAATTATAGGTACTAAGAGATACAAAGCTCTTGGCAGACAATAGATGCTTTGTAATTATTGGTTGCTATTCTAATATTATCAGCATTATTGGTTTTTGTTATTTTTCAGAAATTTGGAATTTAGAGATAAAATTGTGTTAGAAGTTAGTTACGTATGATAGCCGTACTATGTACTAAGCACTCTGACATTATACAGCTATTTACAGATTTTATCCTGTCCGCATACCTGGACTGGGAGTTCTAGTAGCACATCCATTTCATAGAGGAAGAGCCTGAAATTCAGAGGTTTGTCTAGTGACCTATTTGGAAGTGAGAAAGCTGCATAGATTGTGAAAAATTTCCTTTCACCATTCCCTAAAAGGAAAACTTGACTGTAGACTTCTCACGTTTCCAAAATATATGTGCTACATATGTCAGTTCAGGTGGTTAGCGAGATTTTCTAACATGAGCTAATACGCTTGTAAAATTGCTCTAAGGCTCTACTCACATCATGACACTGAACAATGTGCCTCTCTCATTGCAGCCTGTGAGACTGAAGCTGGGAAAGTGTACCAGGTTTCCTCTAAAGAGCACATGCAGCCTTTCAGAGAAAACATGGAACAATTCATTGTTCAAGGTAAAGTTCAAAGAGATGTGTTTTCCTTCCTCTTCTGCGGAAAGGTGGGAGGCATTTTTAAAATTACACATGGATTTGAAAGGGATTGTTCTGCCATTACAAATGAGACCCAGTTGGGTTTAATCATGAGTCACAGAGATGTGAGAGGCTAGCAATTTGTTAAATAGGCTGTTCTGCAGATAATGTTCCTATTATTGTTGCTTTTTATTTCATGACAGTAAATATGCTAGATAGTAATTAAAGTGGCTCATACTTCTAAAGACATTAAATTCCTAGGTTTTATGTTATAGAAAATTAGATATTCTCTTCAGTTTTGACTATACTTATGACCTCAGTTTAAATCTAGTATTTGTTTAGCTTGTCAAAACATTGTACCCAAAGGACAAAGCACAGTGATGGTTTTTTAAATCTCAGAACATTATTTGCTATTTTTTATAGGCTACACTAATACCTCTAGATATTTAACACCTTTCTTCCAAAGCTTACAACCTTTATAAATATCATCTCATTGACACGTCCTACATTCCTGAGATAAACAGGAATGAAACATTTCAGAAGATACTAAAGAAATGATTTTTTTTTAAAGAGGAAAAAACCTCCTAAAAGGCCTGCTGTTTGAAGTCATTGAAACTTACAGTTATATCAAAGCCTTTGCTACTCAAAACATTTCAGCTTTGGAATGTTCCATCTCATCTGAAGATCAGATTTGTATCATGCGATGCTCTGGGAAAGTTCCTGCTCTTTCAGAAACTCTCCTAGAGGCTGATATGGCCTGAGACTGAGGCCAAGTAGCACTCTAAAGGTTGGCTCCATCCTCTGTGTATAGGCTATGATTTTTATAGTTTATTTAAGTGTCATTAATGATGATTTACAATGAATGAGTCATGTTACAATTGGATTAAACATAAGCACAGCTTTTTTTAGATGGGAAAAAACTATTTAATCATGTAAGATAATCATGAAGATTGAAACAGAACTCTGTTGAGGTTCATAAATCAAAGTGATTGTCACTTTCAAATGCAGCACTCCTGGTGGAAAACGTACTGACTGACTCCTAAAAAGGCTTTTGACCAAGATCATTAGTCCTGTAGTTACATACGATAGGAACTTGTAAACTCGTTTTGTTCTTAGTGGTGATAAAACTGAGTCTTGATATTTTTTTTCATCCTCCGGAATTTTAAGATCAACAATATGCAGCTTGTAAAAAAACGTAACTACATGTTTGAAAACTACATAGGTAAAAGCATGGAACATCCACTTGTGCCTTGTGAGAAAGAGTCCTTAGTTCTTGAACTTACTCAAAAAGAAATCAAGCAGTTTGCTCGGTTCTACATCCAAAATATAACAAACACTGCACACATTGATATGCACGTTATGTAGTTTATTTGAAATTTTATAAACTTGTATTTTCATAGGTCAAAGTTTGAGGGTCTTTTTGTTTGTTTTTGTTTTTTAAGAGAGAGCCTCACTATGTAGTGCAGGCTGGCCTTAACCTCACTATTTAGACCAGGCTGACCTTGAACTCATGACAATCCTCTTGACTCAGCCTTCTGAGTACTGGGAATATAGGCATGCACCACCATGCCTGGCTGAGGTTACTTTTTTAATGACTGAATCTTTGTCATTTTATAAAAATAAACAATGAAATTGTATTTTGTAATCTGTTTGGAGTTTACAAACTATGCTTCTATACCAAAGATGACCAGCCATAAATGATGTCTTTGAGAATCATTTCTGATTAGTCAGTGATCAGAGACCTTTGGGGTTTGTTTAGTATTTGACATGTAGGGTAGATAGGGTTGCCCAATCATATTAAATGGGTAAATATCTCCTTAAATTTTTAATTTCCCCAAAAGATCATTTAACCTATTCTTATGAAATTCAGATATTAGCAATTTTATACTTCTGTATATTAAATAAAATCCTTTATGTTGCAAGGATAATAATTCTTGTTTCATATGTATTATAAGCAAGTAATGTATTATTTGTAAGTAAAGCTAATGCATTAGTTAGCTTTTAGTGGCCAGGACAAAATACCTGACATTAACATTTTAAGAGAAAAGAGATTAGACTTGGCTCATGGTTTCAGGAATTTCAAGCCATGGTTGACCAGCTCTAAGGCAAAAACATCAGGGCAGAAGACATGGCAGAGTAACACTGCCCATTTCACAGTAGCCTGGAAATAGTCGGGGAACAGCACTTGAAAGGAAGGGGAAGGAAGCACTCGAACAAGATGAGTCTCCTCACAGTTCTTCCACCACTTCCCATTGCCTTTTTGATTTATTGTCTAGTTCTACTCAAATGTTCTGTGACTATTCGTTGATTAAAAATATTTGTTGCTGCAGATGTACCTCTGTAGTAGCGTGCATGTTTAGCTTATGCTGGGCCCTGGGTTCTACCCCTGGCACCATGCACACATACATAACATTTGCTCTGTTGCTATGTTTTCTATGAGGCCATGCATTGCTTTGGATATATATTACAACAACGTGTACGAAAAAGTCTGTGTCTTAATTGCTTTTACATTCTGGATTATCTGAAAGACAGATGATAGCAACATAAACCACAACAGAAAATCCTTTAGAAAAACACATTGGCTAATTTTAAATGTACAGTTAAAAAGTAGATTTTTAAGTATCTGTCTCTTACATTTTTCTGAAAACAGTTTTTGCCTCTATTTCTTCTAGTTATCAGGACAAAATTATAAACTGGAAAAATACCACCTTAGTACAAATAAAGTGTGTCAAATCTTTGCTTGTATTCAGGTTTTATCACAAATAAAAGACCGTACTTACATCAGCCTCGGTGTTCAACTTAGCATCTATAGGCTGGTTCTTGTTTTCACATATCTAGCTTTGTTTTCTAATGTGCTTCATTCTCAAAATCTAAACTCTCTCAAACAATCCACAAAACAGAGTACCTCTGACATTGGCTGAAAGTTCTTATTGCATTAAATCCCACAGCATAGCAGGAACACTTCCCATCCTTGTAATTCAGCTATTGTATTGTTTGTGGGCCACATTCTAATGATCATTGTGGATTTCATCTAGCCCTGAAACCCACTGATTCATCTAATTTTTTCCCTCCCTGTTTTCCTTGTTCTACTCAAGCCAAGATTTCATGGTCTCTGTTTAAACACCCCGTTCCTTGAGAATGCCCCTCATTTCTTGTCTCCAATAGGCAAGTTTCATGGATTTAGTCTTGTTTCTGCAAGACATTCATTGTTTCTAAGGGCAGTTACACACAAGAGCTAAATTGAGACAAACTGGACCTTCAAGTAGGAGACACTTAGAAGATGGTTGTGGTAGACTGTTAGGGAAATGTGACATGAGGAGCCCCATTGGGAGATGGATAGAGGTACTGAACTCAGCATAGCAGTCTGCAATTGAGGATTAGACACCAGAAAATGATTGTACAGTAGAGGTAGTCATCATTGAAAGAAAAGAGTAAGTAGGGCCAGGGATAGTATTTTGGAGGAGAATAACATCCAGTAGGATGGACAGAGAAAAGCACCTGCATGTGTAAATAGGCAGGAAGGAAACTGAGAGTGGTTGGTGTGGTAGAAGTTTGAATTGGAAAGAGTTTCAGGAAAAAAGGAATGATCACAGTAGTGTGTGTTCAAATGGACTGAACAATATCTAAGACTGTGAGCATGAAACTGGAGCTCACTGGTAATCTGAATAGAGTACTTGTCTTGGGCTTGACACAAACCTAAGCTAGTACTCTGAGCTTTAATATTTTAAAGTGAGGAAGTGAGGAAGCAAAATGATACCACTCTGCAGCAGTTTTTAAAGTTATTGTGTTGTTGAGGGGCAACTGACTGAAGCCTAAGTGTTTGAACTATTTAATCAAAGTTACTATAATTTCGCTTATCATTATTTAAGTCATTACATGTGATGAATTTGATTTGGTGCATTTGTGATGAAGAAAACTAATTCTTAATCTCCAAATTGTTGTTTAGCATTTATGTGTATGTTCTGTTAACATTTTTGGTACCTTTTTCAAAGTAGTATCAGAACAGGAAATAAAAAAGATGAAATTAAGTGCATGTGCTAGGAAGCCTCATGATTTCTCCCAGAACTCAGCATAATTTTTTCTTTTCTCATTGCCCTCTTTATTTCTGAATCCAAGTTGTGTCCTACATAAAGTGAGTGTACACAACCATATTCTTGTTGCCAACTTATGGAAGGACCTTAGATGTATTGAATTTCTATTATATATTTATCTGCTTGTGTTGAGGTCACTGGGAAAGAAGTAGGAGTCAAGTTCTCTTGTTGGCTTTTGCTGTCTTTTTTACACACGCGCTATATTTTGACATGTATGTATTTTAAAACTTAATAAAAGAGGAAGTGTCTCTCCCCACATTAATAAATGAAGTCCCTATTGTGATTTTATAAATCAAAAATAGCTAATATGCTTTTTCAAGATCCTCACTTCCCCTTTTCCCAAATATTTCTTCCATAAATTAAGTGTAGTAAATTCAAGCTGAATAATTCCTGTGGGGGGAATAGAACCAAGATGAAAATGCATAAATCTGTAATCACATGCTTATAATTAGAAGGGTGTTGACATATCAAGCCTTCAATATACAATCTCTACTATTGGTAATACTATACTTGAGGATGAAGAGATGGCGAAAGCAGTGGTGGTTAACTATGCCAAAGATTGTCAAGTCTACAGAAATGAGGCTCTTGTATCAGGAATGTATCCATAGCACCCTGTAAGAAATGCTCCATCCTCAGCACAGGGTGACCATATTTGGTGTTGCTCTTATTTCTGTTTTGGAAAATACCATATAAAACTTTCTGCAATTATGAAAAAGGCAAATGTGATTCTTTTAAAGTAATCTTGCATTGACCATTTGCAGTTGAAAAATAAGCATCACTTTTTTAAACAATTGTTTGTATTCATCATCTATATGATAATGTAATGACTATTAAACCTTCATACTATTTATACTATGCTAAAGAGTTAACAGAAACCCATTGATACTCTATGTGATTTTAATTTCATAACTCTTTGGGGACAGTCCAAGTAGCCACAACTACCCTATTTAGCAGTGAGAAAAGTGAGGCTCAGAAGGCCCCCTCAGAAATTGACTAAAATCACACAATAGGTGGCTAAGTCATACTGGAATTAAGACCTTCTAAATGAACTGGGAAGTGTATTTTATTTTCAGTTAAAAACTATAATAAAATAATAGAGAACCCAGAAAAGAGCAGATAAGGCAATTATGTAATATCAGGTGGTAGAAACTATAAATGTCACATGAGATGTTTGGTTATACAAAAAAATTTCCCAAAAAGACTGAAAAATGGAAAAACTTTTGTACAAATGGTGCATACATATATGCACCATTCATCAAATAGACCAAGCCCTTCCCAAATCTATTGATAAGCAGTGATTCCACTGTACCTTTTCTGCCGCTGTTAATATTTGAGAAGCAAGAATTTGAAGTAATTGTTCTGCAAAGAATAGTTTACATTGCCACTTCTCCCTGAGTGTTAGATTTCCATTATCCGTAATCCTTCATTCTGCAAGTGTGGATGAGAATTGATCTAAGAACCTCTGAGGAATGAGGGAGAATCCATTCCACACAGGAGTCCCTGACAACTGCCCGTCTACCAACACTACAGACAGTATCTCTGCAGGGCCTCCCAAGCTGTCTCTTTCAGACCTAGTAATGACAGACCTCCAGTAAAGATTTAGCTCACCAATGAAAGAATGAAGAAATGACTGCCATTTCTACTCACGGTCTTGTTTCTTGGGCCCTGTGTTCCCTCATATGTGAATGTTGTTACCACTCATATGGTTGTCCAGGACTGGAAGCTTGGCCTGATTCTACATTTCTTGGTGAATGAGAAGTGGAAATATTCAAGTACTTCATGCTTCTATTCAAAAATTCAAGAATTTAGCAGAATATAAGTTTTCTTACTCTTTCCTCTCTTTTCAGAGATAATTTATATGTATAAGCACACACATATATATATGTATATATGTATATATATATATGTACTTGTTTTATGTGGATATATGTTCTATTTGATTCTGTGACTCTTGCTCTTTAATTTTTATTGTGAAATATTTTTATTGTGAATAAACCAGTTACCATAAATTAGTTGAAAGTTTTATTATTTAATTTTTGGTCTCTTCTACTTTGAAAATCATATTCTTTATCTTTGTCCCTGTGATGCATAGCTATGGTATTTTAACACAATCCTTATTTTTATGAGGCATATAATATAATGTCTTAAAATTCATGCTCTAAATGAAAGTAGTTACTGCAGTGAAGCAAATGAATATATCCATCATTTCATTTAATTACCCTTGTGTGACAAAAGTTCCTAAAAGATACTGACTGGGAAAATGCTCATTATGCAGTACAATATTTTTATCTGTAGTCCTTATACTTTATATGTCTTGGTGTATTCATTACTGCAACTTTGTATGCTTTTACTCTTTCTACTCCTGTGCATTTGAGGGATTTTGTTTTGATTTGTTTATTTCATTTTTGCTGTTTTGAAATTCCACATATATGTGACATCATGCAGTATTTTCCTTTCAGTCAACACAGTTCTTTATCAAAGTGTAAAGCCACTATTTTTACTTCTCTTTAAACAGCAAAAGTCCTTAGAATATTGTAACATTATTCTTACCCACCTATATGCCATTAGTTTCCAGTGTTTCTTTCCTATTCTATTTTAAATTCCTACAATATAGAATTCCTTTTTTTAATTTTAAATTTAACAATACCATTTTCTTTGCTCACTATTTCTTCACATTATGCCTGCCTTCTAAGGTTGTTTTTCTGCTCTCTGAACTTCACCCTTTAACTGTCACTTTGGTGTAAACTTTGGACTGTAAATTTTTGTGTGTTTGGAAATATCTTTATATCACACTTGTTTTTCAGAGATAGACTTGCTAATTATGAAATTCTGGGTTCAAAGTAAATTCCTTTCAGCTGTCTGGAAGTCTGATGCCTCTTTTCCCTTGCTGTGCTGACAACTCTCCTTGGTTCCAATTTTGTTTCTTGCTTTCTAATCTAAATTTTTCTCTCAGGCCCTTTTATGTTTTTATATTTCTCATTATGTTTGTTTTGGCTAGTAATCAGGAGGCACTACCAACTAAGAATTATTTTAAAATAAATTCTTGCCTTGCATTTTGGAATCACACAGTATGCGCTGGGGCCCAATGCAATGTGGTGGCCCGGGGGAGTTAGGACTCTCAGGTAAACAGATCCCCTTCTAACCAGAGCTACCATGATGCGGACATATTGACTCAGTGTCTAATTTTAGTGAGGTAATACTTTTCATTTCTTTCAAGGTGTTTCTGGGTACCTTGGAGAATATGAAGCCTGTTCAAAATTTTTCTGTGTGACCTTTGAAAAACAGAGTTGCTGGATTTAGTGATACCCCAGAGCAGAGCCGGTATGCCTCTTTGGAATCCTGCTTCTGTTTGTTTTCATGGCCTCAGAGAATTTTCCTGATTTTTTTTTTAATCTAACTCAGCCATGCATTCAATTTTATTTTAGTCTACCTATTTTTTTTTTTGATGCTCTTCATTGTGAGACTCTTTGGATAACTAACCCACTGTATTGTTGAAAATAGAAGTCTATCTTGTTTGCTTATATTAAAGTATCTTTAAAGTCATTTGAACCAATAAGTTCATCCTAATGATTTTATACTATTTCACTCTAAAAATGCACCAGAACTTATTTCCTAGCTTCTCTACTTATGTTTTTTCCTACCACATTGCTTCCAAAAGTAAAAGATAATAGTAAATAAATGTATATGTTTTGCACATTGCACACCTAAATAGTTCAGCTCTACGTGTTGGGCTACTGGGTCAAAAGAAATATTAGCCTCATTGCTGATGCCTCCTTTTCTCACGGCTCTGCACCCTTGCTTTCCTCACCTAATCATTACTAAGTCCTCCCAGTCACTTCACTCATAACCACTGCACTGTAATCCCACTGCATTGGCCTGATTCCAGCTCTGAATAATTCGTCACTTTTATGATGCCAACCATTTCCTTTCCTTTATTACTCTCATTCTGTTATAATCCAATCACCAAAAACCTCATGATAATCTACATTCTTATGGAAAGGACTGAATTGGCTTAGAAACATGATCATTAAAGTATGTGAGTATTCATGAGGATGTAGGTATGTTTAAAATACTATGTGTAGCTAATATCCATTAAACTATGATATATATTATATATTATATATATATTATTATATATAATAAATCAAAGCTTTTATTCTTTAATCTTAGGTTCAGAGCACTTGAATGAGTTCAACCAGAAATATGAATCCTGACTAAATTGTTATACTTTTGTAGCAGAAACCCATATACAGCTCTTAATAACTAATGTGAAACTTTGTAGTTTGTTGTTTCTTTTGAAGAAAAATGAGCTAGTTCTTGAATTCATGACTAGCATTTTTAGAATTTTAAGCCTTTTTTTTCTTGGTATAAGCAGGTCTGGCATAATTAATCCTACAAGTTTCTATAGTTACCCATTTCTGTAGTTTTTAAAGAAATACCAACATGCTGATTGAAAGGAAATACTCAGAGCAAATTTAACCATTTAGAATTAACAAATTTTCAGATTAATGTCTAAAATATGCCTATTTCTTGGCTTTCTGCTTGATATATGTTTCTTTGATACATGTCCGTCTGTCCTTCCTTCCTTCCTGAATAAGTTCCTTTCCAATTTCTCACTGTATAGATTTGCAGGTGTAAAATTCTTTCAGCATGTAATTGATTGAGTATTGTCTGTTTATGGACATTTTCTTTGATTATATTCTCAGCTGTTGTGTTAATATGGTTTCTATTACTATGACCAAATACCTGAGATAAGCAATTTAAAAGGAAAATTTTGGCTCATGGATTTAGAGATTTCATTCTGTAGTCACTTGATTCTGTTGCTCTGCGCCTGTGACACCACACTGCATCACGGAGGAAGTGTGTGACAGAAGCCACCTGTGTGCCTCAGTGTGACAGGAAAGAGACAAAGAGGAGTAAGTGTGGTCCTGCTATCTCCTGCAAGCTCACCCCCTCTTCCAGTGGCCTGACTTCCTTCTACTCAATGCTGCCTCCTAAAGGCTCCATCTCCTCCCAGTCGCACAATGGGATAGGGACCAAGCCTTAAATACATGGGTCTTTGGGGGACACTCTTACACTGTAGCAACTGGTTGTTGTCATATTTCTGTATCCACATTTTAGGATATTACTCTTTTGCTTTCGGTTTGTAAAGTTTCTGATGAGATGCTTGTACTGGTTTTCAGTCACTGCTGTAGCAAGTTACCACGAATTTGATGGCTTAAAGAAACAGTTTTATTATGATATAACTCTAATGGTGAGAAACCTAAAATTGGGGGAAATGATGGTGTGAGCAGCAGACGCAGTTCTTTATCTTTTTCTCTGATTCCTCTAAAGAATGTTTGGATTTATGTACACAATGACTTAAATAACATATGACTCAGTTTGACCCCTTACGGCTGTTTTTGACCTTTGCTTAGGCTAATCTAGAGTATTCTTTACACCAGTGACACATTAGTCCTGCTTGTGAGGTGGCCTCCTCACTGGGGTCTCCGATGACAGTCCTATCACAAGTGGTCAAAGATGGCTTGCCATTCTGACGCTTCAGTCTTCAAACGTCTCCTGACCCTGAAAGAAATTTGGGATTTGTTCAGCTTGTAGTTTCTTGGTAGTTCTTCACTTGAGCTTGTAGAATTTCTCTGTGTACAGATACTACTTAATACCCAGCAAAAACTCAAAGAGACCTCAGGGCAGGTTACTTCACTTTCTTTTCTGCAAGGATGTTTCTCTCCAGATTTCTATCCCTCAACTTGCAGTGACCGACCTCCCAGAGCTCACGTCTACATTTCCTCAACTCAGCAAGACTCCTCAGCTTATGTGAACTTTCTGTCTCAGGTCCCATGATTTGGAAATTGTTTTTCAGCAGAAATTGAGGACAATTGAAGGCTCCCACAGAGATCAGAGTCCCAAGCTACTTGTCCTTTATATAAAAGCTGCTCTTTAATATATTTTATGTAGTCTTGTAGCTAATTATATAGTAACAGGTTGAATTTGATCCCTGGAGAGTTAAGAAGTGTAAGGGTCTTTCCACAACATTAGATCAAGCTCCGCCGAGGTCCTTGGCTTTGATTATTGTAATATCACACTATAGAAGTCTGGGCCTGCCTCTCTGAACAGCTTTTTTGATAACTGTTTTCCATGATACTTCTCACATTTTTTCCTTATCTTTTCTTTTTATGACATCTTGACCTGTGGTGCACTTTTGCTTTTGAGCCTTTTTCTTACTACTTTTCATACCTCTTACTTACTACTTTTTCTTACTCACTTCTCTCTCAGTAGGTAAATGAGTGTTTCCCTTGATTGCCCTCATAAGGAAATTGACAGTGTTATGACTTTGGAGTCAGCCTATACCAGTTTAAATCTTGTCTCTTTCATGTAATACTTCTGATATCTAAAGTGTTTGAATTGCCAATTTCCTATTTGTAAAGTAGAATAATTATAATGCATTTCATGTGGAGATTTTATTATTGCGGGTTATTGTATATAAAAAATTAGAATAGTAACATCAACATCACCCATATTAACATTCCCACTTAGACATATCTATAACAGCTACATAGCATAAATTATCTCTCCTCACTATTTTCTTGAAAGACTGTATAATATTTATTTATATATGAACCACAATAAAGTGTCTAAAAAATGTCCTAGACCCTCAAATGTTGGCTGAAATACTGTAATGTTGTTTGTGGCTTTTTTCCCTAAGATAGAAATGCCTTAGCCTTCAAGCACTGTTTTGACAAATAAGATTAGAAAGAAAAGGAAACACATTAGGAGGAGCTTTTTTAGTTTTCAGATTCCATTTTAAGCCATTTTGTGTTTTGATTTTTTGGATTGGCAAGTTGGAATTGGTTGGTTTTGTCTTTAATACTGAAAGCTCAGTCTTAAAACATGCATTTTCCTATTTTTAGTTAAAAGCTCATAGAGATTTTTGTTTTATCAGAAGGATCCTACTTTAGTAAGGGAGTATGCTTGAATTATCTGCTTCACCACGTGGTACTTTTGTTGTTGTTGTCGTTGTTAGTTTGTTATTTTAGGTCTTTCTGTACCAGGAATTGAAGTCAGTGTCTTGGGCTTGCCAGGCAGGTGCTCATGCCACTGAACTACATCCCCAGCCTCAACTGTGATGTTATTGCATGGTAAAGAAAAGAGAAAGGGATTGTCCTATGTATGCTGTTGTTTCTGTGCTGCTTTAGTGAAGCTCCATCAGAGATTTACTTTGTCTTTTCAGTGGAGTCATGTATAGATTTTATATGTGATTGGATATAAAAGATAGGAGGCATTAATAATTTTTCTAGTTGAAAATCAACAATTCTTTGACCTTAAGAGTCCACAGAATGTGGAAATCATTTATGAATATAATATTTACCAAGGTCTTTTCCACTTTTGGGTTTAATGTAAAGATTTAGAAAGAAATTTCACTATCACTTTAAAAGTACATAAGGCTAGGTGATTAATAGTGCATGGATTTTCTATATTATAATGTTGGCCAAAAGCCATATATCAAAATTTTGAAATATCTATTATTTTTTATTGTATGCATTGCTTCAGTTTTTTTGAATAGCAGTCATTAATATATTGTGTTTATAGATACCTGGATTTCTAGCAACAAATGTGTATAAATTTAAATGTACAAAAACTGAAATAACTCTCACTATTAACCAAAAGGTAGTGATGAGTTATTTCAAAGACCAAGTTGCAATTTGATATTTCATAGGTCTTAGCTTTTTGCCTTCCAGGATTATTCCATAGCATTTATTTTATCATCCTTAAGAATATTTTCAGTGTAAAGAAAGGAATGAATTGGGCTTTAGCTTTTTCTTGTTCTATCTAAAGAAAGATATTTGGATCCTCATACCTTGATATATACAGACTATCTAAATTTATTTGACTTTTGGTTCACTGTCAAAAGGAGAAGTATCTGAAAAGTCACAAAATCAAAGCAATGTATCTGCAGTTAAGTAGCAATTTTAAATGACTCAGAGGAAAGGCACTGCATCTGTCTAAAAAATAACCCATACTGGCTGCACTTAAAAGCAGTCAAAATGCACATTCATAGCTAATTATAAACAAAAACTAGTTAACACTTTAAATAAAAAGAAAAATAGCAAAAAGATTTAGCGCCTAGACAAACAGATGAAAGGGTTCTGAGTCGCCTTCCATCTGATATTACTCAAATGCAACTCTGTCTCCAATTACCTGGGAATATGTGGTATTCCCTCAGGAAAGCTCAAGATGAGAAAGGGCGTCCATTCCGTGCCTCTGCTTTCTCAGTCATTCGGAACAAGATCAGCAGAAATATTTCACATTGCAAAAGAGACTGGAGCCAGACGGTGACTACAGACACTAATCACAGGGTCAAAATAGTAACTTAGTAGGACAACAACCACCAGGAAATATTTGTGGAGACAGAGATTTTGGGGGACGAAGTATTAATCCTCTTGAAGAAGACATTACCAAATGCCAAAATGCTGAAATAGGATCAGTAAAATGCTATTTTTAACCAGTTACATATTTTAGGAGAGAAAAGTAACCAAATAAGTAAGTAAAGATATGTCCTACATTTCCTTTATGGTCCCAGTTTAAAGCCTTTCTCTGCTCCAAGTTGCATCTCTAACGTTTGAGATTTGGGGGATCTTGGGGAACATTATTATGAAAATCACAGATGCAATTTGAATTATTAACCAAGGCACAGGATTAAGGCTTGTATCTAGATGTCCCCCCAGAATCTCATTAATTTATGAGTGGAAAGTTTCAAAGGTGGTTGGATTAGGGTGTGAATGTGGATTAAGGGTGTGATCCTGGGATTAGGGTGTGGATAATGGGAACCCCCACCCTGGGTATGGATGGCACCAATCAATAGGCTTGTAGCCTGGATAGAATATAAAGCGACAGAAGGAAGGCAGCCGTGCTGCTTGTTGTTCTGCTGCCTTCAGCCAGCCACACCATGAACTGTTTCTCCTCTGTGTGCCCTTCCACACCACTCTGCGTCAGAGCCAGGTGACTATAGCCTGAAACCTCTACAAACTGTGAGCCAAAAATAAACCTTTCTACCTTTAACTTTGAATGTTCTAAAGTATGTTGTCTCAGCAATCAAAGAGTAACTAAGACACCCAGTTTGCCTCTGAGAAGTAGCAACTGGCCGATCAAAATTTCTAGGGTCTGTTTTTCTCTATAGTTTAAGATCTATTAAATAAAAGTTTTGTATTCCCTGGAGATTATTTGTATAAACCACTTTTTACTTTGCCTTTTTTCTTATACTATATTACCCTGTTCTTCCCCTCTAAGGTAACTAGAGGATTGATTGCTTTATTTCATTGTCTTGATCCTCAACCCACCCCACCTCCACTAATTCTCTTTTCAGTATACCAAATTGGGGTCCATTTGTTGGGCAGTGGATCTCAAACATCAAACTATGAATGGTTACTGGAGTATGTTTGGGATAAAAAGGCCTATTTAAAGAAGTGTTGCAGACTTTTTAAAACATAATTTTGTCTTTAGGATTTCAGTAAGTTTTTGCCAAATTGGTGAAAATACCATCATCTTATAGCAATTTTACTTCCTACTGTGAGCATTTAAGAGCATAAAAAGTCTGCAATGCCATTAGCCTCTGCTTGTGCTGTATGCCTTGGGAATTTTCCATTTTAGGTTTGTTTAAACAACTGTAGTACTGGATGTAGTTGCTTAGGTCTGTAGGTCCAGTTACTAGGAAGGCTAAGGCAGGAGTTCTGGGACAGCCTGAGCAGCATAGCATAACCCATCTCACAAAAGAAAACAAAAAGAAAAACAACAATATACAAATTTAATAGAAAGACCAAAAAAGCTATTAAATATATTTTACAGTTATTGCCAGATTTTATAATGGTTTGGGGCCATAATTTCTCTGTAGTGATAAAGAGACACTATAATTTTAACACAGTGAGTGTCTTAATTCTGCATCTAGATTCTGTATAGAAGAATTAAAAGAATTTATGGTGCTTCTATCATGGATGACCTGTCACATTTTGCAAGCAATGTGTCCCTGTCATTTTTAGTAGTCATAGCAATATGGAAATGATAGGAAGAACAAGAAGAGCGTTACTCCACATCAGGTGATCTACCAATTATTTTACCGGATGATGAAGCAACTCCAGGAAAAAGAATTACCCTGCTTTAATGATCAAGAAAAGGTATTTCACCAAAGTAATGGTCACAGTTATGAAAATCTACAACCCCGTGGCTCAAGCAGAATTCACATTTGGGTTTGTCTGATTGGAAATATGATATTTGGGGCCCGAACACGGCTTCACAGGATCTGTAAATGAGCAGTGAAGTGGAAAGGACCTCTGGTGAGGGGAGTGTAGACTTACTTTATGGTGCCAGATGCAGAGGTGCTTGCTCCCTGACACCTGAGCTCTAAGCATCCCTCAAGCTCTGATGTGGATTAGAAGTCAAGCAGATCCCTCAGTCAGGAATGCCGGGGCCACCTGCCAGGGAGGTCTCCTGTTGGTCTGTTGTAAGTGCTTTGCTAGCTGTCCTCAGCGCTCTTCTCTATGACTGGTTAGATCTTCAGCTGATACATCGAGGAGAAAAAATGGTGTACCTGTAAGGAAATTCGTCTTACTTGATGTAAAAATTTGAAACCTTTTATATCTCTTATTTCATGTAGTTAGTTTAGTGTACTTTGTTAATTTTTTATTTTTATGGTTTTTTGTTTTGGTTTGGGGAATGAATTTTGAATTCAGGGCCTTCACACTGGACTACATTCCCAGCCCCCGCCTTAATTTTTTTAATTTTGAGACAGGATCTAGCTAAGTCATTAAGTTGTCCAGGGTGGACTCTAACCTGCAGTCCTCCTGCCTTAGCTTTCCAGAGTGTTGAGATTACAGGTATGCCCTGTAAAGCAAGCCCAGTGTACATTATTTTAATCACATTTAGTGATCACATGTTATAAATATGTAGGAAACTGTTGTTGAAAAAAAAAAGGCTGGCTTTTAAAGCTCTTCACAAATCTGTCTGTGTCATCAGGAATTGACTGCAAAGAATTTTTATGCTTCTAAAAAATAGGTCAGGAAATGTAAAAAATCCACACTGGTGTGTATGTTATATATAGAAAATGTTGCAAAGCCACGGTTGAGATGTCTACATGCATCGCGGTGGCAGCTCACAGCCTGTGCGAGTTGTTCCTCAGACTGAAAAAAAATGCGGATTTGGGCAACACATGCACTTAGCTTGCATGTACCCTGAATAAATGGCTGACCTACTTTATTCCAAACAATGTCTTCATTTTCAATGATTAAATTATATTCGATGTGATATGTTTGGCCCCAAAACCTAAAGCAACCACTCTATCTGTGAATGGGTTAGTATCACAAATGTGTTTTTAAAAATCGTGGCAACAGAACACAGATGGTGCATTTGTACAGGCAGCGTGTTGGAAGTTTCTATGTCATTGTACCAAGAGAAACACTATTTACACCCCAACTATTCAGAAAATTTTTCCTGAGATTGCCATACAAAGGAAAATCTATTCGATTTGTTGACATGTCAACTCTACATCAAGAGTTGAAACATGAATTTGAATGTACTTTCTTTCATCTCTATTTCAGTTGTTTATTAAAGCTGATTACAATTTCAATATACAAATCCTCTTACCCTCATAATCATATAAAAGTAATAGAAGAGAATTTTTAAGTATTTTCTGTGATTCTAATTTGGATTTATAGTGATGATGTGGCTCTTAAGTTTGCAAGAGAGACTTTTTTGTTGTCGTTGTCTTACTCCTTTGGTACGAATCAGCCTCTGCCGTATTGGATAAAAGTGAATTTTATTAAAAAGGCCAGCTTTGTTCAAGCAATGTAGCACTGTTTTGGTGCACATCAGAAGTAACCATATGAACAAGTGAAACTCACATTTATCATGTAGGAACCTATGCTTTGAAAAGTTACAAGGATATGTTTTCTTTATCTACCTATACCATTGAAACATAAGATAGTAATTGCCCTTGTTAAACATAATTATGTATTATATCATTGTAAGAATTTTAGATCAAGCGCAAATTTTTCAAAAGAGATATTTGTTTAGTCTCTACTAATTATTAAAGGAATTATACTAGATATTTTGAATATATTAATGAATTAGTATAATTTGCCTGAAACCATGTATCTAATTTTAGTGGCAGAATCAGGAATAGGATACAGATTTCTGGCGTATCATTCTCATGTATTTTAAGTTTTACCAGCCATTTACTTGAATCATAAAGTAGTCCAGAAATTCTTTCTCCTACTCTCAGTTTTAATCATCGTATTTTACAAAAAAAAAAAAGCCCTTCCTAAAACTGGTATACATTATGGGGTTTTTTAAAATTTTGCCTTAAACAAATTTTATGTGGTTCCAGAATTGTTTCTGGAAGCAAATCATGTTTTATGGTAGGCAGCCCAGAGGAGATTTTATAAGACAGTGTGTTCATACTGGAGCCTTTTCAAAGCAATATCACGGTACATGTATTCTGTTTTATTCTGTTTTTTAATATGGCTAACAATTGACCTGCAAGTTTATGTAAGCAATCTAAAGTACGAAAAGGGAAAGGAAAGAAAGAAAAATATTGCCTTGCCAACTCAAATGATCCTTGTTAAATCCTGACAATCCTGGCAAAGCATGGCAGCATGGTAGTCAGTTATGACTTTGTAGATGCTGTACAGACCTTCCAGAAAATACTGTCTGAAGTTGTAAAACATTAACCAGCCCAAGCTGTACTACTGTGTTGTGAGTAGTGATAGAGACACTTTAACAATTCCCAAGCGACTGTGAGTTTTATGTAAGGTACACAGTACCAATTTTTTTTTCTTTACAGTCAACTTGCCTTGTTCCACTTTGTCTTCTAATTTCTGCAAATGGCCACAAGTGTGACCGAAAAAGAAATGACTTTAAAGAAAAAGACAACTGCTTCATTTACTAGTTCCAGGTTTCTAATTGATTTTTTTTCGTTTTGTCTTATAGCTCAGTAATTTACCAACTCTGAGTCACTAACTGTAAAATCAATTTAGCAGATCACAATTCACCTTTTAAAATCTAGTAGAATATACTTAAAAATACTAAGGCAGCATTATTTGAAATAACCGTACCTTTGGAAACTTTTATGTCAATGTAATGTAGAAGAAACTGGTAAGGGTATGTTTGGAGTAATATATAAATTCTATAGTGCTTCTTCATAAACTGAAAGACACTGCTGTATTTACTTTACATGATGGATTCCTAAGCAATTTTAAGCAGATTTCACTTTTGAAATTTATGCACAAGTATAGTGAATAACTGGTGTAGTACCCTCTCACTCTTTCAGAATGATCATGATGTATTTATCTGTGTTCTCTGTTACAGAGAGCTGTGCTGCAGAGTTCATAGTTCTTACTATAACTGAAGAGAGTTAGATGCCATTTGTTTAGTTTTTGATTTTGATTTGGTATTTGTACCTTTGCTTGAGAGAATTATTTTCAACTAATTGAACTAATCTTTGGCATTTAAACCCTGATGCATTTTGACATAAGCATGAAATTACTGTTTTCTTTTCTCAGGTTACTGTGATTGCTGTTAGGACATGATTTAGAATTGAATGTTTTTGTTGCATACGTAATATATCAAATCTGTGTTGATGTAGTAGTGTCAATCTAAGTGAAACTAAATATGCTTATTTTATTTTATTTTATTTTATAAATATATATATCAGTGACAGATTTAAAATAAATTTCTAATTAGTATATATTATAATTAATAGTTAAAATAAATGTCATATTTTTTAGACCATATTTTGCTTGGGTGCGTATAACTGTTTATCTGCCTCACATCTTTTTCTTTATTTTCAGCTAAAATTGACCAGGAAGCAGAAGAAAATTCACTGACAGAGACTCATAAATGGTGAGAAATTACTTTGGTTTTATATATTATTTCTTTTTGGATAGGCTGGTAATGTGCTTAATATATTTCACCTCGAGGAACAGATGATTAGTTTACTTTTTATTTTCAAGCATAGAACAAAATAACTCAATACAATGGTGTAATTGAATTCCAAATGAACAACGAAATTTTATTTTGATGACTCTAAATGGTGTATAATTCTATGAAGTATCAAATTTTTGTTATTATCAGAACATCTTCTCATTCAAATAAAGTTTTGGACTATGAAAATGCAAGAAGGAATCTGTTCCAAGAATATATGGGTTCAATTATAGAAAACTATTGAATGTCTATTGTCAAATGAAAAGTCCAGCGCAGACCTTCCCTGGGATACATTTCACTTCCAGAATGGAGTTTTGCAATCATGGATGAGCACAAGAAAGTATATCAGAAACCTCCCTTTTTGCTCAATTATCTTTTCTCCTTTTTCTCTCCATTAGTGATGGTTCTCCAGAAAAACAAAATGTATGTGTATGAGTGTCTATGTGTGTGTAAGGAGGTCGAGAGGCAGAGCTTGAGAAAGAGCTTGAGAAAGAAAAAGAGAGAGAGAAATTGAGAGATTTATTTTATGGAATTGGCTCATGTGATTATAGGAGCCAGCAAGTCTAAAATTAGCCAGGCAGGCTGGCAATTCCGGTAGGAGTTGATGTTGAAATCTTGAATCTGAAAGCTGTTTGGAGACAGAATTCCTTCTTACGTGGGAAACTCCTCAGTGTGAGGCCTTCGACTGACTAGAGGATGCCCAGCCATATTATGAAAGGGAATCTGCTTTTCTTAAAGTCTACTTATTTAGATGTTAATCACATCTAAAAATTGCTTTCACAACAACTACACTGGTGTTGACCCAACACTGGGCATCATAACCTAGCCAAGTTGATGCATAAAATTAACCATTACACTTTCTAAAGAGTATCTGATTATTCTCTAGAGAAAATTTTTACTGAGCAAGTTCTTTGTCATTACTTTATAAGGCAAGATCCTTATCCTTGGAGGTCTTGGTGGAAATCAGTTAAAGAGGGTGCTTGCAGCTCCATGATATAGCAGCAACAAGCAGAATGGCCAGGCAGTTGGAATTGCACCAGAAAGAACAGGGAAGAAGGCAGTCAGGAAGGCCCCTTAGTGGAGACTGGGAGGCAGTGGCTATGCATACGAGACTGCACCTACTCATGAGTATCAGACCAGGATGTGGGGCCATCTATGTCAAGACATCTCTACCCTAGAGACTTCTGCACATTCTCTGGCCAGACATTGGCTGAAAAATCAGCTATGCTGACCCAGGGGCAACTCCTGGGAAAGCAGGTTTAAAAATAAAATTGCATATTACGTTCCTGCATACAGTCTCTTTAATCCTTGCGAAGCAGAGTAACAGCATCAGCTGAGTTACTGCTTCATTCCCCACCTTCGCAGCCGGCAGAAGGATTGGGGGAATGGCAGGCTTTGACCCAGATTCTAGGGTCTCAGGTCTCCTTCCTCGCTGAAGGGCCTTAGGCATTTTATGTACCTTCCTACAACCAATGGTGAATCACCAAATGTGCTCTCTACCTATAG
Organism: Dolichotis patagonum; assembly: GCA_004027295.1. NCBI lineage: Eukaryota > Metazoa > Chordata > Mammalia > Rodentia > Caviidae > Dolichotis > Dolichotis patagonum. Next base: position 68,427 of record PVJX010001015.1, on the reverse strand, counting down.
AAGCATCTTATATTTAGGATGCAACCCCCTGGTATTTTATGCCATTCCGCTTTGTGCCAAAAATGGTCAAATATCTCTTTATCCACAACATAGTACCCTACTCAAATTGCTATAAAACACACAGCAGACATTCCCTCTATTTGAGCTCTGTATATTTTAGTTGCCGCTGCAAAATGCCGAGGCAGAGGAGAGCCAGGAATATGAATTTATTCAGGCTCGTACTTTCTCAGTTTTCCACCCCTCCTTTTATTTTTATGATAGGTTATTCATATTATGTTCTATGTACCATGTTACCAACAACTAGGTGCAATCCAGTTTGGAGGTAAGATGGTTTATAAACAGACTGATTCTACTTGGTTTGCTTGTTTAATTACCCCCAAAGTTGATCTTCATTTTCCAGTCTTCCGTTTAGCCCTTTAACGTTGAGACAGAAAATACATAGGCAAGTTTTGTTGTGTGGTGCTGGTAATGCTTAAAAGGTTTACTTTTACTCTATACCCTGTGGCAAGCAATCCAGTGGCAGACTGGTGACAAATTTGTATTTACTGTCATTCTTAGAAATGGTTCAGTGTCATTTACATGTCACTGTGATTGCTGAATTAGGCTATCAAATGCTTTAAGGATCAAAGCAGGATCATATAGTGACTGTACAGTTTCTCTGTACCAAAAGAGAAGTTTCCCCAAAAAGTTTTCCAAAAGTCTGGAGGTAACTTAGGACTTCATATGCTCACCAAGCTTCCTGAGACAGAAGGCGCAGTTGTGTGGAGGATCAATCTGAGATGTGTTCTTAGTGCAGATCTGCTACTCCAAAAATGCAAGTAGACAAACCACATAACATAGTTGACACTTAGCTTTATTTGTAAAAGGAGTGGGACCTCATCGGTCTTTCTCTCCTCTTGGACTGTAGGAATGGAATTCCTTATTTTTTTCAGTAGGCTAAGATCTTCCAGAGTGGCTGATAAGACACCTTACTAGAAAGGCTTATTCTTGTGAAAATACTCTGTGAACTGTATACATGCACATTGTCAACTGGCTTTGAAATGAATTATATTCATTTGTCTCGATAGCCTAGAACTTTAAAAAAATTCTAGAGTGGAATGTTACGTGTTCTTTGGATCATTTTATGGCTTCGTAACTAAAAATATTCAAAAGAAACCATGCTTTAGTACAACTTGTAATGCAAGTAAGATCTTTTTCCATATTTTACTTGTTAGCATCATAGTTTTATGTGCTAATTCTGTTGATTCATACATTCTCCTATGAATCAAAAAATGGGAATTGGAGCTCCTATTTCACAAGAATATATAGTTTTTCCAATAAATTCTCTGAATTTGTCAATCTCTCAAAAAGAAAGGCAACCAGGGAAATGAGGCTTGAGCTATATCCAAAACTCAAATAAAAATCAGATGAATATATTCTAATCTTCAGATGATTTCATTGGGCAAGCCAAACTATCATATTGTATTACAAGATGGATTTCAGCAGAATGTTGTTAAAGTTGGCTATATTCCCACCGTGTGTGTTTGTCACAGCTTCTGCTTTTATTTTATTTTTAATTAGCATACATAGCTTTTTTCTACTGTGGAAAAGTATCCTCAGACAAAATGTGATTATTTTTATTTTCCCACAGAATTACTTAGTATCCATGTCACTGCAGAGGCAGAGAAAATGTAAATTTGGGATTTGACTAATAAGTGATCATTTCTTTATATAAATTTAGAGAATAAAGAAGCTAGGAGGTATAAAATAGACCTAACCACACTCTGAAATATTTACTGCGTTGTGGTATGTTTTTCTTTGAATTTCTTCTGTTGTTTAAATTCCCTGGGGAAAAGTCCTGTCTTACTTTTGACTTTAAAAGTAGAAAAAGGACAAATTTTAGAAGCTCACTTTATTCCAGCTATCTGCTGTCTTAATTAAATTTATTTTTGGCATTAATAAAACTGATGGAAATTACTAACAGAAAAATATACATTATATTTCAACTATTGCATTAGATAATTTATTCTCATAAGTTAATTTAGGTGACATTCTGAACAAAGAGAATTAGGGTTAAAAGTGTGTAATACTTAATGCCCACCCTCTGTGAACAGTGGCAAACAAAGTAACGTGCTTATACCACGGAAGCCATGTTAAGAGATCTTTCTCTAGGAATTTTGTGACTTTTCCTGGTGAGTAAAACATTTGTTTTGAAGATGCTTATGTTTTCTATAACATATATGTGAGTGTATATATATATATATATATATATATATATATATATATATATATAACATATATAATAGGATATGTGTACTATATAATAGGATATATATTTTTCCTGAAGTTTTTATATCAAACTGTTTTTAAAATGTTTTAGAAGTCTTTCCTCTTTCCAGGTTCCTAAAGAACTATAAAGATTAGTCCTAAAGATCTCCTTTCTTTCCCTTTCCTTCCCTTCCCTTCCTTTTCCTTTCCTTTTCTCCTTTTCCCCCTCCCCACTCCCCTCCCCTCTTCCCCATCCTTCTTTCCTTCCTTCCTTCCTTCCTTCCTTCCATGTGCATATGATATGAGGGATTGAACTCCAAATCCTTGCATGCTAGGAATATGCTTTACCACTGGCTATACCCCGTGCTCTTTTAATCTTGTGATCATGCCATAAGAACATAGTGAACTTGTTGAATAGAGAAGCAATTTGCCCAAGCTTATAGAAGTAAGAATGTTCTTTATTTTAGCACTATTGTGTGTTGAACATTTGACTGAATACTTTACAAATATATTAATTACCTGAAAGTCTTTTAACTTAAAAGAAAAGAATACTCTAGGTTTCCTCTTTTCTTCCATTTTATTTCAATATTAGCAAAGGCAATTGAAAATAACCAGAAATCAAAGGCAAGAAATAGTAATAGAAGGAAGCACGATTAAAGAACTTTATATCACACATTTTAAAAAATAAATACTATTTCTACATTTACTGTTACTTGAGTGATATTTCACCAAAGCCAAGATTGTGTAACAAATGAATTGAAATGAAAAACTAATCTTTCATGCAAAATAAAAGCATGAAGGAAGGAAGGAAGGAAGGAAGGAAGGAAGGAAGGAGAGAGAAAGAGAAGGAAAGAGAGAGAGGAAAACAAAAAAGAAAAGAAAAGAGAAGAGGACTGTTGGTTCCAATGGTTTCATATAGAATGTAACTGTTCATTTATCACAGGAGAGAAAAATATTTAATCAGTCCTGAACTGATGCACACATACTTTATCATGTTTAGTGACTTTTAGAGTGTCAGTTTGTAAAGTGTTTATCCAAGGAATGGACTTCTGGCACATGGATAAAATGAAAAGTGAAATGTTTAGTTCATAATAGGCATATTTTCCAGAATCTTTCGGAACAACTATCTGGAGATGAATAGAAAGACTACAGGTCTTTGTTTATCTGGCTTATGCTGGCAGACCACGCAGGCTCCAGCCTGGTATTAAAACTGAAGTGACATGGAATGTCTTTGCAAAACCCCCAAACAATGACATCATTCTCTTAGCAATATTGATAAAGTAAAACAAAGTGGGAGTTTGTTATTTCCCAACTTGGATTTCTCAGTTAACTACTACAGATCCTGCCAAAGGATTTACTGTCTGGAGACCCACCAGAGGAAGGCTTCCTAGAATCAATGGTGGAAATCTGTATTTTGTGTCTTTTCAGGCCATGTACTAAATTTGAGGTTCAGGACTTTTCTTTGTACAATTAGGTTTTCTTTGAAGACTATCTTAAGTAAATTTTTACAAGATCAATTGACCTTCAACAATGGGACCCTCAAGGACTCCCTTGCTGATTTCTTAGCCTTTGTAAGTTATAAAAAGAACACACTTGGGATGGTGGGGTCTCCTGAATATTTGCTTGTTAGCTTTACGACATTTTAAAGAATTCCAGCACTTCTTGCTCTAGAGAGTATTAGTGTGTTGTTTCACAGTTTGTGTTGATAATTATGCAGGAAAACGCACCAAGGAATATCTGACCTTAAAAAAGTTTTACTGTAAAAATGGAGACTCTGCAGAGGATCAAGAAAACCTTTCTACCCACTTTTTAAAGATGTAATCAGATCTCGAATAGACTAATCTCAAGAAGCTTTATTCTTCTCCAAGTTGATAGAAGTTAGAATTCCTAAAATTTTGTTTCTTAAAACTAAGAAAAATAAGTAATGAAATCACTAAATTTTTACTGGGGATTTTGACCACTGTTATTATTGAAATGAATGTGGTATGGGGCGGAAAGGGGAAAATAAGACAAAAAAAATTATGATATTCTGCTTACTCTTTCGTATTTTTTATTTTTGTTGTATTTTTAAAAATATATATAAAATGGAAAAAATAAAAGTTAATAACTTCAATCAGGTGTATTTAATTTACTAACATGATTTACTAGGGTGTAAAACTTTATAAAATGCATTTTTACCACAGCAGATATGCCACAAAACTATTTAAATTAAAATAGTCTAAGAAAACAGTCTAAAATATTCTGAGAGAAGAAGAAAAAGATTTTCTGAGTAGAATGAAAACATGAACAGTGAAACAGTCCCCGATTTTTCTACATGCACATTTCATTGGCAAATTAGAAATCTGCTTTTTTGGGCATAGCAGCAAATGCCTTATAATTCCAGAACTCAGGATACTGGGCTGGAGGATCACTGTGAGTTTGAGACCAGCCTGAACTCCTGTCTCAAGCAAACAACCAACCAACAAACAAACAAACTTGCACTGAAAGGTTCTAATCAGGACTCCTTTAGATGCAGGGTGCAAAGAACCACATTTAATTGTCACATTCCTCAAGGCATTCTCAGAAGCCTCCAGAACTCTAACTTGGCAACCTCCAAGGGGGCAGAAATGAGGCAGACAGATGGAAGCAATCTCTGTACCTGCATTTTCACCTTTTTTTGAAAATAAAAATAATAAGAAGCGCAATATTATTCTTCAAGGGTGTTCTTCCTTGTGGATTGTGTCACAGAGATTTGCCACGCTTCAGTAGGTATTTTGTGGACGGATGTGTGTTACTGGGAATTCTTGAAAGGGTGAATCTGATTGATTCCTGGACATGAGGAGCCCATGAAGAACATTGGCTAATCCAGCATGGGCACTGCTGATAATTTTTTTTAAGTCAATGTGAGGAACTGAAAAATGGCACATTAACTTTTAGGGGTCAGGAAGAAAGGATTAGTGGAATAATAAGATCCGTGAATGTAGCTATCTTGCAAAGAGATAAATGGGTGAAAATATTGAGTAATTTTTTAAGTTGAAATTTTTCTTTCATTGGGATAAACTTTACATCATAAAACTTACATCATCTCATTTTTCGGCTGCTATTACATATATCAAATATGGGTAAACTTAAAAAGGAACATGATAGTAGCAGATTTTTTTTTATTAATTTACTCACTACCTGTCTTGAAAGACAATGTAGTTGTGAGATTGACCCCCTAGAAATTACAGCTACATTTGCCTTTTCAGGCTTGAAATCAGAGTTGGAGGAGAGAAATAACCACACAAGTTCTACCCTCAGTAGGTAAACATCTGTGTAGAGTGCAGAGGAAGAAATTGGTGATGACTTCTAGATCTATGGCAGGTTCCATCTTTTCAGGCTTAGTTTCCTTCGCTGATTGTGAGAATTCAATATGATCGTGTGAATACTACACTCAACACAATCAATAAATATGCACTAAGTGTTCAATAAACATGTCTTTCCTCCCTCAAAATGTATGCATTTTTCAGCTTTCAAACAGCAATTTCCTTCAGTGACCCAAGGTTTTCCGCAGCCCCTGTCTCGTCCTCTCCTTTATAACCTTTACCCATCTGGGTGAGAGTAAGGTCACACTGCCATTCTTGGTCCCGGAGTCTCCCAAGGAGAAACATTAGCCTATTTGCAATGAAAATACATTTCATTCCCCTGGTGATACTGTGGCATGGAAATTTGCATCTATACTGATTTTTTTTTAATACAAAGGTTATTACTGGCACACAAAACCCTAGATTATCATGAATTGATGTAGAATTTGCATGCTACTTCCAGAAGATTGGCAAACCCTTTTGTGTACTATTTAAACAAATAAAACAGTTACCAAAGCGACTTTGGGTTATTTTACAATGTTATGAAAATATATCCTTGCAAAATAATTTATGAAGTCTTTTTCGTTTGTTTTTGGTGGTAGTCTTTACATTGTTAGCAGTAAATTATGAGGAGTTTATGGGAAGAATCACAAATTGTTTAAATTATTCTATTTGAGGATATTATGAGTAAGTTAAAGAGATTGGGAATACTTGACATAGTTTTCAGAGTTGGCTTAAGAAATACATGACAAATCAGACCAGAAGACCATGTCTCACTGAAAGTCTACGAATATTCCAGAAAGAGAATAGAGAATGACAAAGGAGTAAGAACATCAGAAATTAGAAAATAATTTCAGTAAATTGAAGGGTGAGGAAAATTAGAAAAACGATATGATAAAGACATTGTAGCAGCTCCTTTTTGCTCTGGTTTTTCGTAAGGTGTTATAAGTGAATATCCAACATTACATTCCTTGTCTGTCTTATTCAGTTACCTAAAATTTAGGCTTCAGTTCTAAACTTAATTTTCATTTTAAGAATTCATTGTAACTAAGCATGGTTGAATATAGGTAATATACAAGATGTGATCAAAAACTACCTTGAATGTTTATTTTTTTATTTTAAAGAGAAAAAAATAAAATAAAATTTCAAAACAAAATAGAGGGTAACAATGATTAATACATTGCATATTGTTGTCTTTAAATTAGTTTCTCAGAGCACAAGATATCTGCATTTAACTGTACAAACAATGTTAACACAAACCTTTCTTTTCAATGAACTAAGAGAAATTAGTGTACCTGTCTTAAGTATCTTTTATATATATTTTATCTCTCAGCTTTTCACACTAGGGAAACAATACAGTGTTTACACATGCAAGTCTGATTTATTTCACTTATGAGTATGATCTCTAGTTGTCCATTTATCCATAAAAGTCTCAATGAATGTTAAGTTTTCAAAAATTTTTGTAGTAAAAAACACATTGGCATTAACTCCTTCAAGATACTCCCTCTGGCGTCAAGCACACTTATCCCATTGTTCTTGACACTATCTAAAGCAGTTCTGGAAATCCTTTTTTGTGAGTGCCTTTAGTTTGGGCTGTTGTGGTTGCCTCTTTTTGGTGAATTGATTAAAAATGTAGACCTTTCGTGGTCATTTGATTTGGGGGAAGTCAGAGCCACAGGTTGCCAGATTGAGTGAAGTATGTGTTTTATCAATTCTAGTCAAAATGTCTAGAAATGTAAGCAAATGCATAGTTTTGCAATTCTATAATGTTAAAATACTTTTAAAGTAAGGATCTGTAAATAGTTACTTATTTTAATGCTGTTTTGACCAAAGAAAAGCAGCACTTGGTTCAAAGAGAATTAAATGTAAAAATCCAATACTTGATAGCCTATTCTAGATACAAATCTTAGGATTGGATGAAAAATAAATTCAGTGAACATAATGATAAAATTTAGCATGTAATAAGTAAAAACTGGAATTTCTTATTTCCATGTAATAGCACATAAACCAGAAGAGGTCTCACGTCTTAGAGGTCTATAATTAGCTGATATTAAAAAATACACATAGAAAGATACTGGCATTCTTTCCTTTGTTAATATCTTAACTCTACTCTAAAATAGTAATATTCATGTCCCAGATCAGATGCAAAATCACTAGTGGTAATATGTTCTTTTTGAAATTCTTCACTGGGGAGACCTGAAAACCTGAAAAATTGTCAGTCAATGATGGTAAAAAAAATTAAACAATTTGAAATAATTGAAGCAGGATTTTAAGATTCAAAGGACAAAATCAACTGTAGCATAGTATTGTTTTGTTAGGAGTAGATCTGGATGTCTGGAAGATAAGTGCATATCTAGATTTCTACATTTTTATTTCTGATTATCAGCCAAATTTAAAAGTGTTAAGAAATAAAAGTTAAAATTGAAACTTCGATGAGAGGAACATACTAGAAAATATTTATGAAATTTAAAATGGAGAGAATATTTGCCAGCATCCCAGTCGCAGACTATTGATGTTTGTTTTTATCTCTGTAACTTATTCTTAAATGATTCATTGTCATTTGGTCTTCTAAGTAACGGTTTGCAGAGGAAGCATAGTAATCAAATTAGCTGAGGAAAGTTTTTCCAAGCTTCTTGTTATCCATATATTTTTCCACACATGCACTGTTTCTTTAGTTCATTTAACTTTATATTTTTATTTCTTTCAAAACTGCTAAGTGAACACACAGTAGAATAAATGAGTTTATACCACAGGTTTATTTAAAGAAAAAAGAAGGCCTCTTGCCCTGTACTATCTCATGTGTCTTAAATGTTTCCTCTATTTGCTGTGTTTCTCATATTGCTGTTTCCTTAATTATTCGTTTAGTCATTATCTGTTAGCTTGTGATAACAGTGGATGTGATTTTAACTTTCTCTTTCATAGGTCCACACCCACCCACTTCTTCGCCTTCATTCTGTTAATGTATGTATTTATATTACAATTTTTAGGTAGGATAATTGTCTGGGAGATCATAATATATAAAATAATATTTTCAAATATGTATGTCCTCACTTTATTCTTTCTTCACACTGGTCAACAGTTACCCAAATGTAGACTCCTACTCAAAGTTTATTTTAGAAGAGAAAGCATTGCCTCACGGTGTCTGTCTTCAGAATTCCTTTCAGTAGTCAGCATCCCTCTTCGTAAAGGACAGAGACCGTCTCATATGAAACATGTAAGGTTCCTTGTGCTCATGATATGAAAGTACATGTCTTGGGCCTGGGTGTTGCCTATTTATTTACCATAATGGAAAATTTTGGATTCTTTGTTTTGTTTTATTTTGGTTTGAGTCTCATGTCTTTTTGTTCTGGGATTTCTGATATCAGTGATTAAGGTGATGTTTCTAAAACTGAGAGGTAGATGAGATATTTTAGTTGTGTGTTAGCCTACCATGTACCAATGCTGGAGTAGCATTTTGAGGCCAGCCTGGGCAACTCCTCAAGAACCTGTCTTTTAAAAAATGAATGGAAGAAAAGAAAAGAGAAAAGCAAGGCCATGTATTTGGTTCAAATGGGTAGCTGAGGGATGTACATTGGCAGGTGACTATGCCTTGTAAATTTCATCATCACAGACCGGTAAAAGCAGAAAGCAAGAGAGTGTAGCTGATCACCCCAGGACTTTGTTCACCAGTTCCCAGCTGCTGAAGGCCAAAACCTTGAAAAATGTCACACCAGAGCTGCTAGTGGAGCAAAAAGACAGGAAGTTGATTCAAAATGACAAATAGATGAATGATGTATTAGAGAGATCTGGGTAAATCAAAGGTAGCAGAAAAGCTCAAAAAATGGTTATACCTAAAGACAAGATACTCTTCTGTTTTAATAATGAGAAAATAGTGTGCAAGCTTATCAAAAACTGTTTTGTTTGAACTTTGGCTCTGTGTGAGTCATTGAGTTAGAAGCTATATTACAGTACACAAAAGCAAAGGAGAAAGTGGAAAATCTGAGGGCAAGATGCTTTTGTAAAAGGTTTGCAGAGGGACAGAAAGGGAGAGACAGGATGGAATGTAGAGGAAGATGTGTGCGCTGTTGTTAAAAACACATTTGGTTGCTACCCACAAGGATCTAGATACATGCCATAACTGGAAAGAGAATCTGCATTTTAGTATAGACAAATACTGTAGTCATAAAACACAGGAAAATGATGACCTAATTACTGGAAGTTACATGGAAGGAGTTGAATAAGTGATGTCAGGAACTTCAAGAAAGAAAGAAAAAAACACGTGTGGTGCAATCCTGGGAAACAGAGCTTCGGAAGCGTTGAGAAGGGTACGGCAGGGCAAGAACTAGGGAGTCCCTCTCTCTTGCTTCCCTGAATTTGGGCAGCCAGGGGACCAAGCATGTGACACTTCTAGTGAAGAATGTTATTGGTGACTTGATTTTGTCTAGTTGAAGGCATGCTTTTATTTTAAAAAGGAAGTAACAAATAAACATATTGGAAAAAGAAGGTAAAAAGGAAGCCCGAGGGCTGCAGTGATGTACCAGTCAGCGCTGATGGTTCTGGAACTAGAATCCACGAGGACGGACACATGTTCTAGAAGAGGAACTGGGCATGGAAGGATTGATACTGCAGAAGATGAATGTGCTTATCAGTAAGGGCCAGTGGGCTAGAGTCTCCTACAAAGAGCATAAGCATTGGAGAGCTTCCCGGGCAAGCGCTAATAGGTTGACCAGCCCCTGATGGAATGTTGCAGCTCAGCTTTTGCAGCTTGGCCTCTGACACTTGGTGCTCCCAGCTGCCTTCGAATGGCTCGTCCAATCCTGCATTTATACTGGGAGAAGACATATTTCCTATTACTGAAGAAGAATAGGAAAACCAGCTGAAGAACAGAAGGACTTCTTCAGGCTAAACAATAAAATGTAGGAGAATGATCAGATTTCCCCAGCTGCCTGTGTTACCTTAAAATGCTATCTCCATAGTGACCTCTTTATGGTTAGAAATCAGAGGAATTAGATCCTATAGACACAGGCTAGAAGTGGAATGATATTCCCTTATATAAAAAAACTTGCATTTATGTCTTCAAAAATGTTAGAACAATAAAGAATCCAGTTAGCTTATGAATATTTCTATGCCAATGCTTGTTTTCCCCCTCAACAGCTTCCGTAGGCTCCTTACTCACTCATAAAAGACTTATTTTTGTCAGTATGATACTAGCATGCAACTTTCAACATGCCAGGAATATCTTACAAATCTTGTTGGGCTAGTGAACCAGAGATATGGCCAAGCACTGAAAGTATATTTTAAAAATGCTTAGTGTTATTTCACTGTCATTACTTTCTTTGTCTATCCTCACATCTCCTAACTGACCTCAGGTAAAATGTAAGTTTTTGTAGTCTTGGTTATGATGAATTCTGTTACCTATGAAGGGAGTTTGATCATATATTTCAAATTGTTAATGTCACAGAATCCAAGACTGTATCTCCTTACACTTATTGTGTCCATATCTTACATGAGGGCTGGGAGAGCTTTGGAGAGTTTAACCAACTGATTCACGCAAAATTCTTGCAATGAGTTTGGAAGGGTAATGCTTAGTGCCCACTTCGCAGATGAGAAAATGGAGAGAATGAATTTGCCTCCTGTTAAGCTACTGCTCAAGCTTTCTTTAGGCTGAATGTTATGTGAGTAGTGGTCCTTTGAGCAATTCTGGGATTCATCTATGACACTTAAAGCCAAAATGAATAAATATGCTGTTTGTAGAGATATTTTACTACTTAATTCTGCCAAATCATAGTCTGGCCTTTATTTCTTATGTTTTTACCCCTTGTACCATTCAATAACCATATAGGGATAGAATTAGCAAACTGCTAAAACACTCTGTAAATTGTATGGCAATGCACAAATATGAGATATTTATATTGATATTATTTATGTATATGTATTATTGTTTATGTCAGTGAAAATTCAAGCAGACAGTATAAGAGTATTTGTAAGCTTATAGAAGTCTATTATTTTGAGTCTTTATGGGGAGGAATTTTTATGTAAAAGTGGAGGCTACCCATAGTAGCAAAGGTATTTGGAAGGGTACTGGATTGTACCACAGCTTTGTGCATTGAAATACACACCGTACCACCAAGCTACATCGCCAGCTCCATCGTGGTAGACAGATAGGAAATGTGTTATATATAAGAACTTGATTGTCTACATATATTTTCCTGAGAATTAGACCCCAAAATAGATTCTTACATTAGAAACATTATAATCTTCCTGAGAAGTAGCTTTGGGATCAATGCAGCATACATAGCGTTGATCCCAAAGCATTCTATTCTGGAACAAAAATGGGAGGGAAGAGGTCTAATAATGAAGTTTCCACCTGACATGTGATAGCCGTCTTATGTGTATACTAATGTATCAGTATCAAGTCACAGTCCTTCCACCATGTTTACAGAGCTGACACTGTGAGTACCTAACATACCTGAGGAAAGTCTTGAGTATGAGACACCAACTCGATGATAAGCATTTATTTAGATGCATGCTTGACATTTGCAGTGCAAAGCAGTAAATATTCATTGAGTGATTAATATGGGTAAGGACGTCATAGCTACTATAAGAGCTGCAAGCTTTATTTAGATAGAGCTCTGTCCTGGAAACATAGCCAACTTCAACTTGGCACACAGCACTGCCATATGCCTTCCTCTAGGAATCCCTTTCCCTACAATGCTCTTGTTTCTCAGCTCCTCAGCCTCCGCATACTTTGGTTCTCCCTGTTCTTCTCTCTGTTGTCCTGCTCATAGCCATTGTTATGTAGTAAGTCCACGAGCCTGGACCCCCTTCTTCTTTCTGTGCCTGGAACTTCTCCAGCACCCGCCTATCTCTTCTTTTCTTCTTCCAGTCGAGGGAAATGCCTACCCCATAAGATACCTCTTCTGGTTTCCTGTGCCTCCTGCTTCCAGCCTCTCCGTATAACCATTAATATGTTGTCTTATTACCATCCTAAAATAACTACTTAAAAAGGAAACAATTTGTCCTTCTCTTACTTCACCTATAATTGCATTTTATTTGAGCCTTTTATTATTTCATTGCCAATCTTTTAGGAAGTTTGTCTATTTTATTGACCTTTTGAAAGAACTAGATATTTTGGTTTTTTAAAAAATTATTTTCCTGTTCTTTTGTGTTTTGGTCGTTTAGTTTTTCTATTTCACACATTTCTGCTGGGTATGTAGCTCAGTGCTACAGTTCAGTACCTGCCTATTTCACATTTTTTTTAAGTACTAGGAATTGAACTAAGGACCTTGCACTTCACCAGCAGGCACGGTGCTACTGAGCTATACCCCCGGCCCCTGTTTCATATTTCTGCTTTTTAATATTCCCTCCGTGACAGACATGTGTTTAGAAGAGTAGACCTCTTCTACGGAGACTCCTCCTATTGGACTATTTTTTTAATGGTACATAAAATAATGTGACTTTTAAACATTTATGATATGTTAGTGATATACAGCACATTTTAAAATAAATATATTAATCATAAATGTCAAATCATTATCCTTAATAAAATTACATAATAATCATGCACTATAATATGATATTTTAAGTTTTATCTTTTAATTCTGTAAAGTTTTTAAACTACATACTTTAAAGCTATCTTATTTTTATCATTTTGTTGGAATACTCTTTTTAAAAAAATCATCATTGTACAATGTACCTCTTTATTGCCAATAATGCACTTTGCCTTGTGTTTTGAATTTGACTAAATTATATTTTTCCTAGCTTTCTTTTCCCTAGTACATATTTTCCATCTCTTTATTTTGATTTTTCTGGGATATTTTGGTTTAGAAGTGGTTTTTGGTAAGCCTCATTTATCTGAATTTTTATTTCATTGTCCAGTCTGATAGGATTTCTTTTACAGATATTTTAAGCTCCTGTATATTTATTATGATTATTGATATATTTTGATGTAGTGCTACCAATTTATTATATGCTTAAGTGGGTTTTTTTCTTTTTTATTTTCTGTTCATGTCTTCTAGATGGAATTTCCTCTCTCAGTCACACTCACACTCACACACACACACACACTCTCTCTCTCTCTCTCTCTCTCTCTCTCTTTCTCTTTGCTGCAAGGGACCTTTTAGTTTTTTCAGGTTACCCTTAAAACATAAGTTACCTAACAAGTCTACAGTTTCTATTTTCCTTCTTCACCTAGACAATATAAAGGATACTTTGTCCTAGTTTCCTTATTGTTATCTCAACTTTTAGTCACCATCTTATGCTCAAAAATCAATAGTAGTTTTAGAAGTAGTTTTATTAAACTACTAATAATAGTTAAGGAATTTCTCTTTTCACCACTATTCCTAGACACTTACCTCCTTCCCAACTGACTTTTCTTCTTGCTGAAAAACACATCATTAGTTCTTTTAATGAGAATTCATTTTTGTTTGTTTGGGGTTTTTTAATTTGCTTGTTTGTTTTGTTTTTGTTTTCAAGATGGGATCTTGCTATGTAGTGCAGGCTGACCTTGAACTCACTGTATAGTTCAGACTAGCCTCAAGTTCCCAGTGATCCTCCTGCCTCAGCCTCCCATTGCTGGGATCACAGGTGTGCACCACCACGTCTGGCTCTTCATCAGGACTTCTGTTGTCACTCTTTGCTCCAACAGTTATATACTAAGAGTATATTTTTAAATTTCCAAATGTAAGAGAGCTCTAAAGTTTTTTTCTTACTTATATAATGATTACAAAAAAGATTACTTCATATGTGTAATTCTTTTCATCTTTAGAATTGCTTTAGTGCCAAAAAACCCAGTATAACTTACACTGAGAGTGCTTGCTCACAGTGTTCCACTGTTACATTTAGTGTTTATATTTGTTTACTATTTTAAACTGGCTTGATAAAATTGTTCAAATAGTCTTCTCTGATTTTTTTTGTTTGTATCTGTCAGTTTCTAGGAAGATAAAGGCTGACTTGATGAATATGTCACTTTCTTCTTAATAGTTCTGACATTTTTGCTTTGTGTATTTTTCCAATATTTTTGCTTTATATCCAAATTTAGAGTTGTTCTGTCTTCTTGGTGAACCGTATCTTATTTTGAATGTTTTTTCTGGTGCTGTTTTTGCCTAAATTTCTACTTAACCTGCTGTTAAAGTAAGTGTATGTCAAATGCTTTTTGGATAACATTTGTTACAGCACTTTCACGGTGTTATTTTTAACCTTTCTATGTCCTTGTGCGGCATAGCCCTACTGCCTGAGTGTATGGATCTCAACTGTGTGTTCTGGAAACGGGCGTGGGCCACCAGGTGGGTCCTTAGGTATAGTGGGTACATGTGAGCTATGCTTTTCCGGGGTTCCACTGTTGCCTGGCCCTGTGAGTGGCCACACAAATGAACTTGGCACGCTGATGCCGTGAGTCTCTGGGTTATGCTATCTGCTCAGACCCTGTGCCCCATAGTCCTGGAAATGGTGCATAGCCAGCTGAGTAGGGGCTACAGGCTTCTTTGGGGAAGGACTGGAGAAATCCTTCAGGTGCATCTGTAGCACAGCATCTCAGAGTTCTTCCTCAAGGGCGCTTAGTCTTCTTGTTAGTCGATTCTGACCTGACATCAGCTCAGTTCTGGGAACTGATCAAGGAACCATGATTTTTCAGAGCAACCACCCTCGGCCTCCTGACCTTCCATTTTTTAAATTATTTTTTTAAGCTGCACATACTGAGCAGGAAACTGGCAAAGAAGCAGGGAGAGCACCGGAGTCTGAGGAGGCTGGAGGAGCTATTGGTTTGTTGCTAACACCCTAAGAGTGCTGTGCTCCATGAACCACCTCCGCGGATTCCTGCTGGTCAACCTCCCCTCACTGCCCCTTGCTTTGTCAGTTACTGCTGTAATTGTGGCTCCCAGGATCTGGTCCTGAGCTTCACCTCCAGGCCCCCTGTTCCTTGAGGGTCCTATTAGCCTAGTGGATTTTAATGAGCCCAACTCTGTGTGCTCGTCCTCCCCACATCGTGGCCTACAGCTCCAGCTGCTCTGTTCTGCAGCACTGGTGCCTCTGAACAGAGCGTTCTGCACGGCCTGGGTAAGTGTTGGAGCCTCTGAGAGCTCCCCTAGAATAGCCCTGTGCTTCATGTTCTGGACTCACGAAGGTCAGCATGCCCAGTGCTCACAGTCTCTATATTCCTTCTCTTCCATCTGCCGGGGTGTCTCTGGCCCGTCCCCTCCAAGCCTGGGAGTGAAGAGGTACTCACTGAATCCTGTCACTGCATGAAAGCTAATTCTTGCAGCTTGCTAAGTGTCTTATCTTTTCCTTTTCTTGTTAGCCCTTACACTTCTCTAACTGGGTTTTGCTGGGAAGTCACCTCAATTATGATCTTAGCAGCCTAAAGAAGAGCTGCAGCAGCCCTTGAGGGGCTGTTTGTTACATCTTCTAACACAGAAGTGCTAGCTCTTCCTAGAGAAGAGTGGGCAACCTCTAAAAACTCTTAAGGATTTCCAAGATCTGTAGGCACAACCATCTAGATATTGCTGTCCCTTATTTTACAATCCTAGATTTTTCCAGCTGTATCTCTCAGTTTAGTAGACCTCCTTTAAGTGTCTGTGGCACTTTGTAACTGTGGCTATGGATGTTGTTTTGGTGGTTCAACGGTTTCTGACCTGCCCTCTTGGATATGATTACCTCTTTCCGAGCTATGAAGTAGACTGGCTGGCAGCCTTTAAATGCTTACTGGTCATTGAATTAGTAGTGTAGTTCAGGTTCTTCAAGGATCAAGTGCTAAGACGAGATTTATTGGGAAAGGAATCAGAGGAGGTTGAGATAGCTGCAGGAGCAACTTCCAGAGAGGCAAGGGAAACAGGTGGCAAAGCCGATGGGAAGTCTTGAAGCCGACGTCATCTTTAAGAAGAGTCTTGCCTCTCCTGGGATTGGGCCTTCATCAGCATCCCTGCCGTGCTCACTTACTGGTCCAGAGGAGCCCTGGGCCCCTGTGAGAGCAAAGGGGCTTGTTTCAGGGTAGGGCAGCAACTGCTGCTGGCAATCTGAGAGCTATGACAGCTGTGTGTTCACAGTGCCATAGAAGTGACACATTTTTTTAAATTTTATTTTTAATATCTACCTTTAACAATATTCAGTTGTTCATTTTCTTTGCCCCATTTCCAAATAAAATGAATTTTTAAAAAAAGTTATTTAGCATTTTATTATCATCATTCTACAAGTTATTGATCATATTTATAGAAGCTGTTTCCCAATCTATATTTGAACTACTAGACTCAAGGGCTTCTCCTGTTTCTGTATCCCGAGTAGCCAAGATTATAAGTGCCCATCATAGGTGCACACCATAGCACATAGTTTTATATATGTGTGTGTATATATATATTAATATATATATATTATATATGTGGTAATATATGTGGTATTATATTATATTATGTTGTGTGTGTGTGTGTGTATATATATATATATATATATATATATAGTCATTTGGTTACTTCATAGAGGAAAGCAATTGAGATATAATATATTGACCAATGTCCCACAAGCTCACTATATTGTATATTTTTTATTATGATTCCAGAAATTATCTTGTTATTTTTTTACATAGGCCTATTAATATGCACATAATGACACTTTTATGTCTTCATTTTCATTTTTTCCCTCCTTTGGTACCAGGTGTTGAACTCATGACCTCGTGCTTTCCAGGCAGGTGCTTATGCCACTGAGCTAAATCCCTGGCCTCCTTTTCATTTTTACAGCTTTTATTTCCTGTTTTTTGTATATTTTGTTTTGTGTTTGCTGTTACTGCATTAGCTAGGACTTTCAGTACGATGTTGAAAAGGAGTGATGAGAAAGAATACCCTAGGCTTGTTCCAGATCTTACAAGGATTTTCTCTCTCACCATTAAGCATATTTGTCATATATTTTTATGGGAATTCTTATCAAGTTGAGGATGTATTCTTTTATTCCTACTTTGCTGAGGTTTTTAATCATGAATGATGTCAGGGTCTACCAAACATTTTTCCTGAATTAATTGATAACCATCTCATGATTTTTTTCTTTGTTGATATGATAGATTAATTACATTTTTGATTTGAATGTTTAACTTACTTATTGTAAAATTAGAATAAATTTTTATGACCATGTTGTATAATTGATTTTATTCATGTTGGATTCAGCCTAGTAATTTTTATGGAGTTTTTCATATATGTGCAAGAGAGATGTTGGCTGCAGTTTTCCTTTGATGTAAGTGTCTTGGTCTCTGAGTCATGCTGGATTTGTAGAATGAGCTAGGAGCCATTTCTTGAATTTTCTGGAAAAGATCCTGGATGATAGATATTGTTTCTTCTTTATCATTTTGGTGGAATTCATGAGTGAAAGCAATTTGGGCCTGTTGTCTTCTTTCTTTGGAAGGTTATTAACTTATTAATATATATAGATATCTTCAGATTTCTTGTGAGCTTTGGTCATTTGTCTATTTAAGGAAATTATTTGTCCTAAGTTACCAAATCTGTGGACATAGACTGGTTCATAATATCCCTTTATTATCTATTTGATGTTTGTGTGATTAGTAATGATAACACTTCTTACATTTTTTGTGTGTTAGCAATTAGTGTCTTTTCTCATTTTTCCTTAGTAAGCTTGGCTAGAATCTTACCATTTTTTTTATTCATTTGAAGAATAAGTTTTGTTTTGTTTTGTTTTGTTTTTGCTGATTTTCTCCTATTTGTTAGTATTTTTAATTTTTTAATTTCTGCTCTAAATTGTATTATTTATTCTGCTAGCTTTAAGCTTAAATTGTACTTCTTAGTAAAGATTCTTTAAATAAAAATTTATTAATTTTAGAGCTTTTTTAGTTTCTAATATGAACATTTAGCTTTTTAAGTTTTTATTTAAGTTCTACCTAGCTATATTGCATAAGTTTTGGTATATTTTTTTCTTAAAAATACTTTTCAATTTCTCTTGAGACATCTTCTTTGACTCAGGAATTATTTATTGAACGATTTAGAAATATTTCTATTGTCTTTCTTTTATTGAATTCTAATTTAATTTCATCATGATCAGAGAACATACTCTGTGTATGTCAGTTTTTCCCCTCCTTTCCATATCCTCCTGTAATTATGAGACAACACAGGACATTTATAGAAATTAAAGCTAATGCCAAAATGTGAAGTGTACTTAGTGAAAGGCCAGCCAATGTGAGATTGGGGTGACCATCTTATCCATTCCTCCAAGCTCATCTATGAAACTTATGTTACTTGACTCAGATGAAAGTGGCTCCTGTCTAGAGAATCTCTTTCCCTTTTATGGTACTATTGTTAATTTCCTAGCTTTGGTAAGTGCACTATACTTGTAGAGGGTATTAATATCAGGGTGGCTGAGTGAAGGATGTATAGAAATCCAGGTGTTTCCAACTTTCAGCCCACAAACCATTTGTCCTCTTCTTAAAAAAATGTTACAAAAACAAACATATGAAGTAAAAAATATATTACTAATATGATGTAATTATGTTTTATATGTGGCCCAAGAAAATTCCTCTTCATTCAGTGAGGCCTAGGTAAACCAAAAGATTGAGCATGTACATTTTTAAGTTTCTTGTTACTCTAAAAGTAATTCAAATGAAGACCATAAAATAATAACTCAAAGCTCCCAGAATTTAGAGTTCTGTGAAGGGAAAAATGGAAATAATCTTTTTAATTCTATTTCCATTGTTTCAAAGTCAAAAAAAGAAAATGTTCGTTAATGATAATTTTTTTATTTTAAACTCAAATAATGTTAGATTATTTCATGATATGAAATGAAAATTGCTGAAGTCCTAGGATTAAATTTCAGATTTCTGAAAAGAATAGAGTGGAAAGATGATCTATGAAGCCAGATTACAAGTTAAGTACATAGAAGCATTAAATTATAAAGCAAGTATACATAAATAATGACTTTCAATGAGATTGCATGGCTGAGAGAAATATATTTGAATGTAGAAATGTGCAAATATTATTTTAAGACCAAAGGAAGAAGCCAATAGAGAAGGAAAGATTTTTACATACTGGGAATAAGAGACAATCATTTTGATACTTCCCTAAAGGAAGTATTTGGTGTGATGAAGACAACGCAGGTTGAGAACTTGGCCTTGATTGAGAGATAGTAAGGGGTTATGTTTCACTCAGAAATGCATGTGAAATTATATAGAGAAAAAGATTTTCAGTGCACAAAAATTATAGAAATTAGTAAAGTGAGATTTTTATGAACGATTCATCTGTCCTTGGAATTCAGAGCATAGAAAGAATGTTAGTAAATGGAAAAAAAATCTAGAACGTTTATAGACTGTAAGAATGGAAAAAACAAAATAAAACAAAACTCCCTTAACATTGCTGATCGTAGTTGTCCAGTTCCTAGATTTAGGCATTTTTCTTTGTTGCTTGGTCTTTAGGATCTGCATGGATCCCCTTCTGCATTGTCTGCTGAGGGGCAATGTGTGCTTGGAAATGAGTGACATGGATTTTCAAGCTCCTCTTCCATATTTTGTATGAGCTGGCACTTGTGCTTGTGTGGAACTACCTCCCCTACTCCACCCCACCCCCCGCCATGAGCAATTGGCTGCTTTAGGTCACAATTATTCTGAAGATGTAAATACCTTTGTTTTTAAGAGAAAACAAATGTGCATGTGTCCTTTTACCATCTGAATTCATCTGATTTTTCCACTGTCTGGAGCTAAATGGTTGGCATAAGGCTCTGCTGTGTACACTGTTTTTAGAAGACTAAGAAAATCCCACCAAAGGCCTTTTGTAATAAGAGAAAGAGGAACAATAAAATATGTTATACTTCGTGTAAGTTCCTACGAGGGGTGGAGAAAGGAGGTGGAAATGAAGAGGATGATTTAGGGTCCCAAAAATTGCAGTTACTTGTGGAAGGCTTTTACTGAAAATAGATCTTTCTCTTGAGACTTTAGTTTATTCTGAAGAATAATATTACAAAATTCAACATTGCACAATAAAAAAGCAAAAGCAATAGAAGATTTATAATGAACATCCTTGGCAGTTCACTGAAACTGTTTTGCTCTCTTGGGCTTGTGTTCAGTACTAAGATGCTTTGTGTCTTTGGTTCTGCTTTAGGGACTGAACTGAGTTATATATGTGCAGTCTTATTCTGTACATAAACTCTATTTAGTACTCAACCTCTTTGTTATACTCCAGAAGACAGTGATACTAAGAGAAGAAATTAACAGGAAATATCACTGAAGAACCAAAGAAGGCAGACACTCCAGGTCCACTTAAGCTGGACCAGGACTGAATTGTCACCTTGCTGGAAGGCCAATCTGATCATAGATGTATGCATAAGAAACAACCTGTTCTAACCAGACACTTCATGTATACCCACCTCCCAATATAATTTTAACAGTGTCTCAAAATAGCCTGAACTGCCACTTGGCAGTTGAGCCAAAGAGGGAGGACTTGGTACTAGGGCTTGTTGGCATTAGCTTTTGAGAGAGAGAGTGGAAATTAATGACCTGTTCCTGTCTGCACAGGGCTGAGAGAACCAACCAGACATGAGAATAACTACTTGAATTTGAATTGTGATCTTAGCTGTGCTGATAACTGTAGCTATATATGGTGGGGAAAAGCAGAGATTGAATTAAATGAAGTTACTCCTTTCAGCAGCTCTCTTGATTAGTTGTTCATTCTGAGATGTCTGAAGGAGGTACCAAGAGGATTGTGTGTGTGTCTCTCTGTGTGTCTCTGTGTTATATACTCTACATCATGAAATAAGAAATAGTCCGATGAAATAGAAATAAGACAAAAAGATGTAATTTTTTTATTATTCATCTTTCATGTGATTCCAGAGTAAAAGGATAAATTAAATGAGAAATTTCCTTGGCAGAAACTACTACAAACTTTCTTCTGTGCCAAGCGAGGTAAACTATAGATGGATAGGGAGGACCGGGTAAAAGAGGTCCCCTACTCTGGCCCTGGCGGGCTGTCCCCTAGAGGAATTACTTATTGACATCTGTTTTAATTGATATAAATGTCATGTGTTACAATTATGTAAGGGTAGAGGCATCCTCCTCCTTACCTTCTCTGTATGAAGGATAAGTTTCAGGATTTGTTATACTCTGAGCAAACCACGAAGGCTGAAGAAGAGCCTTCTGTGTTGGATATGACAGTAATAGCATGGCCATTGCTTGTAGATCTGACTGTGTGCCTGGCAACCCCATGAAACCCATTACACACTTGAGTCTACTTAATCCTCATAAGGATCTGGTTAGGCAGGAAATGCTGTCATCTTCCTTTTAAAACTGAAGTAACAAAGCTCAGAGAAGGTCCATTCTTAACAGAGCCAGAACTAAATCCTTGTTCAGTGAATTCCAAAACCCATGCTTTTAAACCTCAGGCTATAAAGAAAAGATGTCCTAACAGATTTCTTCCACTAGAAATTTTTAAAAATCAGAATTTTTCTTCCAGAAGGGTTTAGGCCACTTGTTCAGCACACAATCATTTTTTAAGCAACTATTCATCAAACAAGTTCTGTATTCCAGGCACTGTTCAGGTGTTAGAGACAGTACTACTGAAATGAGGTTGGACCCTTAAGACATGGAGCCTCACAGAGGGAAATTAGGTCACTAATGGCCTGCCCTCCAAGGAAATGTTGGAAACAGGGCCTACTCTTTCTCTCTGTTCCCCTCTCTCCATGAGGTGAGCAACTTAATCCAGCACACACTTCTTGCCATGATGTGATGCCTCACCACAGCTCCAAAAGCACAGGGCCAGATGACCAGTGACCGAACCCTCCGAAACTGTGAGCTAGAAAATGTTTCCTCTGTATTAATTGATTTTTGTTACAGTGATGGATAGATGGCTAACACAGAGACCAATAGTTAACAACTGTAGAAAGTATCTCTTTTTTTCATGACACAGAATACTGTGAAGGAAAAAAAATCAGTGAGGACTATGTAGGAGAGTCAAGGGTTGCACTTTTACTTCACCTTTCCTTGAGGATCTCCATGAGGAGTAACCCTGAGTGATGATCTGGAAGAGATGAGATAGACAACCTCATAAACCCCAGGATGATGAGCCTTCCAGGAAGGTAAAGGAGAAGCAAAACATCAAATGTCAGGTGCAAGAAAACAGAATGTCATGAAGACGGTATCAAACAATCCTTTTTATTCACTAATAAAAACCAAGTTCTATTTTTATTTGGCTCATTGCTCCATTTCTCAGAATAATCAGATTGAGAGAGGCACAAAGCACGTAAGTTTCACATGACTACAAAGTTATCACAAATACCAAGGTTTTTAGCCATAGATATTTCACCTCTATTTAAAGAAAAAGCTTTCAAAACATCCAAGTTAGCTTAATACTCAGGCTCTCAACATATGGGGACAGTGGAGTTGTAAACGTTTACACTTCCTTTAATAGGAATCCAGCACACAGGGACTGAATTGTATGCAGTTGTGCTGCAGATGCTATGGAGAAATGTGAGCCAATCCACACGGCACAGAAGCAGACCATGTGCACAGAGGCCATAGAGGACTCGCGGGCCATCCAGGACTACATGGTCTGCGCTGTCCTAGGGAATTAGAATAGCACCCTATCAGACAGTAAAAGAGAACATCAGTGCCCCAGTGATTCCTGAAATCAGCTCATATTTAGATTGCTTATCCCCAACTGCTTTTGTTGGCCATGTTGTTCTTGTCTATAATCAAAATCCTCTTTAGAGCCACACATCAGAGAGTGCTCGCCTGTGTTGTTTCAGGTGTGCCTCAGGTTGCTGAAGAATAAAGACAGGGAGATACTTATCATTTTAAGCATGCTATCATGCTCAGGTTTATCCTTCTTAATGATTAATATTCTGTAGCACAGAAATTGCTGAGAGAGTGATTCAAGTTTGTGAGCCCCAGTGAATTTCTGACAGCCTTAGTCTAGGTCAAAACATGGCATATGGCTTTGTTTTGGACTTTGAGTCATAGTTTTTGTTTTTTCCTTTAACTCAGTGGCAATGTTCTTCAAGAAAGCCACTGTACAGTGATTTTGTTTTTGTTATCTTTGCCCTTCCATATGTAGTGCCTACAGTTACAACCTGCTGACTTACAAGTAAATAAAAGCAGTAGTGCCCTCTGGTAGGAGGGTGACAGAGCAGAGGCCACCTAAATTGTTGCACTGCGAAGTTTTATAACCTGCTTGACAGAGCAAATGTTTCTGTGGATGGGAAATAACTGACAGTCATAACTGACTATTATGCAAAGGTAAACAGAATAATACAATGATCTTCCATATAATCCTTCATTTAATTTCAATGGCTATCGATTCATGGGCAGTTTTGTTTCATCTATATGCTACCTCTCCTTCTTGCTTTTACCTATATTATTTTGAAGCAAATTTCCAAGACATCTAATTTCATCCATCTCTATTTTACAGTATATCTATAAGAAGTAAGTCCCTATAATAAATTACCCTCCAAGTGCCCTTGTGGTTTCTCTTGAAATTTAGTTGTTGAAGAAAGTAGATCATGTATCTGGTGAAATTCTCCATAATATGGATTTTCCTGATTCTGTCTTGGTGATGGTATAGTTTACTGTGATCCTCTCTCCTGTATTTCTTATAGACTAACAGTTATGAAGTACTTAATGAGTTTCAAGTTTGACTCTTTTGATAAAATCACTTCATAGGTGGTATAGTGTGCTGAAGAATAAATACAAGGAGAACTCATGTCATTTATGTGATGAGTCTACCCTTTGACTATCAATATCCATATTTATTAATTTGTGTAATTTGCAAAATTGTGACCTTTTGGTAATTTTTCTTAGTCATTAAGTGAAATAATTTTTCTTTAAAGAAAAACCATCTCTCATTTGAAATAGTTATTCAATGATTGGTTCATATAAGAAATGGATGATTCTTTACCTTAGTTTGCTAATTTTCAAAATAATGAGATAGATATCTAGCATCCTCCAACAATGAACAATTTGTTTTCAACATTATAATGCAAATATGAAATTAAATATATTTAATATTTGTCAGTCCTTTATAGTTAATACTGATGTAAAAAATGCTCTATCTTTAAGTTTACTTTTTTGACATCACTCTTTCTTCTGTTTTCTATAAGACACTCTGGGTGCGTTTTGTAGATTTTTGTCTAGATCTTGTTTGAACCATTTCTTCAAGCACCTCTGGGTCTCTTTGGGGTGATCATTAGAGACCATGATTTAATTCTCCAGTTATTTTTGTAGTTGAGACTAGACTTTACAGTGATAGAACTGGAATTAAAAAACATTATTAGTTCATATTGGCACTTGCCATTCAAATTCAGGGCATCATTCTTAGCTGTGAGATTTGGCATTCTGTGTCCCTTTCCCATGCTGAGAATCTTCATGCTAATTCTCTGTCCATGTCTCTTCCACCATTTTGTTTTTCTTTTTTTTTTTAATTTTGTTTAGAGAAAAAACAAAGCAAGACAAAACAGAATAGAGGGTAGCAACAATACAGAATTCCAAGGAAAATAGGAAAAGAACAACAACAAAAAAACCTAAGAAATTATTACTTGACAAATTACATACTGACTTCTTAGAAATAGTTGTTCAAATTATAAAGTTAAAACATGTGAAGTAGACATTCAAACAGTGAGACTGTTAACAGTTCTGCTCCATGATCTGAGAAAAACAGCAATATGGTCATCCATCTTACCCACTCAAATATACATGCAATTATATCAAAAGGGTAAAATTAAACACAACAAAACAGAACAAAGTGGATCACAAGAAAGCAATGTAAGAGACATAAATTTCAAAACTAGACAATGGGAGATATTCACTCTCTATCATATTGATCCTTGTTTTCTTCCAAATAGTTGTCCGTATTGTCACATACAGGGAATTCACATAAAACAATATACTATGGAATTGATTTGAGCAGGATGAGGAGGGCATTTCAGATCTTCAAGACCAGACATTAGGGAAGCCAAGAATGGCTGTCATAGTATCTCTCATTCTCTTCAAAACAGCTGTCCATACCTTCATATGTATTGAACTTAAACAAGACAAAGCAAGCTAAAATCACTTTGAACAAAAAGTGATTGATAGTTTTGCTGGACTTCACATCGTGGCATTATGGAATCAGCACTGGGAATTGTAGTGTCTCTTTTTCTTCAAAATAGTTGTTCATTTCAACATGTGTTATATAGTTGGTTCTCCTAAACTGTTTATAAGCTCTACACATGCATGAGTCTCTACATGTATATCTATCATTTCTGTATTAGAGGTAAAAACAAAACAAAGCAAGATAAAACAAAACAATTCCTAGGAAAGCATGAGGAGAAAAAGTCACATAAAACCGCAATACATGGTGATCTACAATGGTTACCATGATGTCTCAGCAGTATATAACAACATTAATAAAAACGACGCATTGGAAACATTGTAAGACTTCAAAAGCAAGTAATAATCAAACCAGAGTGGGTATCTTAGTGAATCTTATCATCTTCAGTGTAGTTGCCCATACTCTTAGACTTGATGCTATCAATCATAACAGATTTAAATAAAATCAGTCAATACAAAGTAGAAATCTAACAAACCAGATTCAAATAAGATCAGTCATAATAAGACAGTATAAGTTATAAAGGGCTTCAGATTAAGTTGATAGGAAAATTGGGGATGATTACCATAATATGTCCTCTTATTTTTGGGATAGCTGACCATATCCTCAAGTCTAGTGTAAGTAGATAAACTAGAACAGCATGTAATATATCCAAGCAGAGTGGTGAGAATAATGTAAATTTTAAATCTTGTTACCCAGTTAACAATATCCTCTGCCTCCCTTTTTTAGACAATTCATCCCCTTTTACTCCCATGGGGTGCACTTCTTGTTTTGGGTCCCACTGCCTCCCTATATAGAGCATCCCAATGGACCCTATCTCCTGATCTACTCTGCCTGTGTTTCTCTCTGTTAATATTTCAAGGCCATCTATACTAGAGATTACAGTCAATCTTCTCTGCCTTATTTCTGCTATTCTGTTTTTCTGCCATTGGTTTCTGTTTTTCTGTTCCACTCCACTGTCTGTCCTGTTCACTGAGGTCTCTCTGCCACTGTTCCTGAAATGCTCGTATTCTTGTTCTCGCTCCCTAGAATGTCCTTCAGTATTTTTTGTAGGGTTGGACTGGTGGTCACAAATTCTCCTAGTTCCTCTTTGTCATGGAAGCATCTTGTTTCTCCATTAATTTCTAGAGAGAGTTTTGTAGGATACATCAATCTGGGCTGGAGATTGTTCTCCTTCAGTGCTTGAATTACTTCACTCCAAGCTCTTCTTGACCTTATGGTCTGTGTTGAGAAATCTGCCGTGATTTTGATGGGTTTTCCTTTATAGGTGATCTGTTTCTTTTCTCTGATGGCTTTTAATATTCTGTTCTTATATTGAATTTCTGGGATCTTGATTATTATGTGTCTGGGTGTAGCTCTGTTGTGGTTGCAGGTGGATGGAGTTCTGTATGCTTCATACCTCTGCATTTCATTTCCTTTTTCTATGCTTGGAAATTTTCCTTAATAATTTCTGTGAATAGCCTTTGTAATTTCTCTGTTTTGATTCCTGCTTCTTCATTCACATGCTTTATTCTTAAGTTATAGATCCTCTTGTCGTCTTCCAGTCTTTGTATCTTTACTTCCTGTTCCCTTGTTATTTTTAAGAAATCTTCCCTTTCATGACCACATATTGCAAGCCTGTGTTCAATTTTTGATAGTCTATCTTTGGTTTCTTTCAAGCAGTTTTGCCAGCTTTCTATGGAGTCTTTAGTTTCCTGGTAATCTCTTTGAATCTGCTTCATGAATTCTAGGTTTTTTTCTGTATTCTTCATTAAGTTTTTCTCTCTTTTTGTGTTCCTCCATTCTTCTGTCTGTGTCTTCTTGAGAGGTGCCCAGCCTTTCTTTTATTAATCTACTTATCTCTTGTTTAATTTGAATTAATATTTCAGTTTTGGTCCAGCTTACCAGGCCCTGAAGTTATCTCTTTATGTCCACTAACGCTGTGTTTGATGTTGCATTTTTGCCGCCCTCAATCTCTTTTGTATTTGCCTCTCCTGGATCAATGTTCTCAGGGTTGGGGACTGGGGAATTTTTCTTATTTCTCCCTTTAGTCATGCTTTTGGTTCCTTCCATACAAGTGTACAGTGTAATGCCCAGACCCTTTTCTTGTTGGTTAAGGCTCCTCTAGAGGGTGCAGGCTAGGAGCTTTAGCCCTCTTCAATAGGTTATCAGAGATTAAAGTTCACCCACGGGCAGTGTGCGCTAGCTCCTCCCTTCTGGGCCAGTCAACCTTTGCAGGCCTTCACTGCGTCAGTGTGCACTGATCTCAGGGAAGTAATACGGTAGCGACTCACTGGGTCCCAGCCAGGGGCACGGCCTAGTCCAAGCAGATTCCACCAATCCGCTTGGCAAGGGGAGCAACCAGCTGAAGCCACTTCCTTATGGAGTTAGGGCTGTCCTGCCCAAATCCAACATGTCATCCAGTAGGTTTCCCCTTGCCCGTGGGAGGGTCTTATTCCCATCACTCACCGCGTGTTGATGCCAGTCCCCAAAAACTGCTGGGTTCCCAGAACTCCGACTTCAGCGCTGATGCAGTGTGAATTCATGGTGCCTCTGGGTGGGTCGCGTGCAGGGCCGGTCCAGCCGAGCCACATGCAAGGCTGTTCAGTTCCGCGCTCCAGCGGCCCAAGCCAGTCACTTCAGCATGGATCGCTTGTTCAGGTCGGGCAGGAATTCAGGCGGCTTGAGGAGGGTGCTGTGCTCATTGATCTTAGCTTCGCTAATGCTAGCCCCGGGACCTCATAATTGAGCGTTTTTTTGCACTTTGGTTTCTTCCTGGGTTGTGAGAGTCCATCTCTCTCTGTTTGGGTCTCTCCAGGGTGTTTTATTCTGTCATTTGAGCTGCCACACCAAAATGTCTCACCAGTTTGAGCAGTAGCAAGGCCATCTTGCACCATGGCTGTGGCAGCTTTGAAATGCCTTGGTTGGCTAACTATGGTGATTCCCAGGGCTGATTCCCTAAGCATCCCTTTACAAGAGAGGATCTGTAGTTTTTCTTCTCAAATGAATGATTTACAGTTTTTCATTCTTGAGACTGCAATTGGTAGGGTCTTGCTTATTCCTAAGACATCTGAGACATCCTAAGACATTCCTTAAGACATCTTTCTTCTTGTCTTGGTTCAAAGTACTTCATGTCTTTTTAATGGCACTGCTGTCTCTAGCAATTAAACTTCCTTGTTTCCAACTATACACATACTTCTTTTCTGCCCAAATTTAAATCTCAAGGATTTGTGCTCTGTGTTTTGCTCTCTATTCTCACTCTAAATCTAGCTAAAAGCAGCCAGAAGTACTCATGTCACAATCTGAACATTGAGCTACCTTGAAATTTACTCCACCAGGTCAGTTATTGCACCACCCATAAGTTAATCCTCCCACAAAGTCTCAAGACATATGCAAATATAAATAAGACTTTTTCAAGAGGGTAACATGTCTGACCAAAAGTCCATGGCCTAATCAAAACATCCTTGCTAACAGAAATATGGCAATGGCCTTTACTTTCCACATTCTTATCCGTATTCTGGTCTTCTGAGCTCCAACCACAATTACTAATTGCACTCTATACAGTAGTTTATTCTTTTTGCCTCCTCTAAACTTCTTTAAAAATTCTCCCGAAAACCAGCTCCAAAGGCTAGTACAGTTACAGCAAGGAACCTACTTCTCACCTACCAATTTTATATATTAGTCACCTGTTGCATTGCTGGAAAACACATTGGAAACCTACAATTTAAAGGAGAATATGTTTATTTGGTTTCAGGACTTCAGAGTCCTTTTACTCCGTGGTCACCTGACTCTAAAGCAGGAGCATCATGATGAAAGAGCTTGGCAGAAGAATTCCTCTCACCTTATGCCTACCAAGAGCAAAACAGGGAAACAGTGTCAGAGAGGAAGAGTCCAGGGGCCAGATATATTACTCAAGATCCAGCTCCCATGACCTGCCCAGATACACCCAGAAATGTGCTTTACCAATGCCCTAGCTGGCACTAAAGCCAATCAAATTGATGTTCAATTTAATCCTCACAGTTACTTTAAAAAAATCTTTTTATCTGGGTTGCTTTCAATCTATAGAGCAATTTTGGGTTAATCGATTTTAACAATGGCAAATCTTCTAGGTATATATTATAGTTTTCATTTACAGTTTAGGTTTTCTTTAGTTTCTCCCAATAATATGTTGTAGTTTTTACATACTTCTGTTTGATTTATCATTAGTTGAATTTTTTGATGGTAATGTAAAATTACATTGTTTCTCCAGTGGTTGCATTTCCATAGAAATGCACTTGATCTTTTAATATCTACTTTGAAACTTACAAGGTATATATTACATTATTTAGTTCTTATAAGTTCACTTATTAATTCTAATGGAATTTTGTTTGTAGTTTTTATATGATTTTCTATGCATACCATCATTTACATGTATATATGTAGAGAAACACTTTTCTTTCTTTCCAGTCTTAGTCTTTTTTTTTTCCTGGTAGCCAGGTAGAGATTTAAATTTCAGTACAGTGTTGCATGTAATTGGGAAGAGCAAACCTACTTTCTTTCTTAAATTACAGGGTAGTAATATCAAGTACTGTAATTTATTCATTAATGTTTTATTGAAAACTATTTTGCATATGTTCATGCGGGATATTAGCCTATACATTTGTTTTATTATATCTTTGTAGTTTCTATTGTCAATATCAGGGTAATAGTGGTCTCATAAAATAGAGGAATGTACTATCCTCCATAGTTTTCTGAAAGTTTTAGCATAAATTTGACTTTATGTCCATGTCACATGGTCCTTAATTTTCTGCAAAACAATTTGAAGTAGAAGTGTTTGGAAGATGGAGATAATTTTGATTACAAGTTTATCAGAATAAATGTAATACCTATTAAAAATAATTTATTAAAATTTTTTTAGTTTCTTAGATATGGAGCTATTTGTTTTCATGTCATTTGTCAGTTTTAAAAGTTTTATTAAGAATATGTGAATTTTGTTTACAGTCTTTAATCTATTGGCATGAAATTGCTTATAATATCATGCTATAATTTTAAGCCTATATAATCTTTAGTGGTTGTGTTTTCATCTCTGGCATTAGTAATTTATATTTTTCCTATTTTTCTTTATTAATCTTAGTAACTTACAAATTTTATTGAAGTTTTCATTAAATCAACTGCTGACCTTACTGTTAGTAAGGTTTAGTTTTTCTTTGTTTTGTGCTTCTTTGTCATTTTGCTTTTCTATACAGTTGAATATAATTTACTCTTTTGAATGAAATGGCTACATCACTAAATTTCTAATATAGGCATCTGAAAACAGAAGTTTCCCTCTAAGTACTGTTTTATCTGCATCTTCACACATTTGATATTTTGTTTTATTTTTACTATGTTTAAAATACTCCCTGATTTTTTGTAGCATATGTTACTCATAATAGTTTCACTTAATATTCAAATTGGAAGATTCCCTAGATGTTATTTTTGATGTTCCATAATTTATTGCCACTGTGGGCAGAGAACACACTCTGGATAATTTCAGTCCTTTGAAACTAACTGAGATTTCTTTTATGAAGCATGTGGTCCATGCTGATGGATGTTTTTGTGCTCTGGTGAATTCTATCATGGACTGTAATGTTCTACAACTTCTAGTTAGGTCAGTTTGTTACAATTATATTCAGATATTCTATATCTTTAGAGATATTTTTGTCCAGTTCCCTTTGTTACTTATGTAACATTGTTAGAAATAGCTAACAGTGCTTGTTTCTGGTTTTGGTTCTGTTTGTTTTGCTTACATCATATATTTTGAAAGGCCTCTATTAGGTGTACATAGATTAAGGATTGTTGTACCCTGCTGATGTTTAAGTGTTTTCTTATGATGAAATGATGGTCTGTTAACATTCAGCTTGACGTTTACTTTGTGTGATGTAGAACATGTGGGCTCTGCCGCGTTGTGTCTAAATAGCAAAACTTTTTCCACTGAAGTGATATTTTCTATTGCTCATTTTTATATGATTTTAGTTTTACTACATTTTTAGAAGAAAGAGATGCATAAAGATACTGCCCAGCTTTGCTGATTTATAATCTCCTCTTTTATTGCATTTGTGCAGTGATTAAAAAAATGAAATCCTCATTCTATCTGGGAGGTCTTTTCTCACCTCAGCGTGCCAGTATTTTCTATTTCCTTTATCCTTGAGTTGATCCATTTGAATTATCCCAGCATTTTGTCTCCATGCAGAGCTTTGCTGCAGAAGGAAGTTCCTCTTGGTTAGTGTTGGGAATTCTAGCTACCTCGGAGGGCTCCCAGCTGTTTCAGAATTAACTTAAATAGATCCTTTCTTCTCTTTGAGGAAAAAGTTTGTAACATGCCTTGCCTTGCAGTTCTCAGATTGCCCCTGACATTTTTCAGAACTGCTCATTTGTGAGTTGGGGGTTCTGTGTTTAAAGGGTCCCTCTGTGGCTACCTGCTGCTTCCTTTATCTGATGGTACTGGTGACACACATGGGTTTTATGCTGTCAATGGTTTATCCCTACCTATGTGTTAGGAGAAGTTTGTGGGCAACTTAGACACCCATGTACAGTTCCCTGTGCTCTCCAAGTCTTATTCTCAAGTAACACTTGTTCTTTCACTCTAGCCACTTCCAAAGAAGTAGCTCTACATTTAAGTTTCATTTTATAGAGACTCACCATTAATCAGTTTCACATTAAATTACTGTTGGCTACTAATTTGTTCATAGATTCATAAAATTTTGCACCAACAACATTTTAATGGAAATTTCTGACCTTTTTATAAGTTAGTACATGTGCTGCTGTTTTGTTTTATAGCTTGCAATGTATTTTTCATTAATGGCAATAATTTTTTTACTCACAGATTTAAAAAAAACAGGGTCAGAAGTTAAACTACCTGCCTAAAGTTATGAATGTTATGACAGAGACAAGAAAATATTATTTAATAATTAAAGCAATTGCTAGTGTCAGAAGCTCCTGTGCTTACCAATAACTAAGAAATATTCTCAAGTAACCTGATCACATGAGGAGCAGTTAGTAAATCAGCTTCAGCAGAATTAGTCATTTAAAGAAAGTTGTTAGGAGATATGTTTATTTAACATGCATTATAAAATATTTAACATTATAAAGAAACAATATATAATATAAATAAATTTGTTTTGTGTTAAAACATTCAGCACATGCTTTGGAGGTTATTAATTTTAAAACAATTATTTGATAATCTGTCTGTTTTCTACTGGTAAAAGTTAAAACACAATGAGGTTGTTTTACTCCTAGAGCTAGTTTTAGGGTTAGGACTAAATATCCCACATTTTTACATTCTAAATCTTATATTCTTACCTTTATATGATATCCTTTGTGATAAAACTTTCAAAATATGAGACTCTGGAACAGATGAGCCAGTTATTACTGATCTGATACATCTGTTGAAACAGACATGGTTTGTAACAGTCAATTTGATGAAGTACAAATATCAGAGAAATGATGAAAAAGAATAAATGAGTAATTGAAGGATTTGACACTTAATTTCAGCCTGGCAGGTCACAAATACCCTTCTAGCATATAAGGAAAATGACCAGTTTTCCCAGAAGGATATATATGTATGCTTTATCAGTTTTAATATGTGATGACCTAGATTTGTCTTAGACCATTTGGGCTTCCTGGGCAGTTCTGACACTATCAGCACATTCTGTGGACTCCTTCTAACATCTTTACCATCACTCATGGAAACCAAATTCTCACATCCTCCATTCACTTCATAACCTGCCTTTCAAGATTAGGTGACCATGCGATGTCACTTTTTTCTGTTAGGCTAGCTAGGGAGAAACATGAAATTCCTGAGCCCCTCAGATGTGATCAAGTTGGTATGTCATCTCTGTTAGGATCTCAGAACTGGTGTTCTTAAGAATTAAGCTGCTCAGATACATAGGTATTGGCATAGGTATTAGGCAAGTTTAAAAGGCAAGTTTAAAAATAGAGCAGATTACTCACATGTTGGTAATCCATTTGGGGGGAAGCTATAAAGTTTTATTTTATATGTGTTGTTTAATACCCTTTACCTTTTGAACAAACTCACTGTAAAGGTTATGTGTTTTTTTTTTAAATTCTTGTATTATTTTTTATAGTAGGGTCTTGAAATCAGCTCTATGACAAGCTGAATGCAGAGATATGTGTTACTATGTGTATTTTTTTTAATCATTGAGCAAAATCAGGTTGCCTGAGAATTTGTTACGTTAGGGTAAATTAGACTGAGCCTAGTGTAGCAGGAATAGTTTGGGCCTTGGGCCAAAGTAGAAGAAAAGGATAAAGGTTATTTGCATGGCATTCATGTACGTAGCATCTCTGACCTTGTTCTGATCAGCTATCTGGACTGGCATTGTCAACTGTTGGCTAGGGACCTTTTCAGGGCATTATTCATGACTTTCTTACATTTTAAGCCCATCATTTACTGGTTGTATGTTTTCTATCACATAACTGTTGCAACAGCTGAGCCCCGTGTAGCTCAAATACGATGTGACCTCTGAATCGCACCTTCCAGAGACTGGCCCTGATGTCAGCTTCCTGTCACATTGCTGGCTGCCATGTTAGTATCTAGTTAATGATAGTACCATGATCCTGGAATGGAAAGCTTTGTCAGTGTCTCATGGGATTCTTGCTTCCCACAGCACTCTCCCTTCCTAAGCAATATAGGAAGACAAATAGCATGCAAACAGTATACGATAGAGGTGGAATATGTATTAGTTTGAGGACAAATGGGTAATGTTGATTTTTAAAGTTATAAAAAAATACAGGTCCTCCAGTTCTAATGTCTCACTTTGACATCAGGCCCACTTCTAAAATATGTCAGACACATAACCTCTTAATTTAAAGTGGAATTGGATTGGGATATTTATCAGTAAATAGAGAATTCTTGTGAGCTGCTGCTATCTGTATCTAAAACTCTGACATGAAATCATAAACTACTGTTTGTACCTGAAGACTTAGAATCCTCTTGATAACAGTAATTGTGTATGAATGAAATCAGAATTTGGATGGAGAAAGAACATCCCATATTGGAAAGTAATCATAGCTTTTATGTTCTTTTGTGTGCATGCTTTGACAGCTTTTTGGAGACTACAGCCTATTTCTTCATGAAACCAAAACTTGGAGAGAAGGAGGTGTCCCCAAATGTTTTCTTCAGTATCTGGCATGAATTCAGCTCTGACTTTAAAGACTTTTGGAAGAAAGAGAACAAACTTATTCTACAAGAGAGGTAAGTATTTTCATTTGCACAATGGCATTTAAAAACAGGTATTTTATTAGGTGTGACACTACTGGGGTTGCCAATTTTTAATAGCCTGAATGAAAAATGAGATGGCCCTTACCCTAGGGTAGCAAGGCAAAGAAGGTGCTAACATTTGGCAGAATTTGGAGTTTGAGTAAGTAGAGTCTCTTCATGTCTGGGATGCTACAGAGAGTATCTGGGGTGAGGTGGTTTGCCAAGACCACTGTCTGGTAAAACAACTTCTGTCATGAAGGAACCACACAAAAGCAAACCGCATAAGGAATATTGATCCACCCTGCTGGGATGCTAAACCTATCTACCTCTAAAGATGGACAACAAAGACTGCAAAGGCAAGAGGAATAGTTTTGTGTTTGTTTTCACTCAGTTCGTGCAGTACAGTTACCATTCATATCAAAATTTCATCCAGATATCACCAAGAAACAGAATATTTTTAAAGCATCTTAATATTCTTGTGGAATTGCATCACATTTCTTAAAATAAATCTTTAAAGAACGAAGGGGAAATTTCTCCTCTTAAATATGTGTGATAATATCTCTGATTATAAAATTCCACAGAAATATATTAAGTCGTGAAGAAGCTGTCCCCCCGGGGCAGTCTCCTCAAATCACAGAATCTAGTAAGAAAATGGAAGGGAACTATAACTCAGGCTCTAAAGCAGACCCTAATACTGAGCCCATTAGTATACTTCCTAACATCCCTTTGCTAGGAATGACTTTCGTTTAGAGCTTTAGAAAATTTAAACCATGGAAGACTTAGTTGATCACTAGCACAAAATTCTAGTTTTCTGCTTGTTGTCTCCATTTTGATCTGCTTACCCACAAAACTATGTTCACCTAGATTTTGATATCTTCTTAAATTAGATGAGAGTAATTGCTCACATTTATTGAGTGAGTGGACAATGGCCAGACTTGTGCTTACTGGTATCATTATCATCACACCTGTTTTAATGCTGCGGGTGTATTCAGAGAAGTGTGCTGCTGGGTGATGTCGTGGTTGTGCAAACATGACAGAGCATGTTTTCATTAATCAGGATGGCTACCACATCAGTGACAGCATCATCTTATGGGTCCACTGTCATATATGTAGTTCATGGTTGACCAAAATGCTATGCAGTAAATGATTATAACTTCTTAAATTCTGTAGATTTGTCATAGAAGAAACTATACCTCAGTACATAGCAGGTAGGACAAAAGAACAGTTTGGAGAGAAAGAACTCACTCTAAATATCACCCTAAACACAATGAGCATCTTCTGCCTCAAAACATACCACTAGATGTTAGCATAAAATTTGAGATTTTAGTCAGTCATCACCCCTACATAGGTAGGAGAGATAATTGCTT
This sequence comes from Dolichotis patagonum, assembly GCA_004027295.1. Lineage (NCBI taxonomy): Eukaryota > Metazoa > Chordata > Mammalia > Rodentia > Caviidae > Dolichotis > Dolichotis patagonum. Next base: position 32,249 of record PVJX010001015.1, on the reverse strand, counting down.
AAAAATAAGCAATCATATTCCTTTCCCTCAGACTCAGCTATATGTTAAGTGATTTTTACCAGAAAACACTCATTCAGTTTAGGAGACTGTAGAAAGAATTTTTGTTTTGTTTTGTTTTAATGTTTAAAGAAGGAACTTTTTGATCTCAGCACATGAGGCGCAATTTCCCTTCTTTCATCTCTGACCTAAACTCGTTCCCCTGGAGATGGAACCGTTTGCACTAAAGTTCAGAATAGAAACAGTAGTATTTCATGTTGCACAGTTGTTTGCATCATATCTGGGATTAGAGATCTAAAAGAGAAAGGAAACAGGTTTAGGCATCTACAAGACTGGACTAAGTGTAACTGTCCTGATGCACATCAGGTAAGTGAGATATCACAGCACAGCACAAGGCAGATGAGCCAGAGACATTGGGGACACTCTCATGGTTGCTGTCCTCTGTTGCCCTAAAAACTCTGAGGTGTCTCTGGGAGAAAACACTGAGACTGACTGATTCAAATGCACAGCTGTCTATGCGCATGCATAGCCTCTGTCCAATGCTGCTCATGGAAGAGAGTTGTGTTTCTAGGCAACACTGTCAACAACAATCCTCTTTTATGGTATTGTGTGCATCTGATATTCCTGAACGAGCTTTTCTTCACTTTGTAACCATTTCCTAACATCAACCAGATCCTTTTTTATGCTTTATCCTGTGCTTGTCATGTCCTAGATATATGCTATGGCTTTTGGACTCACACTTGGTGACTTTTCATTTTGGCAGTTTGTGAATTGGCAGAATACGTGAGTGCTCTTCACTGCAAACTCCTAATTTTACTAAATCATTTGCTTTTAATAAAATACTAAAGAGGAACATATGTCACGTGAGACTGCTCCTCTGCCCTGTGCCTTCCAACGTGTATTACACCTCTTGGCAAATGGTAGTCAGACTGCTTTGAAAAGCAATATCATTGTTGTGAAGTGTTTGTGGGGCAATTTTGTACCCCTCCTCAGTGCAGAGTCAGCTATGTAAGTCTGGAGAGCAGTGTAAAACAAAAAAAAATACCCAGTCCCTTTTTCAAAAAGTAATAATTTCAGAACAGGAAAGCATGCAATCAGTTCCAGAGCTCTTCTGAGACCCCCGGTGGCTGCCCACATGCACAACCCGGTGGACCTGGTCTTGGCATCATGTTTTCTCTGGTAGTGGAAAGGTACTTGAAGGGTGTTATGTCCATGGGAAATGAAGGTAAGACCAGTTCAGCATGTAAAGCCTCCCATTCAGTCACCATCATGTGAGTAGCTCCTCGACTAGAATTACAAATACTTCAAATAGGGTGCCGTCCCCACCTTGTGTGTTTCTGTCCTTTGTGTGCCTATATTATGTATTGCCAGTATATTTTTTAGAACAGCTAATCCTTTACTGCCTGAACAGGATTTATGCTGTGTTTGTGTTTTGTATTATAAATGTTTGTTGCTTGCGTGTTGGTCTTTATTTCCCAACAAGATCAATGTCTTCATTTCTGATGTATCTATCCCTAGTCACTTAACCACATTGTCTTCCCTCTCTTAGTGCTGCCATAAAAATTTGCAGATTTGACCGTACTAGCAGTACTAATGAAGTGAATTAGCATATTATTAAAATATTTTTGAAACAAAAGTAGGCGTTGTGGGGAATTTCCCTACTTCCTGTTTACTTTCTATTTTGTTCTTTATGTTCTCTTACAAGAGGAGACATGATATTTAACCTTGTGTGTCTTATTTCAGTTGATATCATGTTCTCAAATTGCATCCATTTACCTACAAATACCTCAAGTTTATCTTTCTTTATGACAGAGTCGTACCCCTTTGTGTATAAATACCACATTTTCCTTATCTTTTCATCTGTTTGTAGACATATATACTGTTTTCAAGATCTAGCTATTATAATTCATGCTGCTATAAACTAGGGTATATATGTATTCCTGTAATATGCTGATTTTAACACTTTTTGAGAAGATACTTAGAAGGAGAATAGTTGGGTCCAATGGACTTTCTATGTTTTAACTTTTTTTGAGGAATCTCCACACTGATTTCCATAGTGTTTGTACTAACTTACATTTCCACTAACAGTATAGAGCAAGTCTTTTATCCCAACATTCTCACTAGCCTTCATTAGTATTAAATTTTTGGTGACAGTCATTGCTCCTGGCTGGTATGCCCATGTCGTTTTAATTTCCATTTCTCTAATAGTCAGCAGTGTTGAATACTTTTTCATATATTTATTGGCCATTTGTACTTCCTCTTCTGAGAAATGTCCATTCATTTTGGCTATCCATTTATTAATTGGGTCTTTTATTTTGAGGAATATAATTTTTTGAGTCTCTATATATTCTAGATGTTATTCCTCTGTCCAAGGACTATCTGACAAAATGTTTTCCCATTCTGTAGGTTGTTGCTTCACTCTGTTGGGAATTATTTTGCTATGCAGAAGCACTTTAATTTAATATGATCCCTTTTGTTGATTATTGGTATTGTTTCTTGTGCCATGGGAGCTCTATTCAAAAAAGTCCTTGCTTATACCTGTGTCTTCAAGAGTTGTACCTGTTTTATCTTCTAGCAAATTAAAGGTTTGCATTTTGGCATTTAGACCTTTAATTCACTTTGATTTTAATTTAATATGTGGTGAGATATATGGATATCCACAAGCAGAAGATTGAGTCTGTGTGTCTTTTTAAATGTCTCCTCTATACCTCTGCCTCTTTTCTATTCCTTCATTCTCTTGCCCTTCTCTCCCTCCTCTCCATGTCTGTCTCTGTCTCTGTCTCTGTCTCTCTCTCTCTCTCTCTCTCTCTCTCTCTCCTTCCTTTCCCTCTCCATCTCCCTTCTTCTCCTTTTCCCTGGGTCTATCTTCTCCCCCACCTTCTCCACTTTTCTCTATGGGTTTGATTATTTTTCAAGCCAGGCCATTCCTCTGACAGTAGATTCATGACCACAAGGCACAACCATGGCTTATACTCTCAGAACTCACAATCAACTAACCTAGAAAAATCCCAGGGCTCAACTCCCAGTGAGTTGTAATCATTTTTGGTTCTGCCACAGTGGCCAGTAGAGTACCACAGAGGCGAGAGCACCACAGATCTCTCAGTAGTGTGCAAAGCCAGTCCTGCAGCCACGGTTACCACAATTGATAGTTGCCTTCAGAGAAGTATGTTTAGAACGAGAAAAGAGTGGTATTGTCAGGCAAATAAGTAACAACCTACTTCCCTAATTAATCAAGCCTTGCAAAGTAAACCCATAATTATCAAAATTATGTTTTAACCTTAGAAATAATCTGAAAGATGACATTAGTGTCATCCTTGAGATTTTCCTTTCTCATGAAGTTTTCTTTGCTCTAGTTTAGTATTTTTTAGATCAAATAATACTTTTACACTTTTAAATCCTGCATAAAATTTCCTTACCCCTTTATGTCTAATTGGTGTCTGACTATAGGTGGCAGTGACTCTATCAGTATGATTTCATTGACATAGCTCTTGAAATGATGAATTTCTACATGTTCATCTTGAGTAAATCTGTCTTTCTAGTAGTTGTGGTTGGGAAAACATGAGGATTTTTGAGTTAGCTCTGCCAGTTGCCACCTCCAGAGTCACAGGAAGTCATTCATGATTTAAGAATCATGACCTCCTAACCATTAAAATGGAAATGATCATCACTGTCTCACTGTTATTTTGTAGACCAGCTGAGATAATACATTAACATATGTAGCACAATATCTACATGCTAGATACTCAGTGGCTATTTCGCCATCATTTAATATACATGACATCCTAAGCATGGCTCCCTACAAGGTGGTGGAACATACTGATGTGCATGTTAAACAATTTAAGACATAGTTTATGAGTACAAGATATTCCTGTGACTCTGGTACTGCCATAGTCACTTTCTTTTCACCAGGAGAAAATACCCACACCACGTACAATGTAAACGAGGAGTTTATTTTGGTGTGTGGCTTTTAGAGAATTCAATTTGCAGTCTTTGGCTCCCAGATGAAAGGACACAGTGGAAGGGTCTGATGAAGGTAGCTGCTCACTCACATCATGGCGGCCAGGAAGCAAAGCGAGCAAGGTGGAGCCAGAGACAAGAATATATACTACCAGCTCAGGCCTCCAGGGACCCATCTGCAGCCAAGCCCCACCTCCTAACAGCAAGTCAGCCCAGGCACCCCCATCATCCAGGCACCTTCCAAATCTAGGAGGTGTTTGGGGAACAATTTAGATCTAAAACATAGCAGTTACTTTTGTGATGAGATAAAATGTCTTGATCCTGGGTCCAAGCATGAACTTTTGTTTCAAAATGTTAACACAGTCTCTCCTTCCATTTTCACACAGACTCATTAGTTTGGTTATGAGTCAGAGAAAGTATTTTCTTCCTCCACTTAGAGCTAGGCATGTGCAATTGTTATTTGAAATCCTCCTTTTAAAAAGGATCCAGAGATGTTGTCACTGAACAACACGAAGCACATGAAAAGACAATTTAAAAATTTTTTTCAGTTTGAGCACATTCACTAAAAGTTGAGGAATAAACATTTATTTTGCTAAGCATTTCTCTGATGGTCTTGCAGAGCATAGTTGTGATACATAAGTAAATGGTCAATGTTCATGTCTTATTTTCCTGAAAACATTAGCGTGAGTGTCATATGGCCATTAATGAGGCCCTGTGGAATTAGCACAACAAGAGCTGTGTTAATTAGCAGAAAAGAGGTACCAGTTGGTTGAGAAGGTTTGTCCTTTTGACCTTCATTAAAGGGCTGCGGGCTGGGCTCTCAGAGGGAGAAGAAGTTAGGACTCCTAGAACCACCTTGCCTCTCTCTCACTCCTTTGTTAGAAATTGCACTTTAGTTTTCAGGGTGAGCCATCAGCTGAATAACTATGTGAAGTTATTTGGAACTCTTTAATCATTCCATATTGAACTTTACAAGGCACTGAGACAGTCATGTCCATCTGAATAAAGCTTCATCTTCCTTGATCTAACAGGCCAGCAGTAGTATGGTACAATGTGCAGTGGAACAAACGAAGAGGGGAATTATTTCTACCCAGAGGACTTCTGACAAGAGCTTAGAGCTAGCATAGGATTTTCACAGGCAGTTCAGAGAGGTGAGGGTTATTTTAGGCAAGAAAATCTGGCTCCAGCCACTGGTCTGCAAACCCCATACTGCCTCGTGTGGCCTATCATAACTTCATTTTTAATCATCTTGACATTTTAATTTAATAAATCAATGGTGACATTAGTAAGGGTTATGTTTAAAGTGTTGTCTAACTTAATTTACTGGTTTATTTTACTTTGAGACAGGTAGTCTTTGATGAACCCAGAGAAAGGATAACTGCATCTCTAATTGCACAAGCATGTAGCAATCAAGACTGGTTTCAGCTCAACTGAAATCTGTAATTAGAGGGAAATGACTTGAAGTTTGTCCTTAGAAGGTTATGTGTTACATTGGAGAATGCCATGCACCATGCTGACATTTCCATGCCAACAATTTGTGTTCAAGTGAGTTGTATGATCAGATTTATGTATTATGTTAGCAGAGTAAATTTAAAGAGAAAGGGACTGCTTTCACAGCAGTTGAGAATGAAATCTAAAGACTGAGGTAAGAAAATATTTATTTTTATGTCATAGTGTACTTTGTGGATACCTAAGTGCCTCTTGGACTGCTCTTTGTGCTACGTCACTGCAGTAATGAATGACGTTGGCCTGCTCTATACCCTTTTCTATCAGACACCAGGTTCTAGAGAAATGACCCCTAAGGACATCATCTTCCCAGTGCCAGGTTTCTAGAACTAAGTTTTGGCAGGATACTTGCCAAGGTAGATACTCAAAACAGTGCTAAATGGAGGCTCAGAATGTGTAGGGAATGTAATCAACATTCATGAATAATGTGTGCTAAGGGATAATAGCTCATTCAACAGCCATTTATACTCTTCCATGTGCCAGGTGATGTGCAGGGCTATGGAGGTTTTACCATAAAACTAAAGAGGCCAATGATTAAAAAAATACCACATATTCAAATTACAGTTTAAGGACATAAACAGTGAACCACTTTGTAGAGTCAAAAGAAGAGGTTCATTTAGAAAGATGGTTAGAAGAGGCCTTTCCAAGAAGGTAACACTTATGCAAACACCTAAGAAGTTTAAGGCCACAGCCATTGAAGGAGCATTGTGGGTGCTCGAACATTCTAGGCAGAGGCGAGGTGTGATCAAGACAACAGGGCAGACAGGACTGAATGCTCTTAAGAAGGATGGGAGCCCTGAGTTACATTTGGTGAGGTGCTGGGTGCTGATCACTCAGACCCTGATAGGTTACTTCATTATGCATCCCACGGAAAAGTTATCCAATGTTTTTGTTTTGTTTTATTTTGTTTTTAGAAAGGCAATAAACAGGATTTATGTAATGTGAGGATTATTGGTGGCTGCCCCATGGTGGCAAATTGAAGAATGGTTGTGAAAATAAGTGAGGACGTTGTTAGGGTCACCCAGGCGAAGGATGTGGCAGTCTGGACTGACATGGAGGCAGCAAGAGATTGTAGAAAGTGAGTGCATTTTTTATGGATTTTAGAGGGATTGCATATAAACTCAGTTTCCTTAGGTTTCTGGCTGGAGTAAGTTTGCAGATCAGAAACTTCTGTGTGACAGCTCAGATACTGTCTACCCAATCCTAACCCCTCGCATTTGGGTAGGGTTAGAAATCAAGTAAGAAAGCTCCTCCCCTCTTCCCATTTCCCACAATTCCTTCACATAACATTTTTCCATGTCATCTTTTACCCCTTCCAGGAAACCAATTCCACAGCAGTGAAATCTCTCTGCTCTGCTTCACTATTTCACTCCATTTCTGTTCCCATTATCAAGCATGAGGGTTTTGAGAAATGGGAAATATTTCTTCTTAAAAATTTGGAGCCCTAGATCAAATAATGGATAATCAGAGATGAATCTTGGGAGATGAGGGAAGAACTTGTGTCCATGATGTTCTAGGTATTGGTCTCTTTAAAAATAACATCGTGCAGCTTATGTGGGCTGAAAACATGTTCCCGTGCAGCTACATGTTATTTTTAAAGGAGTAATTTTGAAGTTCTTTAGGATAATTACAAGTAATGTCATAGTTATAATCTGCTAGAAGGTGACAAGTAGATCTGTTGGACTTGTATAATATCAAATTAGCAAGTCTTAGGGTTATGGCAACAGGTTTGAATCTAATGACAGATCTTAAGACAGGACATGTTGATAGTTATCTTATTTGACAAATAGTAGTTATCCCTCTTGGTTTTGCCTTCTGAGCTCTGCTTAGGATTTAGGAATTACTATGATAAGGCGTTAAATTCCATTTTTAAAAGAATAATTTATGAAAACGTGCTGAGTGGCCCAGGGTGATTGTGGGGGTAATGTGCCAAGAATGAATATTAGGATTGAGGCATTTTCAGAAAATTTTATATAGGACAATATATATTTCAGCGTATTTCAATATAACACTTTGTAAGGTAATATCTGCATATCATAGAAAGTGAAAAATAATTTTAAGAAAGGAAGTAGGATTTCTGTTGCTCATCTCAGGTATTTTTTAGAATGACAGAAAGCGGACTAACACACTGAGAATGCCTATCACCACCTTGTGTTCTCCCCCTGCCCATCCCAGGACTTCTGAGTTATTGTATGGACCCAACTCCATTGGACTTTTGACTCTGGTTCTTCTTGGAGCTTTCTCTTCTGTTTATCATGAATAGTCACGATTAGAAACTAGAACTCTGAGTAGCTATGTAGTCATGGGAAGAACTTTGACCTCATACAGAGAAGGCGTCTCTTGAAGCAGACAGTAATAGAGAAAGACCTTGTATATTGTTTGCTAGCTAGTGGACACTCAATGAAGATTAACCGTGCTGAAGCTGAAAAACTGGCACTAGAATTACAACGTGGCTTTGATTATTGACATTCTCAGCCAATTCAAGTGTCCGTCGATTCAGCTATAATCATCATGGCAAGTTGATATCCAAAAGGTTGGTTTCTTTTCTTTCATGTGGAAAACTATTACAGTTTATTTCTCCTTAAAGTGAACTTTAGATTATCACCACCATCATCATTTGTGTGTGTGTGTGTGTGTGTGTGTGTGTATCATGTAGTATTTTAATACCTTGGTTCATGAACCCGACTTTCTCCATGATTCTGGTCACAAACTGAACTGGATGAGAACTGAATCACATTTCCCATAAGGTCAACATTGGGCCGGGCATGGTGGTGCACGCCTGTGACCCCAGCCTGTGACTTGGGAGACTGAGGCAGGAAGACCGTTGAGACTTTGAGACCAGCCTAGATACAAAAGTGAGCTCAAAACCAGTCTAAACTGCATAGGCGACAAAAAATGACAAAAAATAAATAAATAAATAAATTTTTAAAAAGGTCAACATTGAACCTGCACACTGAATTTGATTCAGTTCTCATCCAGCTTGGTTTGTGACTACAATCATGGAGAAATCAAGTTTGTGAACTGAGGTGTACTTGATAAATAAAAATTACATATCTGTAAAGAAGATAATGTTTCAGAGAGAGAAAGATGAGTCCTGTAATAAAGCCAATTAACATATCTATCATCTTAGTTGCCTTTTGCTTCTGTGGTAATATTTTTGTGATCTACTCTCAGCAAATTTCAAGCATACAGTAAATACTATTAATTACAGTTACCATGCTGTACATTGTCTCCAGACCTATTCATTGCATAACTAAAGTTATATATTTTTAATCAGTATTTCCCCATTTCTTATGCACATTATAAGTTTACTTTAAGATCAAATTCTGAATGTTTTGAGTATTTTAGGAACTAAGATTTTATCCTAAGATTTTAGGATCCTAAGATTTTAGGAACTAAGATTTTACAGTTTTAAGAGTAATAATGTTGCAGAGCCAAATAAGTGACAACAGAATTATACCTAATATAATTCCTAAAATAGTATAAAACTTATCTTAAATTTATACTTTCTAATTACAGCTATAATACTGATATATAACATTAATATATAATGCTAATATTAGTTTTTTACTAGTATTTTAGTTTTTCTGCTCAGTATGTTTCAATACTTGTAGTTGAATCCCATGCACATTTTTATTTTATTGCATTCTATTGAGTGAGGTTCATTTTCCTTTTGTTTCCTAAGCTCTCTAATAAAACACTTGGGATCCCTAATACCTTGAATGTCTTTCTGAGTTTGCAAAGTTTATTTAATCAGCTTCATCTGTCATTTTATCTGCTGGCAATGTTAAACATTCTCTAAATAATCCATCAGCATTGTCTCCATCCTCTCTCTCTTGGCCTTGGCCATGTTCCACTTCCAATTGATTATAGAGGCTGCCTCCTTCCTTGAGGACTAGCATTTAAGCTGGCACCTGGGTGTCACACACTGTGTCTCCATGAAAGAAAAAGTTTCTGGCCAACTTGTCTCCACGGCTCATTGATCCCTGTCTTTAGAAAGACTGGTATGTCTCCTTATTGAGTCCTTCATAGAATGATTTAAAACATGATGCTGAGCTATGGAAAGTCCTTTTCCAATAGCTCTGTCTTGTACACTGAGGGTCATCCTGAGATCTGCCACTTTTGACATCACACAAAGGGCATTCAGACCTCTCCTAGCTTGAGCTGTCTGTGCTATTGTGTTGTACGAAATTAGCTGGTGGTTATACCCTGCATAAGGAAAGTGGAAGATAAGAACCGAGCAGAGGTGTCCTTATGCTCATGCGCCATCGAGAAGTAGATGTGCCTTACTCTTGGAGATGGGTCGGCTTGAGCTTTCCGTTTTTATAAAGAAATACTAATTTTGACTAAGCAGTCTTGATGAGTACTGAATTCTGCCTGCTGGTCTGAACCTAGGACTGTTTTGCTGTAAGCAGAATAGACCCAGTGCCATGAGGTCACTCCCTTCTCTTCTTAGGAGTCACTGCTCTTCTGCCCCTGCAGTGGTTCTGGGATGAGCTGGGACATCTCCCACAGGACTAGATGGTCCCTGGGAGGGAAAGCTAGCAGTCTGCATGAAAGCTGCCTGCTTGCCCTCTGAGAGGGTCCTGATCCCCTGAGTTCCAGGGACCCAGTGATGACCTTTGTCTCCTCAAAATTAGGAGTCAAGGGAAATAGAACAACTAGTAGTAGAAGGAGGGGCGCTGGACTGAGTATTCCACCACGGTAACTCTGATACAGGATTAGGCATAGCAGCACTCAGTAATGAGAGATGATTGAAATGCAGCTTTATTTTTCTACAAATAGATAAAATATTTTCAGTTACATTAATGATTTAGTATTTTGTTCTATATAGGGCTATTAATATTTGTGTTTTATAATATGAGGATCTAAGGTGGGTTACATTCTTACGTGTGTGTGTGTGTGTGTGTGTGTGTGTGTGTGTGTTTGAAATAGGGTTTCACTCTGCAGTTCAGGCTGGCCTTAAACTCACTTTGTAACCCACACTGGCCTTGAATTTGAAGTAATCCTCCTGCCTCAGCCTCCCAAGTGCTGGGATTACAGGCATGTACCACCATGCCCTGGTTCATTCGTCTCACTCTGAAAGATGATAAAAATTCAAAATTAAGTTATACAGACATTTTGCCTTTAAGTCGTTGAAAATTTATGATAAAAAGCATTCATCCCAACATTAAACTGGCTAGAAATAGAAATTTACAACTGAGAGTCACCATCCCTCTAAGGTATAATTTGTCAAAACAAAATGTATTTGAGATGAGCCTCTAAAAATTGCTGAATGAGAAAAAAGGAAAGTGGAAGTACTAGCTCTTTAATCTTTAAAATATTCTGTATATCACTATGTACCTAGATAACACATTTCTCAAACCTAAAGCTTATCAGAAAAAATATATTCATACTGGATCTTAATTTTATTAAATGGAATTATTTTTAAAATTTAACTTTTAGAGTTCAAATTCTAACAGCCTAGGGGTGAAGAGTTTTGGAAAGTTTGATAAAATTCCATTTGTCCACTTTAAAGTTTTCCAAGTGTGTGGGAGAGGTAAACAAGTTAGGGCATAGTCAGGAAAAAAGTGTATTTCATCAGTTAAGAGAATTTCTGATGTTCACAGATAATTCCAAAGCTTTCATTTTAAAAGGCAGACTAGATGTGGGTGACGCTAATGCATTCTTATATTCATATGCTGTTTTTAAGACAAAAGCAATCATAATTCTATATTGAGTTTGTACCTGGATTTATTTCTTGCAATTTTGGATTCATTTTCTTAACATTTTCACTGTAATAAGGCCAAATATGACAGGAACGAAGAGTGGCCTTGTAATTAAAATGACCTGGCTTTGGTGTGTCTCTGGCAGTACATATATACTTCTTGCCACACTGATCTACCTTTATAAGCCTCAGTTTTGTCGTCTATAAAAATAAGGTACTGACAGTGCTCAATTCCTAAGCTAAATTAAGTGACTCAGAGTATAAAATCTTGAGCACCGCCTCATCATAATCTCATCTATAAAAACTTTCTTCTATAGAAACTTCTCAGCTAACAGCTGCTGTCATTATCACTGATCTATTAATGTTATTTGATAAGTGATAAACTTCCTAGTAGATTTAAAGCTAAAATTCATAGACACAAACCCTGCACAATTCTACCCTACCGATCATTCTTTCTTACGTTTATATTACCCAAGCAAGTTAAGGCACTGCCAGTTGTAAACTCTTGATTTGGGGAAATTATTTAATCTTAGTCAACTTTAGTTTTCTAATTTGTGCAACTAAATACTTATCTCTAAAGCAGCAGTGATCTCTTTGGTATTGGAATTGTCAATACTGTTAAGTGCAAGATTTCAAATACAGTGAATGGCTCATTTCAAGTACTCAATGTTATAAATAGTAGCACTGATTTTTTAAAATTATGAAATATTACTTTAAATATATCTATTATGAACCTAATGATTTTCTCTTCAAGTGTAGAACTGCGGGAGAGAACTTGGACTAAGAAAAGGACGAGAGTGGATATTAATTGAAGCACGGAGAGAGGAAGGATAGTAGTGCTGAAAGTGGAAGGGTTAGAACACATGGATGCTAGAAATCACTTGGAATAACTTCTCTGCCGGGGAGTCTGTATCGTTTTTCAATCAGCAGTGCTTTCTACTGCGTAATATTTAGAACTGAGCCAAAGATATTCTTCCCATGGAGCTGCATGTGTTCTTCAGTGTGAATCCAATACAATGTAGGATTTTTTTTCACCAATTCAATTAACCACTGCGAATCATGCAGTTAAGAAACAATTTTTAGTTTCTTAAAGCATAGATCTCTACTTACAGCACAATTATACTGCAGGCTTTTAAAAGACAAGGATCGTGCCTCTTTGGATCTCTTTACACATCTTGATTTTCTTACTTAAGCATTGAGCAAAACTATCAGCACAACACAGGGCACAAAAATTGGGACTGGGTTTCCATAAAATAGAAAGTCAGCCAGGAACTAATGGCTAACTAATACTGATGTCAGACATATCCTTAGATCTATTCATTGTTTTGGAGTCTCTTTAGCCTCTTTAGGATCCTCTGTAGTATCTTTTTAGCCTGGGCTTTTAACCTGGTATTTCAGCCATTCCCTTTCGGGTGCCATGCTTTCTTTATGCAACAGATTACACTTCTCAACTTCCCCTTGCTGCCTGGGCCTAGCTCACCCTTCACCCTTCTTCTCGGGGAGCAATTCCCTAAGCTGCACCATTTCAAAATCAGTGTTGCCCAACCTGAAGGACATTCCCTAAAGAATGGATATCCTGAGGCAAATCTTGGGAAACATGAGGAGAATGGGAAGTCAGATTTTCATTTTCCTGTAATTATTCCCCAGAGTACTGCGTTTCATTTTCTGAGAACCCTACAGACCACTTCTGGGTTCTTCCCTCTGTGCTAAGGACTTGTTAACATACCTCACTGGGGTCTAAGTACCTGTAACTAGAGCTGTGGGCAAAACCAAATCTCTGACCTGGTAGAGTTTACATGATAGTAGGGAAAAGTCATCTAAAAATATATAATGGGGTTCTGACAAGAAAATAAAATAGTGGCCAAGGAAAGACAGGTATAGGAGATGAATGGCTGGATATAATCCAGCCAGCCAGCATCTCTTTGAGGAGTATATAAAAAGGACTTGAAGGAGGTGAGAGAAACTTGTTGCAATGTGGAGGAAGAACATTTCAGACAGAGAGGGCGGCAAGTGCAAAGGCCGAAGGAGGAACATGTGTGACAAGGAGCCAGACTGACTACATAGAGTGAGAAGGAGAAAAGGAGCAGAAGACAGGTTCGAGGAGGAGGCTGGAAGGTGTAGCCTGGTGGACCACATGAAGATAAGGCTTTGATCAGGAGGGCAACATGTGCAGTGCTGCTAGTTGGTCACGAGGAAGACCTGGGCTAAGAACTGAGCTTTCGACTAGGCTCTTGGAGGAACTGGTGAAACTCACAAATGCAGTCTCAGTTCAGCGTGGTTAGGACCAAATACCTGATGAAACGGGGGCAAAGGAAACAGAGACGGTCATTCAGGCAGCGCTTCTGAGGAGTTTTGTTCACATAAAGGATCACAGCAGAAGGAGCCCTTAGCTACAGGGGGAGGTGGGTTAAAGTTTTGTCTTGTGAGCTTTTTGTTTTGTTTTTTGATGGTAGGATTAAAGGAATATTTGTAGCTAGACAGGAATAATCCAGTAGAGGAAAAATTGTGACCTTTGTTCTCCCTTAAAATGTGTGTCTTCTTGATCTATTGCTGTCGTGTATCTCCTACATCATATTCCTTAATTAATCCACTCTTCCTCTTGCATAATTCTAAACTATTATGATATAAATAGCTTTGTTGTACTCTTTTATGAGTGTTTTGAAGAGGAAATTGGATAAACTCTGTATAACCTAATTTCTTTGTCTTACTGCCCTTAAATTCCCCATGCACTCCCCCAGCAAAGTCTTTCCAGAAAATAAGATACAAATGTTCCAAATGTATCATCCTTGCTAGAGAAGTGTCAAAATGAAAACAACAATATAAGTTTCAACAGAGTTTAACTGTGTATTGCACTAGCTATAATCAAAATTTTTCTGGGCAACTTGCAAAACAAACAAAACACCCTGAGATTATAAAATATCTGAATATAAGTGGAAAGGGTAAAAAGATGTTTGCGTGAAAAATATCAAATGTACTAAACAACAATATCACAAAAGATGGACTTTACTGTCGAATACTATTTTGTAATGGTTTTGGACATCATGTGTGGCAGGAATTTGTTGTATTTACTGTCATAAGTTGGTAGTGCCAGTGAATATTGTTTTACCATTTTGAGAAACTCTAAAATATCCTCAGAATGTACACAAAGAACATGGTCATTCTTCCAGGACTTAGACAAAGCCACATCAACAGAGTTACTTTTCTAAATTCCATGGAAATCTAAGTCTAATGTAAAACTAATATTTTTAAATCAAAATGTAATGTACAAAATGTAATGTACAAAAATGTAACAATTTAAAAATGTATTTTTAAATCAAACATTTAAAAATCAGTTCTGTACAAGCAATCATTTCATTTTTTAAACTCATAGGTCATGACTTTTTATTTTTTAATTAACTTTATTGATACATTTTAGATATACATAATGATAACATTCATCCTGGGGAATTTGTACCTGTACATGATCTATCTTAAGTTCTCTTTCTTTTCCCTAACCCCCTCCCCCAAGCCCCCTCCTTCTCCTTATTTATAATTTTGCCTTTCTCATGTGCAAAAAACTGTTTAACAATATCTGCCTTTTAAAGTCACACTGTATGTCCTTTAAACATAGTCATTTACTGTAAATTCACTAACTATCCTCTCATAGACCTGACTTTTCACTATCTGATCTACCAACATCCCACGAGAGAGTCTTTAAATATATGAAATGAAGAGAACATTACACGTATGTCATCTGTCTTTTCTACTCACCTAGGAGGTACTGAGGAGACTCTGACATAATTTCACGTTGAGTTCTTGCAGTCTCCTTATATTCATACACTGAACATAGAAGCATTTCCTGTCAAGATGGAAGAAAGTATATAATACTCGAAACTATTTCATGAATTCAAATTTTATGTACATTCATGCAAACCAGATTTCTATTTGCAGATAGAATTATAGCAGCAACTCAAAAGTCAAATCAAATAAAATCCTGGCTAGTTCAAACAAACCATGAATGGGACATATAGCTGCTTTTCTAGAGAGAGATAAAAAACAAAATATTTGTACCAAGTCTCCTGTTTGCCAAAACTTATCCCTGTGATTTTTTTAGCTCGATCATAATTTGCCTATGCATCATCGTTTATTCATTTAGTTGATTATTTTTCAAACATCTAGCAAACGTTTAGCTTTGTGAGCCTTAACATTAAACCCTGGCAATGGAAACATAGCTATACATGATCACTCAACTCGAAGAACTTACTTTTTAGAAAGGGGGAAAGATCGATAATAAACAGCCAGAGGTCTTCCTTAAAATAAGAATGTGAACAAGATTATGTGACAATGTAGAGTATTTCACATGTAACCCTGCCTACAGACACTTCATACAGAATGCCAGCTTTGCTCTCCAGTGACCTGTGGAAGAGCACAGGAAGAGACAAAGAGATTGGACTCTCCCTGGAGAGCAGCTTTAGCAAAGATGTCTCTTACAGTGGGGGGATGGCGCTGTATTAACAGAACTCAGGGAACACTGTGGACAGTCGAGCAAAATACTGCAGTGGCTCAGGTGGTACAAGGAGGCTTGACAAACGATGAGGGATTGGAGTTACAGAAGTCAGGACAGGTTTGAAAACCATTGCTGAGGAATAATTAATAACAGAACTTGTTAATCATTTGTGCACACATGGAGGGGGTGGTAAAGATGGGGAAAAAGACTGAAGTTCATCCAGGAACTCATGAATAATTGTCAACACTTACACCCTTACCCGGGGCCCAGGTGTGTGAGAGGGAAGAGACTGTCTATGGGGATCTGGAGCTCACGTTAAAGGTCCATGCTAGAGGCATGGATCTAAAAAGCCTTTGGCACAGAGAAAATAAATGGATTACAAAATTGAGATTTGCTACAGATACCATAGAGGCAAGATTAAAGTCCCAAGGTAAATTAATATATGAGAGCAGCTCAAAAGACAAGAAGCAGCAAAGGAAATTAAAGAACCACATCCAGGAAGATAGTTGGAAAACTGAGAGTTCCATGAAGTTCAAAGGATAAGAGAATTCAAGGAATCAGAGTACTATGAACCACTGCAGAATACTTAGTATGGTGAAGGAAAATGAAAACTAGAAAGTGGCAGATGCATTAGCTTCTGAGGAAGGCTATTGGCAGCTATGTGAAAAAGCAAGAGGTAGAAGTGAATGACTATGTGTGTGTGTGTGTGTGTGTGTGAATTTTTTTAAAGTGGACAGCAGCCTCAGGCCATTTTCATGTCTTTGTAGCCATTTTAAAGTTACAGAGGAAAAGTGTCGTATTTGAGGTGGCTCATCCATGAATTATGATGTTTTGTGTCTTTATATAACCTTAGTCATTACAGAGATCCAAACTAGAAAATCCACTACATTGGTTTGATGTATCTTCCTATGAATAAAAGATCATTTCATCACCCTTACATACCCCATACAAACAGCTTCAGGAAATACTGGTACAGATAATCTCTGGTTTTTGGCTCTATATTTATTAAAGGAATCTATTTGCTATTTTCGAACAAAAGCATAGATCATGCATATCTAACTGTCACAGAATCATACATTTTGGATTACAAATACTCCTCAGACTTTAGCTCCTATTATTGATTGAAGGGGCTGACCTGCCTGCATGTCTCTGGGAAGTGCGTGGAATGTGATATGCGTGAGGCCCCCACATTGGCTGGAGCCCCCTGGGAGCCAGGCTAGACCCACCCGGGCCACAGAGCACCACATCCTTCTGCATCGCTGTCATCACTGACTCACGTTCCTGCCACCGTACTGCTTGCTTAAGGCACAGCAAAAAGATTGAGTCTCTTCCCATCAGGAGCTGTTATGCTCACTCAAGTTCTTACCTGTTCCTGTTAGAACTGCAAGGCAGTGTTTTCTGTGAAAAAATAAAAACTCTCAGAAATACGTGCCTGAAGAAACTCAAGTTCATTTTATTTGTAGTAATCAGAAATGACATTTTGGTTGATTTTGTTTTCATAGTATTTCAGGGGTTTTGTGGTGTGTGTGTGTATGTGTGTGTTTTAAGGGATCTTGATTATAAACGAAAGAAGAAAGAGCTAGAAACAAACTTCCACAAATCATCTTTAATTCCTCAAAGCATCTAATACCTATGTCTGGAGTGAGAGCCACCTCAGGCCAGCACCTCCAACCACCCTTGTCTAGGGTCTCTGCCTCTGGGCTCTCCTCTCTCTTTTGGGTAAGAAACTTTAAAACTTGTAGGCAGACTTTATAGTGTTACGTTTCAGGGAAGTGCAGAGTGTATGGTAGTAATGATAACTCTGTCTGCTCTTAGTGTACTGTAGAACATCTGTCTCCACTCTATCAAGAATCTCAGACCTGTGGCATCTCTGCTCCGCGCTGCCCCAAATGTCTCCAGGGACAAAGGTGGTGACTCCCAGCGTGCTGAGCCCGAGAGCCAGCAGTCTGCCACACAGACAGTACTTGATGAGACCTGATTATTAGCATTCAGTAGCAGGAAAGTGGCTCCCTTTCTCATTCGACTGAATGATGAGCATATCTGTTTCCTTGATAAGACTGCAGCCAGCTTGGCGTTTGCGCTTGTAGGTAGACAAAGATGTTTCTGCCTGCAGGCTGCAGGGACATCTGGTTTCTCTTCTCCGTGTCTGTGCCAGAGCATATCTCCCTACTCATCTCACAAACTGTTTTTAAACTTAATCACACTAAACTTTTTGTGTATGTTTGCCTGACAATAAATGGGTCTGGGGCTAGAGAGGGAGAGGACAGTGGAGAATACATCTTATTAGGAGAGAAATGAGAAACTTCTGTTTGGATAAAAAGCCCTTATTTTGTAAATGAATCCAGTTAGAGTAAGGACACAATTTTAAAAAGAAAAATTAATGGAAATATAAAACCAATTTTAACAAACTCTAAAAAAGTAAGAACTATTTTTTTATTTTCTTACCTACATCTGTCTTCTCTATTATCTTGTAAAGTTTAAAAATATTCTAATTCTCCTGAACTCAAGTTTTCTTTGCTTAATAACTTCTAAGCTCAATGTCCTAAAACTAAATGATGCTGTTACCACTTGGGCTATTTATATGCAAAGACTCAAACCCCACATACATGGAGTTTATATATATTTATTTTGAAATCAATATGTATTTGGATTTCTTCTGGTTTCTCTTTAGGTGATATGAACAACTTTCTTTTTCATAAGGCAATTTTTAAACTAAGATCTTTTTCAGTTTATGCTTTAGTAATTAAAGATGTTTTGTTTATTTGTTTCTTCTTGGGGCCAAGAAAACAGTTTCAACTAGGGGGTACCCTCAGAGTCACAATCCTCATCAAAGGCTCTGCTACTCCTGCTGCTGGTGGGTCTCTGCAGCACTGCAGCCTCCATCATTATCAGTCAGTGGTATCACATTTCTTTACCTTGATAAGCTTGAGTTTCAGGTTTCTACATTCATTCCAGAACTCCTTTCTGTCCTTATAAACAAACTACTGATGCCACAGGTTGAATGGTGCAACATAACCAGGTGAGCAATATCTTAGAAAGTGATACTCTTAAAGACTCATAGTTTTGATGACTCCCTATCAGTCAGCCTCTTGCACCCCACTCCCAGCCTCCCAGGACACACTTACTTCTGTACCCCAAAGTATGTAGGAGTTGGGGGTTAGGGCAGAGGTAGCAACTAAAATTGCCACCTTCAAGTTCAAGAACTCCATTTATTTAGCTAGAAGTAAATTCGATCTTATGGTTCCAATTTGAGGCACCATTTAAAACAACTTAATTATCTGGTTTCCTCCTATAGACAAGATAGAAATTATTATAGGAGATTCTACTTAAGTGAGCATGTGGGACTGGTGAGAATGATCACAACCTAGCATCCCAGGAGAAAACAGAAAATGTAAGTAGCAAAGCTAGCAAAGTACAGGCTGCTGGACCAGCCTGGGTACCCTGATGATCTTAGGAAGATGGCCCTGTACCAGTGCCCGTATCATTCAGCAGTGGTCTGTCCAGTTTGACACAGGCCACCGAGTAAATTTCAGTCTATGTATGGAAAAAGGATAATTTAATTCATTTAGAAATTTATTTTAAATTGATTATAAAGATTGGTCCTTGAAGGGAACATGTTTTCATTGTCCAGAAATCACGAATCCATTTGCCAGAGTGAAACTACTTTGGAGCAAAAATCACTTTCCTGCATTGGACACTTTTTGTTGAGTGTGATTTTGTATTTCTTTTTGTTCCTTTCTCATAATTCAGCTTTCCCTTAAAAGAAACAGAATATCTCATTTTCTTCGATTACTCTTACTCCCTCTTCTGTGAGATAAAAAGACAGATAAGTTTAAGGAATAACAGCATACATTTGAAATGTAATCGGTATAGTTTTCTTTGTATGCTTTCATTTGCAAAGCTTTTTATGGGCATTATCTACCATTTAATATGGTTCTCTTCCTTCTAAAAGATAATTCTACATTTCCGTTTTCTAGTCTCTGGTTCTTGTGGTGGTGGTTTGTTTTGTTTTCTTTTTCGGAAATCACTAAAAGTGATGAATGGGGAATTTCTTTTCCTTATCATATGATTTGATCTTGCTCATGTTTTTCTGTTCCCATCTAGATTACTGATTGGAAATCACAGCTATTAAAATGAGCCTATGACAGATGTCATCCTAAAATTTTTACTTCCATTAGGTCTCTAATAGGGCAAAATCTTGGTTAACAAATGTATAGGCAGACTCCTTCGGGTGAATACAAACCATGTTGAAAACAACAGATCTTCATAAATCAGATGCGAGAGCTGTGTCTCTGTACGATCCCCATAGGCTCCACCAGATCGGAGGATCAACTCAAATGAAGGCCGACTGCCTTCATCAAGCCAGCCATAGTTTCATCTCTCGGTATACTTTCTTGGCCGCTGGTGACTACTGTTCCTCTTTATAAACCACATGTTGTCCCTCTTTTTACTTCTGTCCTCCTTTCCAAATGGACACGTTGGTCATTATTGTAGTCAGGGGTTTGCAAGGAGAACAAGACAATACAGGACACATAATTTATAGTATTATTTATAATAGTCACCCAAGGTGTCAAATATGAAGAGAGTGCAGGAAATCTGTCCACACACTAAAGACCTAGAGGATCTAGCCAAGGCCCTGGATCCCATGGCAGTGTTCTGTGAGTTCAGCTAAAAACCTAGAGCCCAAGACAGTGTCTCCCATGAGTTCAACTAGAGACCTAGAGCCCATCACAGTGATTCATGCAAGTCCGTTTCATGGATCTGCACTGAGAAGACCCCAAGATCAGCGGTGAAAGCTAGAAAGTCTGCACCAGCAGGTTGAGGGTTCTGCATTGGAGCCAGGAAGCAACACTCAAACTAAGAACCAGAGCTCCCCCGAAAATTACCACAGCCACCCTCATCAATAGTGAGGTCCTGAGCTCCTCCAATGATGAGAACAGCCAAGTTCATACGAGGAATCCAGTGTGACAAGCTTCTCCTGGAGATTGAACGGCACACATCTTCCCCTCGGGAGCCAGGAACAATGCTCAAAGTAGGGACCAGAGCTCCCCCAAAATGACCCACAGTCATTCTCAGTGACAATAAGGTCTCAAACTCCTCTGACAATGAGAACAGCCAACTTCATATCAGGAAAGAAGCTTGACAAGCTCCTCCAGGAGAACCAGGAGCACCAAAGAACATCATTCTTCCTCTGCAGGTCTCCTTGTCATGCTGGCAACAAGCCTCAGGTGGGCCATCTGCACGCAGCACCTCACTGATTCAGTTCAGCTGGTGTTTAAATTGACCATCAGTTTTCAATCCAGCACAGTCATTTTTTATTTGGAGTTTTAAATGCCATCCCCACCATGCCTTTTCAGTTAAAGCCCCTGGCACCTTCCTGTGAAATGAACACCTTTTTTCAAGCTCAGTTTTCAAAGCATTAGGCATCACTGTAGGAGTGGTGAGATAGGCAGGGAAGTTGATGGAAGGCTACAAGTGGTTACTTAACAAGCCTTACCGTGCAGCTGCCCACCTCCTTCATGATCGTCTGAGTAAGAAGACACAGCTCCCATGAGCTGGTTCAACTTCTCCATACCAACTTCTCCCTCTGTGTGGGTCTTATTTTTGCCAATTCTGGCAGCCTTCTGACCTCTGGGGACACATTGTTTTTTCCTGTCTCAAGTGTGGAAAAAATTGCTTGTTGTCAGAGTTGTGTTGAAATAAAATCGGCCTTTGGCAGAAGCTGTGTTCGGAGCTCGGGGTGGTGGGAATCACAAGTGCTGACGTGAGCAAGTTTGCGGTGGGCTGGTGATCTGAAGAAATGAGAGGGTGAGGAAGGGTTGTCCTATGAGGTCAGAGTCAGTTACAGGGCACTGTATCTCAAAGTGAGGCCCATGGGCCATCTACATCAGCTTCTCCTGGGTCCTCATTGCAAATGTGTCCCAGAGACACTAAATCAGAATGCATAAGACTGAACCTAGAGAACTACATTTTAACATTCCACAATCTTCTGCTCCTAAATGAGAAAAACAGCTTGTTTGACATTCTGGTTCTCTGCTCAACAGCTCCCTGAAGTTACTTAGGTATGCATATCTAAAGGTGCTCAGGAAGCCGTCACCACTCACCTTAGTCAGACATGTAAGCCTCTGAGACAGAAACCAGCAAGCCAGCTCGAGCTTTTGCCCCTGTTAGTATGGGGCCATCCACAGCTCTTCGGGCTCAGTGTGGTTCAGCCTTTGCATATGTTCTTCTGGACTTCACATTTCGTTCCTTTCACCCTCAGCCCCATTTGTGCTTTCTAAGTCAAGTATGAACAATTAATACTTCTCATTTATCCGTGGTTCAGCTAGCACCGAACGCAGAAAGATTTCCACAACTCCTGCCCACTGCCCCCAGGAACGTCATGCAGCACGCAGTGATACCTTACACACATTTAGCTGTTTTCCTTAGTTAACCTTGCCAGTTTCTTGCTTGTGTCTCTCTTTCCTGTCAGACATTGAGTTTAATTGTCCTTATATAACTGAGCTGTACCCAGGGCCTGCGCCGGAATCATGCTCTATAAATGCTTGTCAAATGAATGGATGAGCCAGGTCTTGTGAGGCCCCTTGACGCACGTTCTCCTCAATTTGTATTGTCTGCCATCAGGAATGACTGGATTAACTTGTGTGTAAAATGAAATATGTTTGTATTAGAGTCAGCTTCCTGTGATTCTTACAAAAATGTGTTTTGAGAACAAAACAAATAGGATGGGCAGAAAACTGGGGTGCTTTAGGGGATCTAAACACTTGCGAAGTACATTTTTTTAATGCCACAAAATGCTTTAAGGAGCTTCAAGTAAATTTAAGAGAGGATCTACTGGATTTTGGCTAAGTGCTGAAAAAAAGTTTCCTTAATTCCCTATCCAAATACTTCAGCTTAAATTTACTGGTAGCTATTTCACAGGAAGATAGGGACTCTGTAATCCTCAGTTTGTTATAAAGAAAATGTTTTTGTCTTCAAATGTTTATAGGAAGGATTAAAGGCAATTTACAACTCGAACAGAAAGTAATAAAAGCAGTAACAATGGAGTGTCTTCTAAATTGTCATTTTCTGGAATTACTAACAATATCAACCCCAGGCATCTTACATCTAAAAGGAATTATGTTCATTTGTCACACTTTAAGGTAAACTATGACATCAGGCTTGAGCTGCTAACCTGGGTTGTTTCACTCCACTGTTTAGGGTGAGGGACTGAGTCAGATACGGAGAAGAAGAATTCTGTCATTAGATCGTTTGCTGCAAAACTCAAGAATCATATTTATAATTTATCTCTTTCAGAAAGTCAGACCATGAAATTTACCTGAAATACATTTCCATAATACCAAGCCACAGCCTGTTTAGTTTTTCCAGAAATGCGCCATTTTTAATTCCCTAGGGGGAAAATAATCACAAGAGTAAAAGCAAATAAACCTGACAAGTTATTTTCCTTCCTATGGCTTTTTTTTTTTTTTGGCTAAAAAAGTCCCAGGTTACAAGTTTTCTTGCTGTTTGTTTAATTGAAGCAATGATAGCTTTTTACAGTGCTTTACGATTTATGAAGAAATTTTTAAATGGTGTTGTACTCAGTCTTTGTAACAAATGTGAGTAGTAGTAATATCATACTTGGCACTGAGTCCTTTTATTATTTGAGGGAGTACAGAGCTTCAGAGATGTTTGGACTTTATCAATGTCAAATAATATAGAATCTAGCTCCAAACAGCATCCTCTCCAGCTATACCTCTGGGGAATCCAATGCTATTTTCTTTGGACTATGTAGAAATTGTAGAAATATTCTTACTGCCTGCTTTTTTCTGTTATCAATTAAATGATTGGTTCCTATGCTTGGTGAATCTCAAGCTTTAGAAAATGTCCAAGATAAAAAAAGGGGTGGGGGTGGGGATTTAGCTCAGTGGCATAAGTCCCTGCCTTGCAAGTACATGGTCATGAGTTCAAACCCTGGTACCAAAAAAAAAACACAGAAAATGTCCAAGAATATGTTAAAATGACTTTTATGCATAATGTAGAAATGAATCTGACATAGTTTTAAATAAACATAAATTTTATATGATACTCTTTTAATTGTGTTAATGGTTCTGGAATTGTGTTAATATTTCTGACTTACGCAATGATGCCAATCCTACATACATAGTAGAGTCAGTTTCTGGTCTCAATGTCATCGCAAGGTGGAGACCTTCTGCATGGATAGGACTTGATAGCTCTGACTATTTTATGTTATTATCAGGTACCACATGACTCTTCTCCAATAACTCAACCCTTTAGTGGATTGAGATTTGTTCATTCATAATAGAGTACATCCCAGTGATCTACACAGGTTTCTGTTTAAATCTATTTTCTTCTCTCCACTCAGAGTAAAAGAAGCTGAAGAGGTGTGTAGGCAGAAGAAAGGAAAATCACTTTATAAAATAAAACCAAGACATGACTCTGGAATCGTAAGTATTCTAATTTTTAACTTGTGATTTTCCTTGGCTTTGAGCCTTGTCTTCATAATATACACAAGGTCAATACTTTTCCTCTTAAATTGGGATAAATTAGAAGCTTCTAATTTCCAGAATCTCCTTTTCTTTATGCCTTTAATCTAACGCAGAATTGTGTCTTCATTGAAAATCTCATTTTCCCTTCAATTTTTAAGATTAATTTAGATTAACTAAATTAATCTTAGCTAATGACACATTTAATCTGATTAAAGTTCAATTTTAAAGCTATATTTAATAAGAAGGAATGGTGATTAGTTAGTTACCCTCAATAATCTTACTATAAGATTACAAGGGTATTAAAGCACATTGACCATGAAATGGAAAACTGATTACATTTTCGTATTTGTATGTCCATATGTAGGATCAAGCATGACAAAGGTCTTACAGCACTCCTTCCCATTGGTCAGAAATAAATTTTAAAAGATACTTTTCCTCCAAATTATTTAGTGATTTGTCTTGGTAAAATTCAAAAAGATAAAGTAGACTCTACTTCCATTTGTTCTTCATGGATTGCTGGGTCTTTCACTCTTTTCACAGAGAATTTGACAAAAAGGCCTTATTTGATCTAAACTCCACTCTTCTTAAAAGAAACTTTTCTTTCTAACTGTAACTCGTGTCTGACATGTTTATTTTCAGAAAGCAAAGATAAGCATGAAAACCTGAACAAGGAACAGAAGGAAGAAAATGGTCACTGCAACAACGTCCACAAAATTCAGCTGACCTGCGGGTGGGAAGGCAACTCCATTGTTCTGATCATTTTTCTTCTTAGCCTCTTGTGTAATCTGTGTTTTATAGACAGTTCACCAGTTGTTGAATTTTAGTGGATGATGATCAGTGGAGACCAGTGCAGAATTAGAAACCTTTTCTTTTCATAATTGTTCATGGCATCACACTGATGGCCCCCAACAGCACGTGCACACACCAGTGTCCACAGCAGCTCTGCACATGCTGGGCATTAGACTCCGGTTCCCTTTTGTGAGATCCTTGTCACAGCAAAGACACTTTGCTTTCAGTGGTCATCCAGGACTCCACATCACTGCATTTAGACTCATGGATAAATGTTATTTCTAGTGAGTTGTTTGTATCTGTTTTATGTCTACTTATAAATTTTCTATTTTAAAATCTAAGTACCATTTATATATCATAATCAGTGCTTTCCCAACTCTTGGGTTACTCTCCATAGCTATATATTTGTGAAAGAAGAGTATCATTTTTTAACTCAAGTCAGGTAATGAATAGAAAAACACATAGCAAAAGAAAAAAATAGTTTCCTATAAGTTATTTAATACAGAAGGAATCAGAGTTTTAAGTTTAATGAGAGCCTATAAAAATCTTATCTGCAGCAGAGGTAAATTAAATCAAAGGTGTACCTCTCCAAACCCTTTATTTTACACTTCAAAAAGAAAATTTCACTCAGTAGTTTGAAGGAATTTAAATAAATGATGCTGATAATATTGCCAAACATGACTATCATAGAAAAAAAAAACAGACAGAAAGGAAAACTTAGGGGGCGGACTGGATGTACCTAGAACCTATTAAGAATAAATATTTGCTTGTGTATTTTTACATGATTGGAGTTATCATGATGAGTTACAGAAGGTGATTAAAGCTATAAAGTGAGAATTCATTATCATAAGAAGTCAGGAAAGGATTTTATTTTGCTTTGAAGAAAAATATGTAAATCTCTCACTCATTCTGAGAGTATTTTACAATCAGCTCATGATACATTTTGATGTTTATATCTAACATTAATAGTTGTTCTTATTTTTTTATTGCTATTAATGATATTAGTTGAGAGTTATGGTTGTAGATAAAAGGGAGAATTTATTGCTTTTGCAAACCAGTTATGGAAAGCAATTTAAAAAAAGGTAAAACGATGTTCTAAATCATAACTATGTTTGTATTTATGTAAAGTATGGTATCTTACCTTTTAGTTTGTAGTTTAAGTACAAAGAAACAGTAGTGATTTTTTCTATTGTTTTTGTTGTCTTCCTGTCCCCTCCATCCCTTCAATGTGTATATTACCATTCTTCAATGAAGTAATAGGGCATTTAACAAAGATCGCTCTGTGCAATACTGTATGTAGTGTTTCTATTTCAATTTTTTAGGGTGTTAATTTATATGAAAATAAAATGAATAATAAAATATTTTTGTGTCTGTCCTGTGCACGTTGCATAAAGATACTTGGCAGAGAAAAGCTGTCTTAGTCACTTTTTGTGACTAAAAGGTGAGGTGTTGGGACAAAATACCCAACACCTCAATTTAAAAGAGGCGAAGTTGATTTGGGCTTACTGTGGCAGTCCGTGGTCAACTGGCTCCAAGACAGAAACTGCAGGGTAGAAGGGCAGGGCAGAATAAATTCTGCTTATATCATGACAATTAGGAAATAAAGAAAGAAGGGAGGAGTCATGGTAGCAGAGTACATTCTCCCAGGCCATGCCCTAATGACCTGCCTTTTCTGACAAGGACTTACCTCCTAAGAGCCCACTCACATGCTAAAACCCACTAGTGGATGAATTGACAAGTGAGTTTAGTGCTCCTTTGATCAAACCACTTTAGAAACACAAGAGACTTGGGGAGATAGTTCAGCTCCAAATCATAAGAATGACCACAATATTTAACATTTGCAGGGGGTGAGGATTGAGACAGGAGTGAAATTGTTAGTCTGCAGATGCACATATGCAGAAAACTTGTACACTGTTGTATGGATCCAAAAACGTAAGTCCATCAGTGATACCTGAGTAAAAAATCATAGTGAAATATTTACTTCTTTGTGCCTAGGATTTCCATCTTGAGCTTGCAAAGAATTTCTACACATTTCCAGATGGGTGTCTCACGATACCTTACAATTCAAGGTGTGCAAAGCCAAACTTATCTTATATTCTTGTCCTTCCAAATCTGATCATTGTTCTGTATTACCTATCTCAGTGAACAAAGCCACCACCCACTCATAACCTGAGGCAGCCTCTAGATCTTACTTTCCCTTTTGTTGCCACTGATTTGATCTCCAGGTCCCGTTGGTGGTGAGGGTTTGGTATCTCTGGGATGCATCAATTTTCCTACAGCTCTCTCATTAAAGTTCTAGTTAAGAACCCTCCTGAACTGCCTTAAAAAGCTGCTACTTCATCTCAGATTCCAACATTTTCTTTGCACCAATGTTTTGCTCTACAGTGAACAGATTTTTTTTCCCTAAACTACAAATCTGCTAAACTGAATTTCTTGTTTAAAATATAGGAGTGGAAACATACACCAGGATACGTGACCTCAAAATATCGGAAATCTTTCCTGTGACTGAAAGAATGACCTGGTGCCTACCTTACATCTTGAGTCACTTCTCTTGATTCAACCTGTCTTGAATTCCAGCCTCTAACCAGACTAAAGTACTTTTAGTCCTTTTGTGCCATACTATTTTTCAACTGCTGTGTTTTGAATGTATCCCCCAAAGTTCAAATGTGGACGCTCAATCCCAAATGCAAGCATTAGGTGATGGAGACTGATGAGAGGTGCTTGGGTTGCAAATATTTTAATGCCATTATCAAGGAAGTGGGTTTCCGATAAGAATACCACTGTGTGCACACTGTCTTGCCATGTGCATGGCTCTCTTTTGCCATGTCAAGAGACAGCAGGAAGGTGCTCATCATGTGTAACCCACTGAGCTTGGAATTCCAGCCTCCAGCACTGAAAACCACACAAATTTCTGTGGTTTATAAAGTACCCAGTCTGTGGTATACTGTGATAGTGGCACAATAGGGACTAACCTAACTCATAGATCTTTCTTGGGGCTTTCCCTCAGCTTGAAATACTATCCACCTGTTTATATCATATCATAATGAAATCTGACTTTAGTGGTATCCTGCTCTGGGACATCTCTAGACACTTGTCTCTTGAAGTTCATGAGCATAACAGATATTCAGTGCATTTATTAATTAAAGCAAGATGAGGTGTTACCTATGCCAAGTGCTTCTGGAAACAAGTGAGTTGAGTACTGAAGTCCATTGTTGAAAAAGGATAGTAGTAAAGACCGCAGTAGTATTAAAGAAGGAAGTAGAAAGGAAAGGCACCATGTAGATTAAATTATAACATAAGTAAAACATTTAGATATCTCCAAGTATGGGAGGATTTTTTATTGACTAAGAAGTATAAGGCTGTGGGTTTTAAATTTGAATTTTCCATGTTTACAAGTAAAAAAACAAGATAAAATATAATTTCAGAAGTTTAGCTAAGGCTGGTGGAGAGGATAAGGCAAAAGGTAACAGTGCATGGGCAAAAGGGGACCCTCTGCACAGTAAAATGAACCAATATGCCCCCCCCCCATTAATGGAGGGAAGGAAACCCACATTCTAGCAGGAACGTGGGCCTAAAGTGCAACTTACCTACCAGTAAGAGTTGAGTGACAATAGCTGTGTTGAGTACCATGGGATTAGGCAGGCACAAAGCAGTTTAAGTCTGACAGTAGGACACAGACCAAACTGGGCCATGTCTGCAGTGTAAGACCTTCAATGTTGCTGCCACACAGGAACCCAGTGCACCTCAAAAAGACCGCCTCTGGAGTGAATGAGTGAACATGCCATAGACGGCTAGATTTTGAGGGATAAGAGGGAACCTGTTTTCAAAAGATTGTCAGTAAGAACAGTAAATCTCAGTAGATGGGAAAATGAATTCACTTTCACAAATGCAAATAGGAAAAAATTTAAATTATTTGATAATTACCATGTTTAGGATCTGCAATGAAATTTGGAAAATCTAACTGAGACAGAAAAAACAATTATGAAAGCTGTGGTAGTTAGGGTATGAGGTCAACTTGCTTGGGTCTGGGATGAGTCCAAGGGTTGGAGGATCATACTTCTGAGTAGACCATCAAGGCATGGCTCTGTGGTCTCTATCTAGTTCCTCTTTCTGTCCTTTTTGGTACCACCCCCATGATTCCCAGGCACCATGAACCAAACACCTTTGTTTCCCCTTGCCTTTTTGCCATGATGCTCCTGCCATGGAGCCTCCTACCATGAACTGAATCCCTTTAAAATATAAACCAAATTAAATCTCTCCTTTAAGGTGTTGGTGTTGCATATTGTGTCCAGCAGTTGAGAAGCCAATTAATAAATAGGCTGACTGGATTCTAGATGGATGCAAGTGAATAGACATTTGGTAGCCTGCAAGTTTCCACTGAAGAATTCACTTCCACAGAGAGACTGGTTTTAAATGGACAAGAGAAGTTAAAAGAGATACAAGATAGGCTCAAATTGAAGGAGCCAATGAGAAGAAATTAGGAAAAATGTTAGGATACATAGTAAACTGAAGATACAATGACTGAGAATTTTCTACAACTAAGGAAAGACCCATTTTCTGCTTGAATGTGTGCAATAATAAGTACCAGATGAGTTAAATAACAAATTTGCACCTAGAAAGAATCTCTATTTCATACGGAATCTCCATTTAGGTAAAAATAAAATTTTAGAACCTCTGAGAAGACAGAACACATCACCTACAATGAAATGCCAACTGTCTTGAAACCCGATTTGTCTTCAGCAACCATGTATGTCAGAGAGTAGTGAACGATGTCTTCCAGTTGTGGAAGGAAACCATTGAATCAATACCATTGCAGCCGGTTTAAATGGTGTCCAGAAGGAAATAGAGATGCAGATTTTCAGACCTGTAGAATGGAAAGTGTTTACTATTCAAAACCCTCACTGCAAGGTCTGGCAAAGGGCACATTTCAAAAATGAACACAGAATAAAGGACTGGGCTAGGAGAAATCATAAAGCACAGATACTGGTGGAGTAAACGAATTCCAGATTACAGGACTAAGGACTGTAACTTATATTTATGAAGTCCACCACAGTTTTAGAATTATAAAAGATGGGAGGAACTCAAAAACAATTCATGACAAAAGTCTTGGCTTATTCTGTACATTCGTTTAATTCAATAAAAATTAGTAGAGTTGTTCATGCATGCCAGAAACTGCTATATGCTTTGAAAATAATGGGCACACAGAAAATGTCCCGTCCTCATGAAACTCATATTCTAAGAGGGGAGACAAAGAAAAAATGGTGTAAAATAATGTGTGGAACTATGATAGTTATGTGACCAATCACTTACCTAAACCAGAACATCTTCAAGTAGTAACAGCTGGGCTTTATAGTACTCTTTACCCTGCTTCTCACCGAGATACTTGCTAGTCTGAAACATTTCTGCCTTTTCCTCAACCCGCACCGCCTGCAACTAACTAGTGATTGTGCAAAAAGAACACTCTAGACAAACTCATTTTGAAAACACCATGCACAATGTTAGCAAATGTCAGGAGGGCTGGGAGGAACAGTGGGTTATTTCTGGATGGTCACATACAGATGGTCATTGGCTATTATTTTAAAATAATGTACATATGAATTACATTAGTACCTCCAAACATTAAAAAATAATTTAGACAAGTCCACATCATTTTTGAGGAAAAACAGCTAAACAATATGATTGTGTTCTTAAATGCTCGAATACCTCAAGTTAAAGTCAGCCCTGGATATTTTGGAGAAGTATTTGAAGTATTCCCATCAGAGCTGGGGGCATAGCTCAGTACAGGGCTCGCCTAGCACCACAAACAAACAAAAAGAAGTATTCTCATTAAAGACTAGGAACAAGACCAGAATGTCTGCTTCTACCACTGCTATTTATCACTGCCCTGGTGATGAATGAACACAATTAAAGGCATATGATTGAAATGGATGAGATAATTTCTATTTGCTATTTATTAGATTATATACTCAGGAAGCACAAATAACCATTGCAGAAAATAATACTGTATTATAAATTGATTAGACCAAAAACTAATGTACAAAAATCAAGAACTTTCATGTATGCAAATAATATTTACTAGAAAGAAAAAAATTTGGAAAGCTCCCCTCTCCACACTCTCATACTTCAAAAAGAAACCAGGGCTGGGGTGTGGCTCAGTGGTACAGCATGTGCTTAGCATGTGCTTAGCATGTGTGAAGCCCTGGGTTTGATCCCAGTACAAAAAAAAAAAGCTGAACTGCTTGGAAAAACTTAAGAAATATGAATGATCTATAAGACCTATATGCAAATAATTGAGAGACCAGAAAAAATTAAAAGGCACTGACAATGTCAGCACTCGATAAAAAAATCTATGAAATTAATGCAATCCAAGTAATAATATCGACAGAATGGCCTTTTGGAGAGGACTGAAGAGACGTGGAGAAAGGGCAAGAATTAAGTTGAATGCAAAGTTCACGCATAAAAAGAAATAAGCGAGAACAGTCAAAAGATTTTTTTGGGAGGGAGGAGACAAGATGGCGGACTGGTAGGTAGCAGGAGAGAGACCCTCTCTGAGAGAGACAGCTCAAATGCCAGAATAAAACACCCTGGAGAGACCCAAACAGAGAGAGATAGACTCTCACAACACAGAAAGAAGCTAAAGCACAAAAACCCGCTCGAATAAGAGGTCCTGGGGCTACTATTAGTGAAGATAAGATCGGTGAGCACGGCACCCGCCTCGAGATTCCTGAATTCCGCCCGACCTGAACAAGCGATCCGCGCCAAAGCGACTGGCTTGAGCCGCCGGAGCCCGGAGCTGAACAGCCCGGCGTGCAGCTCGCCGGGACCCGCACTGCACACGACCCACCCAGAGGCAACGTGAATTCCCACCTCAGCCATGCTGAAGTTGGAGGTCAGGCAGTCCAGCAGTTCTTGGGGACACGGTGAGTGATGAGAATAAGACCCTCCCATGGGAAAGGGGAAACCGACTGGACGACATGTTGGATTTGGGCAGGACAGCCCTAACTCCATAAGGAAGTGGCTTCAGCTGGTTATTCCCCTCGCCGAGCGGATTGGTGGAATCTGCTTGAACCAGGCCACACCCCTGGCGGGGACCCAGTTACTTCCCTGAGATCAGTGCAGACTGACGCAGTGAAGGCCTGCAAAGGTTGACTGGCCCAGAAGGGAGGAGCTAGCGCACACTGCCCGTGGGTGAACTCTAATCTCTGATAACCTATTGAAGAGGGCTAAAGCTCCTAGCCTGCGCCCTCTAGAGGAACCTTAAACAACAAGAAAAGGGTCTGGGAATTACACTGTACACTTGTATGGAAGGAACCAAAAA